>CM060330.1:19110063-19145063 GCA_030674155.1 Stramonita haemastoma
ATATTTGTTTCAAGTTCCTTTTGGCAAATAGCAGCCCACAAAATGCAAACACCTTCAAGGTTTGAATTGAGGGACTGTTTTGTTTTGCATACGAAATGTGGTCAATCAAAAACACAGGAAGTCAATGTGCGGGGTTTATTTCGTGCACAAGGCGTTTCCTGCCTGTGATTTGCATGGAAAAGAATTTTTGCTTCGGAGCATAATAACTTTTCTCTGAAGTTGACAGGTTAAATTGGGGGTTGAAATGTTTGTGCTGCCCTTTAGTGTTTATCCTCCCTTTCTTAGTCTCTCTCTCTCTCTCTCTCTCTCTCTCTCTCTCTCTCTCTCTCTCTCTCTCTCTCTCTCTCTCTCTCTCTCTCTCTCTGAGTCTCTGTCTCCTCTGTCTCTGTTTCTTTCCCACACACACACAGACACGCGTGCGCATGCACGCACGCACGCACTCACACACAAACATACACACACACGCGCGCGCGCGCACACACACACAAAACACAACACACACACACACACACCATGCACGCACAGAGGCATGCATGAACGATCACACTGTAGTTAACTTTGTGATTTCACAATCTCTGCAAGAAGTTGTGTGCCAGCATATTCCCCTGCACTCATATCTAGCATCTCAGCTCCTATTGTGCCAGCTGTTTTTTTGTTTTTTTTTTAAAGGATCACTGTGCTGCCTTCCAAAAAAGAGGAAATTTCCTAGCAATGCATTGTTTAAAGAGTCTCTCTCTCTCTCTCTCTCTCTCTCTCTCTCTCTCTCTCTCTCTCTCTCTCTCTCTCTCTCTCTCTCTCTTTATATATATATATCGTTCAGTATCTTGGCAGCGGCAAGCTATCATCACTGCAGCAGCCCGTGAGGGTGTAACCACGGGCAGGTATGGTCCTGTTATTGTATTGTCAGAGGTCATCATTCCCCTCCATACCCTGCTTTGTCCATGCTAAATTCGTTCACCTGCAGCCACCCATTGAATACAGATGAGATCTTTTCTGTTTTTTCTTTGGTGAAAGAGGCAATTTGTACGCACGTGCACTTGCAATTGCCTAGGGAACTCAACCCTGACTTTCTGTGATAGGAGTGATTTGTTGTCAGTCATTGTAACTGACTTATTACCAAACTGCAACATTGTATATACTGGCAATTCTTAAAATTTAAAGATGAGATCAGTTTTATGCGAAAATATCCGACAACTTGGTGTTTTCAACTCATAGTATGATATCTATAAATGAAAATCACATGCAGCAAATGCTTAGTGCAAATTTTGAAAACTGCATACACACGGGGACTGGATGTAAAAGAACACATGAGTGCTTATTTTATTATCCTTGACATAAAAGATTTTTTTTTAAATGAATAAAAGAATAAAATGAAAAAAATGAAACAAAGAATTAAATTAATGATTTGAAGCAGATAAATGTAGATTTTTGTTAAAAGAAAAAGGATCTGTCATGACACTTGTGCTGAGATTTAGAATGAGCAGCAGCTTGACTGTATTCACAAAAAAGCATCTTGGCTTCAGTGTCAGCTTCCTCTGAAAATGATAAGATTACAAACATAATATAGGATCAGGTGAGTCTGCCTTGACTTGTGTTTTTGCATGTTAATGTAGAACATCTTGCGCACATGTAAAATCCTGTTCCGCTTTTTGTCAGAGTAGGCCATTGTGTTCCGGTGGGAACAGATGACGAGATTTACAAACTACATATACACGGGGATTGGATTTTTAAAAAAAACACACAAGTGCTTATTCCATTATCCTTGATATAAAAGAAAAAAAAGGAACCATAAGTAAAAGTATAAAACAATAGCCCTTTGAAGAGTCAATATGAAGCTATTAGGTTTTTTTCTTGATAAAGTGTATCCAACTCCTTTTATGGTGGATTTTTTGTTTTTGCAAACAAAATTTTGTATGTTTGTTCGTGTAGTGTCTGTGCGTGTTTAGTAAAGCATATGTACAACATTGTAGAAAAGTCATCACAGTTTTGTTTTTTGTTGTTTTATTTATTTATTTATTTATTTTTATTTTTTTTTGGGGGGGGGGGGGGGCTGCACAATAATGTTCCTGTAAACATTCTATGAGCTGTTGAATTTTGTACATTGTTCTTAGTTTGCATTTGTGATGTGCTGTATGAATTTACTTTTTCTCAAGAAAAAAATGAAGCGAAATACAAAGAAAAGAGTGACTGCCGTTGATGCTGTGCTTGACAAGAAGTGTAAGCCGTATTGCAGGCAATGCTCAGTGCAGGTTCCATATCAGATCGCTCTGCAGGTTGCCTAGACACGTTTGCTGCCATTCCTTACGAAAGAAAAACAAATTCAGAGTGTTTTGTTGCTGGAAGATTTATTTTTCCTGTTTGTCTGTCATCATTTTGTTGTCTTTGTCCATCAAGTGTGTGTGCGTGTGTGCGCGTATGTGCGTGCGCGCGTGCCCTTGAGTGTATGTATCTGTGTATGTATGTATGTGTCATTGTGAACGAGAGAGAGAGAGAGAGAGAGGAGAGAGAGAGAGAGAGAGAGAGAGAGAGAGAGAGAGAGAGAGAGAGAGTGGAGGGAGGGAGAGACAAAGACAGATAGATAATATTATGCTTCTTTATTGTCTTGTTTTCTAACGTCTATGAGCTGTCAATAATGCTGACATATTTCTGCCAATCTACTTTCTTGTATTTTAACAGCTGTTAAACGCTAGAAGTAAAAACAAGCTATGTTGGTATGGTAAAATGTATAGGTTAATATCCGGATAAAACAATACTACCAGAAATGAAAGGTTATAAACAACCAGGCGTCCATTAGAATGAACACAGCTATCACAACTTTGACCAGATTTGTAGAAGGAACTACTTTCTGTTTTTAACAAGTATGAATTCAACGTTATTTTATATCATTCTCTCGATTTTAGGTTCAATTGAATAGATGCAATTTAAAATACTCTTTTTATAAAGTTTACAAGAGACCAAACAACGCACTATAGAGAGTGATAAACGGACAAACAACATAAGTCACAATGAGTAATTTCATTCTCGTGTGATCAAGAATAAATGATTAACGTGATCAAAAAGTTGATATTCATAGTGGTTTAACTTTTACAGTAAAGTGGGGAATTAAGCCTCCGAAAGTGGGATGCAATATCTTGAGAATATATAACAGAGATGTTAAAGAGGAAAGACACAGAATTGTGTGATTATTCTTTTTCTCTAGCACGCATGAAGATACATC
The DNA here is from genome assembly GCA_030674155.1 of Stramonita haemastoma. Classification (NCBI taxonomy): domain Eukaryota; kingdom Metazoa; phylum Mollusca; class Gastropoda; order Neogastropoda; family Muricidae; genus Stramonita; species Stramonita haemastoma. The sequence continues at coordinate 19,113,281 of CM060330.1, forward strand.
TGGTGAAGAGAATTCATTGGAAATAAGTCTCCTTTTCTTGACGACATGTTTTATATACAAACACAATCAGGTACGTAGATTGTAAAGCTTTGCTTGGTTTTCTCTTCCACAGAATGGGGAATATTCCACTGCCAGACTAGCCAGTGCAAACACCGAGTCCAACAGATGCTGGCCTGTCCAGGTAAGAAAGGTTATTATCATTATTGCCCATAACAGTACTAGCAGCAGCAGCAGCAGCAGCAGCAGCAGTAGTAGTAGTAGTAATAGTAGTAGTAGTAGTAGTAGTAGTAGTAGTAGTAGTAGTAGTAGTAGTAGTAGTAGTAGTAGTAGCAGAAGCAGCCGGAGTAGAAGCAGCAGCAGCAGCAGAAACAGCAGCAGCAGCAGTAGAAACAGCAGCAACAGCAGAAACAGCAGCAGCAAAAGTATTAATAGTAGACTAGTAGTGGTAGTAATAGTAGTTGTGGTATGAAAAGCAGCAGCAGCAGCAGCAGCCAGCAGCAGCAGCAGCAGCAGCAGCAGCAGATAGTAGTATAGTGTAGTAGTAGTAGTAGTAGTAGTAGTAGTAGTAGTAGTAGTAGTAGTAGTAGTAGTGGCAGCAGCAGTAGCAGCAGCAGTGGTAGTAGTAGTTGCAGCAGCAGCAACAGCAGTAGCAGTAGCAGCAGTAGTAGTAGTAGTTAGTAGTAGTAGTAGTAGTAGTAGTAGTAGTAGTAGTAGTAGTAGTGGCAGCAGCAGCAGCAGCAGTAGTAGTAGCAGTAGCAGCAGCAGTGGTAGTAGTAGTTGCAGCAGCAGCACAGCAGTGCAGTATAGTATAGAGAGTAGTAGTAGTAGTAGTAGTAGTAGTAGTAGTGAGTAGTAGTAGTGCAGCAGCAGCAGCAGCAGCAGCAGTAGTAGTAGTAGCAGTAGCAGCAGCAGTGGTAGTAGTAGTTTGCAGCAGCAGCAGCAGCAGTAACAGTAGTAGTAGTAGTAGTAGTAGTAGTAGTAGTAGTAGTAGTAGTAGTAGTAGTAGTAGTAGTAGTTGCAGCAGCAGCAGCTGCAGCAGCAGCGGTAGTAGTTGCAGCAGCAGCAGCAGCAGTGGTAGTAGTTGTTGCAGCAGCAGCAGCAGCAGTAATAGTAGTAGTAGTAGCAGCAGCAGCAGCAGCAGTGGTAGTAGGCAGTAGCAGCAGCCGTGGTAGTAGTAGTTGCAGTAGCAGCAGCCAGCAGCAGCAGCAGCAGCAGTAGTAGTAGTACTAGCAGCAGCAGCAGCAGCAGCAGCAAGCAGCAGCAGTAGTAGTAGTAGTAGTAGTAGTAGTAGTAGTAGTAGTAGTAGTAGTAGTAGTAGTAGTTGCAGCAGCAGCAGCTGCAGCAGCAGCGGTAGTAGTTGCAGCAGCAGCAGCAGCAGTGGTAGTAGTAGTTGCAGCAGCAGCAGCAGCAGTAATAGTAGTAGTAGTAGCAGCAGCAGCAGCAGCAGTGGTAGTAGGCAGTAGCAGCAGCCGTGGTAGTAGTAGTTGCAGTAGCAGCAGCAGCAGCAGCAGCAGCAGCAGCAGTAGTAGTAGTAGCAGCAGCAGCAGCAGCAGCAGCAGCAGCAGCAGCAGCAGAGTAGTAGTAGTAGTAGTAGTAGTAGTAGTAGTAGTAGTAGTTGCAGCAGCAGCAGCTGCAGCAGCAGCGGTAGTAGTTGCAGCAGCAGCAGCAGCAGCAGTGGTAGTGGTTGTGGTAGTAGTAGTAGTAGTAGTAGTAGTAACAGCAGCAGCAGCAGCAGTAGTGGTAGTGGTTGTGGTAGTAGTCGTAGTAGTCGTAGTAGTAGTAGTAGTAGTAGTAGTAGTAGTAGTAGTAGTAGTAGTAGTAGTAGTAGTAGTAGTAGTTAGTATGTTGTTGTGCTGTCATTGTTGGTGTTTACACAGTACTGTAGCAGTAATATCTTTTCTTCTGTCTTTTATCTCTTTCCTATAACTTGAATTTGCAACAAAGCAAAACAGATAACAAAGGACAACAACACATGGATTCCCCTTAATCAGATAAACCAACCAACCAAACAATCAAAAAGAGAACGAAATGAAACTTGCTAAGGTAAAACAAATGGTCTCAAGACACGTCACGTTATATCTTTAGCAGGCGACGTAAACCAAACTAGAAGACTCTAGCGGAAATGTGCAACGTTTTTGCCTTCCATTTTTCCTATTCATTTCCTTCATGGTTATGCTGTTCAAACGTTGGATTAACTCCTTGTTTCAAACGCATCTGTGCATGAAGCTTGCTACACAAAGGCTAGAATACAAACGAAGAAAACACCCAAACATACTCTATCTCTCACCGTCCCTCAGCCAGTGGTGAACACTGGGTGGAAAAAATATTTCGCACAAAATAAACATTCCATTATTCTGAACTGAACTCTGGAGATCAAACTACTTGAGACTGAAAAGGAAGAGTAGGCCATGTAATCCAGTCATTAGTTTTGGAAGGCTATTAGCAATGGCACATGCACAATTTTGAAAACGTGATTGGAAACTAACATTGATACCAATAGTGTAAACAAGGCCACTTGTCCCCTTTACGTACCTTAGTTAAAAAAAAAAAAAAGTCCTAGGTAGCTCCTTGTTTCAAACCCATCTATGCCTGAAGCTTGCATTGCTACAAAAACGCTAGAAGACAGGAAGTGTTATATCCTCCTCTGGCAAAGAAGTCCTTTCCTGTCTATTGCTGGCAAAGAAGTCCTTTCCTGTCTATTGGCATTATAGCAAGGCTTTTAGATCACTGATAATATCCTTAAATGACATCAGGAATATTTTGTCATTCCGGTAACTGTGAGCTATACAGATCAATACTCTCTCTCTCTACCCCTCTTTCTCTATTTCACTATCATATCTATATCTATCTATCTATCTATCTATTATCTATCTATCTATCTATCTATCTACTTCTATCTATCTTCTATCTATCTATCTATCTATCTATAATATGTAGCCGAGTGGATGCATATGTGTGCGTGTGTGTGTGTGCGTGCCAAAGAGAGAGAGAGAGAGAGAAGAGAGAGAGAGAGAGAGAGAGAGAGAGAGAGAGAGAGAGAGAGAGAGAGAGAGAGAGATGACAATGACAATGACAATGACAATGACAATGACAATGACAAAATGGTTTATTGTTCAGACTCAGAGTGTCCATAAACAAAGAGAGATGAATAAACACGATTACAGCAAAATATCAAATTTAGCAAAATGTTTGATGAGACAAAAAAGAACACCCAAAACAGTATGAATAATCACATGACATGGCTTCCACATCAAGGCGTTAATTTGTTATGTCAGTCTGTATGCCTTTCATCTACTATTTTGATTACAATATAGCAACAAAACTATAGCAAAGGCCTTAATAACCTGAGGAGCAAATAAGAAACATCTCTGCTAGGATTTCCATCAGAAAGAGATTTGCATTCAGCTGCAACTTCTGGTACAGCGAGATGGAGATGATCAAGTTGCTTGTTAAAGTTTTCATAAGACCGCTTAAAGATTGCCTCTATATCACTGTAAGTCAACAGTGAACTTGTATTTTTCTTATCTGATTCAGAAGCAAAAGTCCTGTGTTTAGAAACAGGAGTACCTTCTGCTGCAATGTCACTGTTTGTATCCATATGCTCAAGCATAGTCACTTGCCTTTTGTTCATCTCACCTGCCCCCTCACAGTTGCACAACCCTTCCTCTTCAGTATCACATTCTGTTTCTCCATTGTAACATAGAGTCACTGACTGTTTGTTTATATCATTAGGTGACATATTAATCTGTACTTTGTCTTCACATGGACCATTTGAAGACAGGGGTACAGGGGAAGAACATAGGGTAAAAGAAAAACTACAATAACAGGGGTCTTCTCAGGCTGGTCAGCAGTATTACTCAATGTCAGAGGAGTTGGCCAAAACAACCCTGATGGGGGTGTAGTACTTGCCTCCTTTTCTGCACTGTGCACCTCAGCCCTCCTCTGATCTCTGTTGATTTGGGAGGGACACTTCCGTCTGTACACAACACTACTGTCTTCAGTAGCAGGGGGCTGAAACAAAGTCTTTGCTGTCAGTCTCATAACAACGATAGTTTGACTGCCTCTGCCGTCAATTTTGAAAGACAACACCGCGTTGCCACACAGCACTGCATGCATTCAGCATACATTCTAAAGTCCCTGGCAATCCTTCCACAGGCATGTTAAACTCCCATATTTACAAGAAACAATAATATTTTAAACTGCTGATGAGTGATGCGTCTTGCTGGCTACCAAGCAAGGGAAGCTACCGAGAGAGAGAGAGAGAGAGAGAGAGAGGAGAGAGAGAGAGAGAGAGAGAGAGAGAGAGAGAGAGAGAGAGAGAGAGAGAGAGATTAGACTGTATTAATTTGAGTAATTTTCGTTGAGTGCAATGCAATTGTAGGTTAGATTTCAGATGGAAGTGTTAGTAGTAATTTAAGTAGGCCATGTTGTTTGTATATGTTGATGGATTTAGTTGTTGAAAGGTCTTTCCACGACTTGAGTTACCATGACAGCATTGAACTTCCTTACTTCTTTTTTTAGAGTAATAATTTCCCTGTTGCACTATGTAGCTGTATGGCGCATTGGTGACCTGCAAAACATTTCCAATCTCTATACTTATAACAAACTGTTTCTAGTAAATCCTATTGTGCAATTGAAAACTATGTAGAAGAAACTCTATTTCAATGTATAAAACATCGCTCAATGCTCGTGATGATAAATTATAGTGCTATATAAATTCCATGTATTATCATTAGTTATCATTGTTAGATCTAGATCAAAAGGTTTACTTCACCGTTTGAAATATGGTGACAACCACTGTTCTTCCTTTGAGCAATCAAAAAAAATAAATAAAAAAACAAAAAACATTTTTAATAAAATGCAAACAATACAGTATCAATTTGTGACATATTCTAGTGTTTGCTATGAACTAGTATAACATTGGAAGATATTGGTAAACATGATTTCTAGTATTTTAGAGCGTTCGCACTTTGAGCATACTTACAATTGACTTACAATCGACTTTGCAAGCAGAAATAAATGTACAGCAGAGCAGTAACTGTTTTTGCCACACTATTTAACTAATAATATCTTTTTTCATAGGCAGTTTGGGTAAATGATATCTATATGTGCAAACTCTGTGGATAAGGTTCTTCCTTTCTTGTCAATAAGTATTTTGTTTTGTTAGATGTTTAATGTTTTATTGCCTAAAATTATAGCGTGAACCTGTTAAAAGTGCGTGCAGTCAGCTGCTTTAATAATATTTATTTTGTAGACAGATGATTGTTGTGCAACATGCTATAGTGCATCTTCATGCTTGTACTTTCTCATTGTTTTTGATGTGTAATCTTGTTGCGCGGCTGAAAAGATAATCACCATTGAAGCTGCCTGAGAAAACACAAATTGTCCTCCATTTTGGCTTAAATCTGTCGATTTGGTTGCAGGTTCATGTCGCTTTCTTTGCAGTCAGCGCAGTGTATACATATCTATCTATCTATCTATCTATCTACCTATTCTACCTATCTATCTATCTATCTATCTATCTATCTCTCTTCTCTCTCTCTCTCTCTCTCTCTCTCTCTCTCTCTCTCTCTCTCTCTCTCTCTCTCTCTCTCTCTCTCATGGCTTGGCTTCGGGAACGAAGATTAAGGGCACTGTCAACGTCTGGTGCAGGCTCGCTGGTGGCTGTTCAGTCCAATGCGTGACAAACAAACCCTGCCGCAGCAGCTGCAGGGGAAAGTCGATTCTGGGGTTGATGTAGGCGGGACGCGGTTTTTCCTCCTCATTCGCCTCTCCTCAAGGGCTGCTCTGTGATTGTCCTCAAAGGAGGAGACCGATTGATGCACAGTGTGTCGCCAGGCCTGCCGGTCAGCAGCAAGGACTGACCACTGGTTATGGTCTATGAGGCAGGCTGACAAAGATTTCTTCAGAGAGTCTTTAAATCTCTTCTTTGGTGCGCCTCTGTAGTGGTTTCCGGTGGAAAGTTCACCGTAGAGAACCATCTTCGGTAGGCGATGGTCCTCCATTCTGGAGACATGCCCTGCCCAGCGTAGCTGCGTTTTCGGCAACATGGCCTCAATGCTGGTGATCCCTGCTTGCTCCAGCACCTCAGCATTCGTGGTGAAGTCGCTCCAGTGGATGTCGAGGATGGAGCGGAGACAGCGTTGGTGGAAGCGTTCCAGAATTCGCAGGTGGTGTCTGTATGTGACCCATGACTCAGAGCCATACAGGAGGGTGGTCAGTACCACGGCTCTGTAGACACTGATCTTGGTGTCTTTCTTCAGGTGTTTGTTTTTCCAGACACGGTGGTAGAGTCTGCCAAAAGCACTGTTTGCCTTTGCCAGTCTGTTGTCTACATCTTTATCAATCTTTGCATCAGAGGAGATTGTGCATCCCAGGTAGGTAAACTGCTGGACTGTCTTCAGTTCTGTCTCACCAATTGTAATGTGAGGTGGGTGGTACGCTACCTGAGGTGCAGGCTGGTAGAGAACCTCTGTCTTCTTCAGGCTGACTTTGAGTCCAAAGAGCTGGGCTGCCTCTGCAAAACAGGATGTTACATGCTGCAGGGCGGTTTGTGTGTGGGCTACAAGGGCAGCATCATCAGCAAAAAGTAGCTCTCGAATTTGTTGCTCCAGGGTTTTGTTGTGGGCCTGAAGACGCCACAGGTTGAATAGGCTGCCATCTGTGCGGTAGCATATGAAAACTCCGTCTTCGTCATCAAGATCTTCTGTGGCCCGCTGAAGCATCATGCTGAAGAAGATAGTGAAGAGGGTTGGTGCAAGGATGCAGCCCTGCTTCACCCCATTTGTGATTGGGAAAGGCTCTGAGAGGTCGTTGCTGTTTCTGATCTGGCCACGCCGGTCTTCATGTAGCTGGATCACCATGTTGAGAAACTTTGGGGGACAGCCAAGACGCTCCATGATCTGCCACAGGCCCTTCCTGCTCACAGTGTCAAATGCCTTGGTTAAATCAATGAAGGTGATGTACAGTCCCTTGTTCTGTTTGCGGCACTTTTCTTGAAGTTGTCTGAGCACGAAGACCATGTCAGTGGTACCCCTGTTAGCTCTGAAACTGCACTGGCTCTCAAGGAGGTGGTGTTCTGCAACAGCAGGTACTAGACTGTTGAGGAGAACTTTTGCAAGGATTTTGCCAGCAATAGAGAGAAGAGTTATCCCCCTGTAGTTGGAGCAATCTGATTTTTCCCCTTTGTTTTTGTAAAGGGTGATTATGATTGCATCAGGAAGGTTTTGTGGTAGCTTTCCCTGCTCCCAGCAGCAAACAAAAAATTCATGGAGCTTGCAGTGCAGTGTTTGCCCCCGTTTTTCCATAATTCTGGTGGAATACCATCGACGCCTGCAGCCTTCCCACTCTTCAGTTGTTCTATGGCTTTAGTTACCTCTTCCAGGGTTGGGGCTTTGTCCAGTTCTTCTTTCACTGGTTGCTGTGGGATCTGTTGGATCACTGCGTCATCAACAGTGTGATCAGCGCTGAAGAGGGTTTGAAAGTGTTCAGCCCAGCGGTTCAATATAGACATCTTGTCTGTGAGCAGTGCCTGGCCGTCAGTGCTGCGCAAAGGACTCAACACTTGGTGAGAGGGTCCATAGACTGCCTTCAAAACTTCATAGAAGCATCTGTAGTCACCTGTGTCAGCGCAGAGCTGAGTTTTCTAGGTGAGGTTAGTCCACCACTCGTTTTGGATAGCTCTAAGCTGGTGCTGGAGGTTGCTGCATGTAAGACAAAAGGCAGCTTTCTTTGCTGGAAAGATGTATGTGCAAGGTGAGCCTGGTGGGCACTTCTCTTCTTCGCCAGCAGATCTTGTATTTTTGGTCATTTTCGTCGAACCAGTCCTTGTTCTTCTTAGTGGAAAAGCCCAAGACCTCTGCAGAGGTCTGCAGGATGGCAGTTTTTAGGCGGGTCCAGAACATTTCTGGACAGGGGTCAGAGGGGCAGTCCTCGACTTCCAGCTTTGACTGGAGGTTGGACTGTAGGTCAGCTTTCACTTCAGCGGACTTGAGGCTGCCAACCTGGAGTTTCTTTCTGGGGGGACCTCCTCGTTTTGGCTTGGGCTTGAGGATGAGGTTGCATCGCACAAGGCGGTGATCTGTGTGGCATTCTACACTGGACATCACTCTGGTGTGCAAGACATCACTTTGGTCTTTCTGGCGCACTAAGATGTAGTCTATGAGGTGCCAATGTTTGGACCGAGGATACATCCAGGTTGTTTATTAGACTGTCCTTCTGCTGGAAGATTGTGTTAGTGATGATTAACTGCAGTTCAGTGCAGAACTCTAGCAGGAGACACCCATTGTCATTGCAATTCCCAACTCCATGTTTCCCCAGAACTCCCTTCCAGGCTTCTGAATCTCGGCCAACTCTAGCATTGAAATCCCCAAGGATAATGACCTTGTCATCTGCAGGGGTGTTTCTTACCAGGCTGCGCAATTCACAGTAGAATTTGTTCTTGTCTGCAGGGTCTGCTTGAAGAGTCGGGGAATACACACTGAAGAGAGTGATGTGCTGCTTGTTCTCCAGTGGCAGACGCATGGAGATGATACGGTCTGAATGACCTGTTGGTAAGTTCTCCAGCTTTGAGGCAATGGTGTTCTTGATCATGAAGCCTACACCTGAAAGGCGTCGTTTGGATTGGGGCTTGCCTGACCAGTATAAGGTGTAACCGGCGCCGTGTTCTTTGAGACTACCTTCATCTGGGAAGCGGACTTCACTAAGAGCCGCAATGACGATATTTAGTCGCGAGAGTTCGTGTGCAACTAAAGCAGAGCGTCGTTCAGGACGGTTGCTATCTACTGTATCTAGCATGGTTCTGATGTTCCAGCACACCAGTTTGAGACCTGTCACACCTTTGGAGGCAGGTGTGGAGCCACTTGACTTTGACTTTGTTGCTCGACCGCTTGGAAAGATGCCCGTTGACCGCGGCTAGCCAACTGGGTGGTATGAGGATGAGCTTTCATTAGGCCACCTTTTCTAGGCCCCTCTCCGTGTGGAGCAAGCAGTGCTATCCATAAAGAGGGCTGCTTGGTCATTCAGGGTGCTGCCGGGTGATGTTGTCATCCTCAGGTCAACAATCAGATGACCCATACTCCTGAATTGCCTGCATGCAGGATTGGAACTGCGGCTTCCAGTGACATCTTTCACCTGCCGCATTCGCCCCTTTCCCATCACTACAGGGCTTGGGGATAGTAGGAAAAAGGGAGGATGAGGGGGGGACGTGGACTTGTCCTTGGGCCTGTGCATAGGATTTTTAAGGTGAGAGACAGTGCGCACAGTACCGTTCCCACCCTTTAAACTCGCGGTTCATCTGCCATGGCCCAGCAAGCTGGGACGGTGACAGCGAGGATGTCTCTCTCTCTATATGTAATATATATGTGAGGGATGGTGACGAAGGTTAGTCGCTTCTGCTCATCCCTGCACAGCCAAGGAAGGAGTGACCAGCCAGCAGCTGTCTTCCCCTGAGTCTTCTGTTGCCCAGTCTCTTGAGAATTGTTGTCCCACTTTTCCCTAGCCTGTCTTTTCCTTTGCCTCTTGGTACCATCACGCTACTGATTTGAGCGTCAAATACGCTGGTCAGTACCCACTGTGCCACGGGATGTGGCACAAAGTCAGCTGTGGTGGATGTGGCGGGGCGGTAATCAGATTACTTCCCATGCGATCGGAGCTGCCAATCACAGCTGTTGTGGATCTATAATTAGATCAACACCTGCGCATTGTGCTATGTTCTGTATCGTTTGGGGGTGATCGAAAACCATCTGTTGCATACACTTTGCCCGTAGCTGTAAAATGCAGCATTTGCAGTTGCTTTTTTAGAGGCTGTGCTGTTGTCACCGAGAAGTCTCAGTCGCGGCAGATCAAATATCTGCACTCTCATAGAAAGTGTCCCTGCGAGCAGGATAAGTTTCATAGCTAGTCAGGTGGGAATGCTGGCAATGTTGTCACCAGCAGTGTCTGTGTTCACCATCTAGCTGCTGACCTAGCGTGAGGCCATGTTCATGTCAGATTCATCTAACCAATCTCTCCACTTTGACAGCCCCTTAACTGCTCACACCAGGATATAGTATCTGCCTCCTTTGTTCCTTTAACAATTCAGGCTGAATCAAAACCTGCTGAGATTCCTTTTCAGAAAGAGACAGACTAAACATGTGGAGGCCTTGTTCTGCTGATAGGGTCTGAGGCAAAGAACACTTCCTGGGGACAGAAGATGGCCTCTATGCAGTGTATGGCCTCATCCTTTGTACTGGCTCTGAACTAGGTTTAGTTTTTAACCAAGGTTCCTTTGGGACAGAACTGGTCTGACGTACTGACGTTTGTCACTGCAGCCAAACTGGGCTGGACATTTAACTGTGGGGGTTTTCTGGGAGAAGCAGACTGACGAGATCTCTTCATGCTGTGTGTCCCAACTGATCTGTGCTTCAAATGTAAAATTTGGGGGGGGGGGGGGGGGGCAGAAGACTTCTTGCTGTGTGCCCCAGAAATCTGGTCAGGTGTCAGAACATCTGGTACCATGGCTGGATTAAAATTAATCTTTATATGTAATTCTCCCATCTGGCCAGAAGTCTGTTCAGATAAGAATTTCTCGATGTTTTGTACCAATAAAGGCTGAATCTGTGATTGCGAAGTGTTCTTCAGACTGGATGGTTGACTTACTTTGCATGCCTGCACTGGGCTGTGGAGATTTCTTTGGGGCAAAATACTGAGAGCTTGACTTCGAGGTATTTTGCTCAAGCAGCAATCTCTTTATAGTCTGTGGTGGCTCACAACTTCATCTTGACTACGCCTACAGAAGAAATTTGTCTAAATACAAATTTTCTGTAGTCAGCCATAGCAAATATTGTCAAAGCAGAAGCAGTGTACTGATTTATCTACAAAGACTCCCGTTAATTCATATAACAGATCTCCGCTAGGTAATCGCATTGCAAGCTTAGGAAAATTAAACAACAATCTGAAATTTTACGGTTTTGCTGCTAAAATAACATGAATGGTATATGACTGTTTTCGTTGATAATCTGTTTTGAAGTGTTGATTTGATCTGTTTTATGATGTTAAAATAGCATATATCACAGAAGCATACGAACACAAAAAATTGGTTCATTGTGACCTTTTGCTGGGAACAGTCAGATTTAATGCCAGTATTACCTTCACTCACTCACTCACTCAGTCCCATGTCCCAAAGGACGTAGGGGGGACATGAGAGAAGATGCAACGGAGATCTTTTTCCATGCTTCACGATCCTGTGTGGCTAGTAGGAGGCGTTGCAGGGGTTGGGCAGTCCAGTCTTTGATGTTGTCAACCCATGATTTCTTTTGGCGGCCTCTTCTTCTCTTGCCCTCGACTGTTCCTTGCAAGATGGTTTTTGCTAGGGTGTTGTGTCTTGTGGTGTGACCAAACCACATCAGCTTTCTCCTCTTTATGGTGGAGAGCAAAGGCTCTTGGGGGCCCACACGCTTTTTGATTTCTTCTTTCACATAGTTATTGGTCTTGTGTTCTTTGTATGATATTTTGAGGAGTTTCTGTGGCACTTGTTCTCGAATGCTTGGATTCTTCTCTCTAACTCTGCTGTCAGAGTCCATGATTCACAGCCATATAGGAGGATAGATATCACGAGGGATTTGTAGAGGTGGTATTTGGTGCAGAAGCTGATGTTGTTGCTTCTGATGATCCTCTGGAGTCTGACTAGAGCAGATGTTGCTGTTGCAATGCGAGCTTTATCTTTTGTTAGGATGGAGCCTAAGTATTTGAATTGGCTCACCTCTTCTAGTGTTTCTCCATTCATCTTTATTTCCGTGCTGTCATTACTCGCGCTGTTGACCATGATCTTCGATTTCTCTGTACTGACCTCCATGCCGTATGCGCTCACTCGATCTGTTAGACTGTCTGTGAGGATTTGCAGTTCTTGTTTGCTGCTGCCCATGAGGTCAATGTCATCTGCAAATCTGAGGTTGCAAAGGGGTCTTCCACCAATGGAGATGGAAGTGTGGTGGTTTTGCAGTGTCTCTGTCATGATGTTTTCGAGGAAGAGGTTGAAGAGTACAGGTGAGAGAAGGCAGCCCTGGCAGACTCCAACCATGGTCTTGAAGAACTCGCCCACGTGATTGTTCATGAAATCTGCACTTCTTGCATTCTCGTACAGAGCCTTGATGACTTCAATTAGGCAGTTGTCAATGTTGAAGTGCCTGAGTACTTGCCAGAGGCCGTCATGCCATACCCTGTCAAAGGCCTTTTTGAAGTCTATAAAATTGTGGTACAAGTCTTTTTGGTGTTGGAGATGCTTCTCTATCAGAATTCTCAGGTTGAAAATTTGTTCCATTGTGCTGCGTTTTGGTCTAAAGCCCGCTTGTTCTTCTGCCAGGAGTTTTTCTGCTTGGTTTTTCAGTCTGTTGAGGACTACCTGCAGCATGATCTTGCTAGGATGGCTTATGAGACTGATGGTTCTGTAGTTCTGACATTGCTTGAGGTTTCCTTTCTTTGGCAGGGGTATTACAAGAGACTGTGTCCATTCTTTTGGCCATTCTTTGGTGTCATGGATCTTCTGACAAAGATCTGTGAATCGCCTTGCTGTTTCATTCCCTCCATTTTTTATGAGTTCAGCTGGGATGTTATCGATTCCAGGGGACTTCCCTTCTTCAATTGTTTAATAGCTGTGTCTACTTCACACCTTAGTATTGGTGGGTCTTTATCTTGGTGTTCAGGGGGTTTGTTGGAAACTATGTTGGTATCTGGGCGTAGTGGGTAGTTATACAATCCCTCACAGTATTCTGTCCAGCGTTGGAGGATGGCATTGTTTTCTGTTAAAAGATTTCCTTCTTTGTCTTCAATAACAGAGGCTTTAGGCTGTGTGGTTTTAGTTAGTGCTTTCAGAGTGTTGTAAGCTGTTTTGCTGTTTCCTTGGCCATTCCATCTTCGATGTTGTTGCATTGTTCTTCTATCCACGCTTCTTTGGCTTCTCTCATCTTTTTCCTCACTTCTCTGTGGCTATCCATGTACTTGTTGTTGGCTTCTTGACTTGTGAACTTTTGCTTCTTAAGTTCTCTTCTTTTGTCGCAGAGGTCAAGAACCTCATTTGTCACCCAGGGTTGTTTCTTTGTTCTGCTTCTGCCTAATGTTTCTTCTGCTGCTGTCGTTAGCACTTCTTTGATGTTGTTGGCTAGTGTGTTCACATCATTGTCAATGGCTGTGAGTGCGGCAAACTTTCCTCCAATGTTGGCTTGGAAGATCTCAACCACTCTTGGGTCTTTGAGTTTTTCCAGGTCGAATCTTATGCGTGGGCTTTTTGGCTGTTGTTTTGCTTTCAGTTTCAGCCTGATGGTGGTAAGTACAAGGTCGTGGTCACTGCCAATGTCAGCTCCTGGGAATGTTCTTGTATTTGCCTTGTTTATGCTGGATTTGAATCTTTGGGGTGACAGAATGTAATCAATTTGATTATGAATCAGACCATTTGGTGAGTGCCAGGTTGATGTTCTAGATGGCTTGTGAGGGTGGAGTGTGTTAGCCAGAGTTAGTTTGTGCTTCTTTGCGAATTCCAGCAGCCGCTGTCCTCTGTTATTTGTTTCTCCCAGTCCAAATCGTCCTGTGGTTCCTGCCCAGGTGTCATAGGCATCAGGTCCCACCTTAGCATTCCAATCGCCTTCCACATTAAGGATGTCTTTTTTGGGCGTTTTGGAGATGGCGTTTTCAAGTTCTTCATAGAATTCTTCTATCTGGTCATCATCGTAGTCAGATGTTGGAGCATACACTTGGATGATGGTGAGATTCTGGGGTTTTGCAGAGACTCTCATTGAGATGAGTCTGCTGGATATTGGTGTGCAGTTGATGATGCTTGACACAATCTCTTTCCTGACAATGAAGCCTACTCCGTGTTGGTGTAGTTTCTCATCTCCACTGTACCATATCTTGTGGCTGTCTTGCGTGGTTGTTTCTCCGAAGCTAATCCATCTGACTTCCGCAAGCCCTAGGATGTCCCATTTATACCTCTGTAATTCATGTGTGAGTTCCTGTACTCTTCCTGTTTGGTACAGAGTCCTAACATTCCATGTACCAATGGTTACCCCTTTAGCTGGAAGCTTTAGGGTTGGTTCTGCTCCAGTGGCACACTTGTCACTCCCACCCTGGAGGCTTGCAGTGGGTAGCGCGGTCGTTGTTGATCCGGGCCTCGACCGATCCGGCATGTGTTTCTGTTTTGCTTTTCTCATCATGTCCTTGCAGTGGGCTTGAGGAAGCTTGGTGGCTCCCATCTCCTCTCCAAGACTCCTACTGGTGATTAAGAATGCACCAGCCCCTCACAACGTTTCGCCCGCCAGTAGAAGCGGTTACCGGGGTGTGGGTGGGTTAAGGACCCGGACCCAGAAGTGAGAGTTGAGTGCCAAGTGAGGACCAGTGCTCCCGTCCATCCCGAGGGATGCTACTGCCAGGTTTACAAAGGTACCACCTCTCCTTAAGCACCCCATACACGCCCAGTATTACCTTAGATTGTTTTAATCTACAGAGGTACTGGAGAGGTGGGGTTTTTTTTTGGTTTTTTTGCTCGCTAAGTGATGCATTGATCTAGCTAGGTTTAGCATTCAGTTTTGTGTAGCTTTGTGTGTGTCAGCGCAGACACTGAGAGAGTTCATGGGGGGAGATGTAGCCCATTGGATGTGTGTGTGTGTGTGTGTGTGTGTGTGTGTGTGTGTGTGTGTGTGTGTTGTGTGTGTGTGTGTGTGTGTGTGTGGAACGTGCGCGTGCTAGAGAGAGAGAGAGAGAGAGAGAGAGAGAGAGAGAGAGAGAGAGAGAGAGGAGAGAGAGAGAGAGAGAGAGAGAGAGAGAGACATGAACACTGAACACTGAAATGGTTTAATGGTACCTTGGTCTTGGACCACAATACACAAGGTGAGAGGGGCAGGGGTGTGAGTGCAATGCAAAATGAAAGCATTGATAAATGCTTGATAAATAAGAGAGAGAGAGAGAGAGAGAGAGAGGAGAGAGGAGAGAGAGAGAGAGAGAGAGAGAGAGAGAGAGAGAGAGAGAGAGAGAGAGAGAGAGAGAGAGAGAGAGTAACGCAGTTGTAATATCACAGCATTTTTTTATGTGTGGAGAACAAAGTAAAGAGGGATCGACTGTGATCATTTATTAATCTTGGCCTACCAAAGAGAAGAGATGATTTGATGATTTATTCTTTTATATCGAGGATAATGGAATAAGCACTCATGTGCTTTTTCATCCAGTCCCCATGTGTATGCAGTTTCAAAAATGTCATCTGTTCCCACCGGTACACGATGGCCTACTCTTACGAAAAGCGGAACAGGATTTAACGTGTGCGCAAGATGTTCTGCGTGCGTTCGCACACGGGGCCTCGGTTTAAAGTCTCATTCGAAGGATTTTTGGGGAGAGTGGAGTCAGCACTGATGTTAATTCCAGGAGAAAAAATCTCCTCGACCGGACTCGAATCCCGGTCATCAAATTGCCAGCGCAATGTTCTGACCACTAGGCTATCCGTCCCCCCAAGAGAGAGAGAGAGAGAGAGAGAGAGGAGAGAGAGAGAGAGAGAGAGAGAGAGAGAGAGAGGAGAGAGAGAGAGAGAGAGAGAGAAGAACACTGAACATGAACACTGAACACTGAAATGGTTTAATGTACATTGGCCATGGACCACAATACATTTCTTGAGCTTGGGATGAAACAAAAGATTCATTCATATCATTGGCAAAGCAAATGCACAAAAGGTATAGATTCATGATTGGTGAAAGAAGAAAAACATTTGTCTAAGTCATGATTATGACCCTAGTGTCCCAAAATATGATTTTCCCTGGGGAGAGAACTGTGAACACTGGGATAATTAATGTACATTGGCCCTGGCCCACAATACATCTCTTGGACTTGGGATGTCATAATGGGTTTATTCATATTATTGGCAAAGCCAATACACAAAAAGTACATGTTATGCCTAAACAAAGTCATGACCCCTATATCAAGCATAACCAACTCACAAAATGAAAATGATATCTAATGAAAATTTTGGAAATCATGCATATTAAGTGTAAATCAAATCGTATCAGTATTTCAATACACAGCTTGAAGTAGATTTTTCCTTTTGTTGATAGAATGAAAAATATATCTAGATAAACCGTGCTTGCACTCATCATTTGTTGCTTTGAGCATATCTGGCAATGGCACGTTGACACACTTGCTTAGAAACTTTTCTCTCAAGTCTGCATACATGCAACATTCCATGAGAAAGTGGGCTTCGTTTTCATCTTTTGTTTTACAAAAAGGACACCTTTTTTCTTGAGCATTCTCACTATATCTATATACATTATTATTAAGAGGTAACACGTTACATCTTGCTTGTGTAATTGCTACTCGAAAGCAGTAGACGTCAATAGAGTTTATATATTCCTCTTTTTCAAAAATACTTTTAAATGATCTGTAACTGTCATACCTCTCTTTGTCTCTTATAGTCCCATCCCATTCTTGAATGAACAGATCTACTAATCTTTTTTTAAACATACCTAAGAAAGCCTTTACATCCCCCACATTTTGTTGCATCCAAACAATGTTAAAACCAGTTTCACACAAAATTTCTCTTATTTTTGAAATCCAGCAATATTTCCCGTTTCTATGTAACTCTAACTGCATGCAATAAGCATTATATGATATTCTATTTTGATCTGAATGCAGTAGTTTTAACCAGTACCTAATGGCTCTTATACAAGAATTGACATAAAGTGGATATCTTCCTAAATCACCGTATACCATCTTATTTGGTGTTCTTACAGGTACTCCTAAAAATCTTTTACATGCCATCAAATGAATTTTCTCGATGTGATCTAGTCTGTTTGTGCCCCATATTTCTGATGAATACAATAGAACTGGCTGAATCTTTGTGTCAAAAATCTTGAAAAAAGTATGAACATTCATCTCTTTATATCTATGAAATACTTTATTTTACTGAACCACTGCCTTCCTTCCTTAGTGACTAAATGTTCTATACCCAATTTACAGCTAATCTTTGTTGTGAAATTAAACCCCAAGTAGCAATACTGATTCACCACTTCTAGCCTAATACCATTGTAATACCATTGTTCCTGTTTTGAAAGAAATCCCCCTTTCCTAAAGACCATCACTTTAGTTTTATTGATATTGACACTCAATTGTAAATCATTACAGCAGTCTTTTAAAATGTTTAATTGATGTTGCAAACCTCCCGGGGTTGTTGAAAACAGTGCAACATCATCTGCAAACATCAGAACAAAGATATCCATCATATTAGGTAATAACTGGACTCCATGCATTCCTTTTTCATTCATAACATTAGCTAACTGGTTGATGAATACTGAAAACAATGTAGGACTCAGAACACAACCTTGTCTGACTCCTATTGGACATTCAAAAAACTCTGATAATTGGCTGTTTGTTCGAATACAGGATAATAATGAGTTATACATGGCAGACAATGAAGCAAAGAATTTTCCTTTTACCCCCCGACTTTTAACACAGTTCAAAAGTTTATCATGTTTAACCGAGTCAAAAGCTTTTTTGAAGTCAACAAAGGCAACATACAGCTTTTTACCTTTCTTAGACATACACTTTTGGACAATTGAATACAAATTGAAGATCTGGTCTATTGTAGAATATCTTTTCCTAAAACCTGCTTCGTTTTCACATATCAAATAATCATTTTCTGGCCATGAATATAATCTTGTGTTCAATATAGAAGTATAACACTTAGATAATATACTCAGTAATGATACTCCCCTATAATTGTCTACTAGTTCTGGATCCCCCTTTTTATAAATCGGAATAATGATGGCTTTAGACCAAGCCTGTGGATATATACCTTTACTGAAAATAGTATTGAAAAGTTTGAAAATGAACTGTTTAGCTTCACTAGTTCCATTTTTTTAGCATTTCTGCAGTAATTTTATCAATCCCATATGCCTTACCAGACTTCAGTTTATGTATTGCTGTATTTATTTCTTCTTCTGTAATCTCTCTGTTTAGTTCATGTTCATTTTCTTCTAACAGATCTGCTTCTGTGTGCATGCATTTATTAAGTACTGCTTCATTACTTTGGAATACCTCTTTGAAATAGTTAACCCATTCTGTAGGATTTATTTTGTTTGAAACTCTATCTTTATTAACACAACCCATACTTCGAAGGTCTTTCCAGAACAGTGCTGAATTTGAACTATATATTAGTTAGAGATTCAACTTTTTGCTTTCTAAATGTTTGGCGTTTGGTCTTTAATAACTGTCTTTATCTTTTCCGTGTTGTAACATAAGTCAGTCTGTTGTTTTCATCCTTAGTTTTTCTAAATACATTCAAGGCTCTTCTTGTCTCTTTTTTAACCTGACGACACTCATCGTCGAACCATCTAGACTGTTTATTTTGATAACTATGACCTCTGGTGAGCATACACATGCTAGCCTCATTAAGGCATTGTGTATACTGCTCCAGGGACCATCTATGTCACTATCAAGTAAGTTTAAGGCACTAATGATTCTATTCTGCATGGTATGCTGCTAAGTGTTTCAATAAATTCTTCCTTCTTTTCATCTTTCCAAACAATTTTTTCTACTACACATTGTTCCTCCTCATTAGTTATTTCAACACTTTGTTTGGTCACATCAGTTTTCAAATCAATCCTCATAAGAACAGGCAGATGATCTGATTCTGTAGTACTTGTTATTTCTATGGTTACAATATTGACAGTTGCATACAATTTACAAGACATGATAAAATAGTCAATTGTACTGGCTCCTGAGAATGAAATATATGTATAACCATCATCAAAGTCATGTTTACACAGACCATTCAAAATCAAATAATCAAACATATTACATATTTCAAGTAGCTGATTGCCAAATAGATTTGTCTGTCTATCTTGTGAGTTTCTAAGAAAATCACTTGTGCCATGCACTGTTTTAAACTCCCCATCAAATTCATCATCAGAAAAAGAATTTTTCTCACATGCTGTTCTTGTATCAATAGAACATAAAAATCATCATTAAATTCCTGCAAGTCCAATATGCACTGCTCAAGCATTTCCATACCATAACCCTTTTGATGATGTTTCCAAAACACAGAATCATATGGAGGTATATAAGCACAAATTAAAAGTATATTTTTATTAGTTTGTAACAGATCCTTTTGAATGTTTATCATATTCTATATCAACCTTAACAACGTAGCAGGCATACTTCTTTCTCACCATCACAATCAATCCACCAGGATATCGGCCTTGATGCGACAATTTCTTGGCCTTTGATGTAAATACAACAAAATCACTGAAAAGTGGTGATTCAAAATCATAGCTTATAAATGTTTCTGTTAAACATATAAAATCATGTAGCAGAAGAAAGTTAACAAAATCATTATTTTCTAACTTTTGCAATAAGCCATTAACATTATAAGTGAGAAAATTAATATGTTGTTTATGTACATTATTTACAAACAGGTGTAACTGTTTCTCTTTTGGTTCATCAATTGAGCCACAAAATTGACTTTTATTATCTTTATATTTAGATACTATTTTTGTGGCCCGGCCAATGTCCTATTTCTTGGAGACAGAGGCTCCAGAATTAGCAGGATTCTTTTTCTCATACAAGGCCACTCCACTCTCATGGGGATGTTCCCCCACTGAAACTCTCCTGAGAGAGTCCAGGATGCTGGATTGACTTACTGACCTGCGTGACTCTACATGCATGCTTTGAGCACCTGCTTGCTTCTGAGAGGCAGCACGCCTGATAGGCCTTGGCTGCCTCCCTGTTTCTGATGGCTGGGCATTACACAGGCTTACAGGTCCTGTCTTGCCCTGTTCTGCCCCTCCAGCTCTCTCTGAGGATCTGCCTTTTTACTATTGCGGGTGTCTGACTGATTACGGACTACTTTACCCCCTTTACCTCTGCTTTTTTTCAACTGTGAGACTTCACTATCACCATGGTTTTCTGTATTCACTCTGTTGCCTTGGTCTACAATGTCAGTTGGTCTGTCAAAGTTGATATTGGTCAGTTCTTGTGATTCATTTACCTTTGTTACGTCTTGGTCAGTGTCTGTAAAATTTCAGTTCATGTTCGTGACAGTCAAGATCATGTTGGTGAAGAGTACCTATGTCACATGTCACCTTTAATTCGGTCTTGCCACCTGTGGTTTTATCATCCCTTGTCTGTTCTTCCTCACTGGGTGAGGAAGAACAACTGCTGTCTTTGTCCTCAATGTCTTTGTCCTCAATGTCTTTGTCCTCAATGTCTTCCTCATTTTCATCACTGTCATGTCTGTCTTCATTATTCTTTGAGTCATCATGACTGCGATATCGCTTCCCAGCAGCTTCACACACTCTGTACATGTCAGTCTCTTGCACATTCCTGCCTTGGTCTTGATGACTATCTGTACCACAATCACGGTTTAATTATCGTTTCTTATCAGTTGCTCTGGTCCCTTTGATGCTCTGGTCTTTAAGAAACACAAACTGTTTGTGTTCAGGTGTTGAAGAGTCATTTTGTTCCTCACTGTATGATTGGAAATCTAGAACACTTGGTTTTCTGTCATGACCACCATGGTAATGTCTTTGCTGAACCCTGGTATGGAGAGAGTCTCTGGAATTGGTTGACCTGTATCCTGTATTGCCTCTGAAGACAGCATTCCCAGGTTTCTGTTGAAAGGCCCTGCCAGAGTGGGGTTGCCATTGACGTCTGACGTTTGGCGGAGGAGCTTCAGACTCGGCATCTTTGGGTTGAAGTGGAGGTGGCCTGTAGAGTCTGTCTGGCTGACTCCTGCTTGTGTTGCCAGTTGTCTGTCTGCTGGACCAGCCTTTGTCATGTCCTCTTTGTCTGCTGTATTGGAGTTGTGGCCAGTCATCTGTTTCATGAGCTGACCTTGCTGAACTCTGTTTGTCTTCAGGAAACCTTAATCTTGACTCCTGTCTGTCCCTGACCTGTAGTCTTCCATTATAGAAGTATGCAATTTTACCCTGACTGAGGTAGAAGTCGATAAGCTCTTTTTGCCGAGAGGTGAGGTCAGATGCGACACTGACACCATTTTGTCTGAGGTCATCCCTGAGAAAGGAATCTCCCAGCACAGCCATTTTGTCTGACATCCTGCTGAATTGTACCAGGATTGGTCGTGGTTCACTGCCTTGCTGCCGAGGTTTCCCCAGTCGAAATGCTTTAACAATGTCCTCTTGATGCCAGTAGGTTGCTGGGTTGAAAGAGTTCAGGAGATCTACAATAATTTGTGTTGTAGTAGCCCTGTCCTCATATTGATTTTCTTCTATATTGAAAAACACAACATTGCAGGCTTTTGCATCTTGCTCGATCACTTGTACATTCCTTTCCAGCTTGTCCAGTCTGTCCAGTATCGTGCGCCTGTCTTCCATTAGGTCTTCAATGTTCTCTTTGTTTTCTTCAACTACATCTTTTATCTCACTGATGTCCCTTGTAAGGTGTGATATGCTGTTTTCTAGCATCTGAAATTTTTCTTGGATAGTTGTTTTGATGCTGACAGCATGCTGTTGCAGCTCTTGCTGTATGTGACCAAACCGCCAGTCCATAAACTGCGGCATGTTTATTTGAGGGTGCAAAAAATTTTCTTGTGACATCTTTAAGGTGCCTGTGGTTCACTGGTAAACAATACCAATGTCAATGTCACAATTCTGCACGGATAGTCAGTTCTAAAACACAGTGTAGATAACAAAGTTCGAGGTCACAAAAACACGGAATGTTTGAAATCTGGCGAGAGTGCCTCTCTGTGTAAGGTACACAACTTTCGAAATACACACACGTGCAGCACACACAGGAGCCTAAAGCTTTGCCATGCACTATGAGTTTTGTTTACAACATTTTTTCTTCATTGTTATATTGTTTATGTAGAAAATTGAATATATTATATAACTGACCACACTTAGGTTTTCATGTCGATCCAACCAGTTCAATCGATGAAGCCGCCAACAGTCCATACATGTGCAAAAAATCACAACCATACATAACTTGTAGACATGCAAATTTCTAAAAAAAAACTGGAGGGGAAATAACACACGTCCTTCTTGAAAATTCACCCCAAGCCCGAGCGAGGAGAGAGAGAGGAGAGAGAGAGAGAGAGAGAGAGGAGAAGGAACTCGAAACTCGAATATTTTAATGAGGGTAATTGGATAAGCCACAATCTTCTTTACACTAGGCCCTCAGAAAAAAACACCTACAAAACAACCCAACAGTAAGAAAGAAATAAAGAAGCCCAACAAATGTAATTGAATTGGCAAGTAATAAACACATCAAAAACACCATAACGAAATCAATCACGTAGTTATTTACATAACCACTCAATGTGTCCAATCAATTCTAAACACTTCACATTAAACACACACAGCGCGCGCGTGCGCGCGCGCACACACACACACAGTGATATAGATGCAAAATTATAAAAAATCCAACTTGATATGATCAAATTTACAAATCTAGTCTCATTTGATATGGCAAAATGTATTTCTCTCAATTTCATTGAATAGACAGTAAAAACAAAAATCCACATATTGCAACAATGATTCAGAAGTCAAAGCAAACGCACGCGCGCGCGCGCACACACACACACACACACACACACACACACACACACACACACACACACACACACACACACACACACACACACACACATCAATGTGTCCTTACACATGCACTCTCAAGCTCACTTATAGCCTAGTGGTCAGAACATTGCGCTGGCAATTTGACTACCTGGGTTCGAGTCTGGTCGAGGAGATTTTTCTCCTGGAGTTAACATCAGTGCTGACTCCCCTCTCCCCGGAAGTCCTTCGGATGAGACTTTAAACCAAGGCCCCGTGTGCGAACGCACGCAGAACATCTTGTGCACATGTTTAATCCTGTTCCATTTTTCGTAAGAGTTGGCCATCGCGTGCCGGTGGGAACAGATGACATTTACAAAACTGCATACACACGGGGACTGTATGTAAAAAAGCACAAGAGTGCTTATTCCATTATCCTCGATATAAAAAAATAAATCAAATCAATAAATCAAATCAATCTCTTGAACACTGAAAATAAATACACAATCGAGATAACAGATACATACAAGATCAATGACAAAAGAAAAAACCAGAGCAAGGAAAACCAGCGCGCACGTGCATAATCAACACACACACACACACACACACACAAACACACACACACACACACACACACACACACGCACACACACACACACACCACGCACACACACACACACACACGCACGCACGCTCGCACGCACGTGCGCGCACGCACGCACGCACGCACACACACCAAATTCAACAAGCATGCTCACAGAATGCCTATTACAAGGAATTGAATAAATGTGTGTGGTATGCTTTTTTGAAAAATGATATGCTACTTTTCTCTTTGATAAGGACTGGGATTTCGTTCCATAATTTTGCTACCAGAAAAAAAGAGATGACATAAAAAGATCGGTTCTTGGACGAGGAGTAACAACTCTACTTTTATTGCAAACAGTTTTAACAGGGAACTTGTAACAAAGATAATTTGGAGTTAGTTTATTCATAATTTTGTACATAAATACGCCTTTGTTAAAGAGACAATGTAGACTAAAAGGAAGACTGTTCAGTTCTTTGTAACAATTAGTATCCAAGGAAGTATTTCTAAGGAGAATTCACTTAATAGAACGTTTAAAAACTTTCTCAAGTTGCCGTAAACAGTTTTTACTTGCTAAATCCCAACATGTAGATGCATAGTCAATATCTGGTTTTATGTAAGAGTAGAAGAATAATTTACGAGTGTGTTGATCAAGGAAATGTTTTATTCTGTTGAGTTGGAACAGCTTCTTAGATATTGTTTTGGGAAATATTAAAAACATGATTTTACCATGACATGTTGTTATCAATGAGGAGGCCAAGCAGTGAACTTACTTCTTCGAGAACTTTGTCGTATATCTTTATATTATTAAGGTTAGTTTGAAAGTTTTAGCGCTTTTATCTTGTTGCAACTACCATACATTTTGATTTCTGTGGATGCAGAGCCATATTATTATATTCTGTCCATGCTGCTAGATTGTTTAAGTCTTTTTGCAAAATTGAACCTATTGAGTTTAAATCATGACCAGATGTGTGAATGGTAGCATCATCAGCAAAGAGCTCACAAGAGGAAGAAACATGTAGAGGAAGATCGTTGATGTATATTGAGAAAAGGACAGGCCCTAGCACAGAACCTTGAGGAATACCATACATCACAGGCAAAAGGGGCGGCAAAATTGAACCTTGGTAAACAGCTTGTCTTCTTTTATCAAGAAACGAGGTAATCAGTTTTAGTGTGTCAGCGCCAAAACCATACATAGCCAGTTTTTTATTTTTACAAGGAGATTGTGATCAATACAGTCAAATGCTTAACCTAAGTCTACAAAAAATTGCTCCAGTTAAGAGATCATTGTTGATATTTAAATACCATTGCTCTATGAGATTGTGGAGTGCAGTATGATATGAATGATTTTCTCTAAAGCCACTATGATTAGGATGAAATAAGGTATGTACAGGAAAGTATGATAGAAGATGATAGAATGGAAATGGGTCGATAGTTGGAAGGGTCATTAGGATCTCCAGATTTAAGAACAGGTACAACTTTGGCATCTTTAAACATTTGAGGATAGTAATTTTTTTTTAATACAGAGATTATTGATTCGTGAGATTCGTGCACACTAATTGAAATTGAGTTTAGACTTTACTGACTTAGAGTTACAAAATTCCTGCAAAAGAAGTAAATCATTTAATTCAGAGTGGTCAACATGTCCAATTTTTTGAGGAATAGTACAAAAATGTTTATTCATATTTTCTGCAGATATGTCCGTACCTGATAAAGTACACGATGAGGATGATTTACCAGATAACTGATTAATTGCCTTCCAGAGAGACTTTGGGTCTTTCTTAGATGCAATTAACTCACTGAAATATTTCTTTTTAGCAATTCGTTTCATAAAGGTCACTTTGTTACGCTGCTCCTTAAATTTTTCATCTTTTCCAGTTGATTTTAGTAGTTTATCCCGGAGGGCTATGGCTTTAGTAATTTCGTCAGTTAACCATAGGGGTTTATCTCTTGCTTTAACCCATTTGGTTCTAAGAGGGGCATGACTATCAAAGATTAATGAAAAGATATTATACCAAACAGCAAGTACTTTGTCTGGGTGAGTAAACAGAAAAATTTGCTTTACATAAGTCGGACAAAAAATCTTCTGCATTACATGTTCTATAACTACGAAAACAAATTAATGTATTTATGTTTGCATATGGGGATTTTAGCACCTTTTCTTGGCCGTATTAAACATACAGGATAATGATCGCTAAGACCATAGGCAGGTACAGACAGTTCTACAATGTTAGATGGATTATTTGTGTATATATGGTCAATCAATGTTTCGGAATATAGAGTTTTCCTTGTGGAGTATTTACCAATTGCGACAGATTATACACTTTTAAGATTTTTTTCCACTTATCTTTAGGCTTAAGTAAATCAATATTGAAATCACCAAGTAAAATTATCTCTGTTGAATAGTTACAAACACCATCCATCATATGTTTAAAATTATCAAACCAACAAACACGTTCATCTGGGTTTCGATACAAAAATCCAACTAGCATAGGTTTGGCTCCTTTCAGGCGTATTTCTAACCATATACATTCAATGCCATAATTATCAAATAATGTTATCTGTTTACAATATACATTCTGATGTATATAGATTATTAATCCTGTTTCTAATTGTGATGGTACCGAGAGGTAAGGAAAAGACAGGTTAGGGAAAGAGTGGAACAACAATTCTCAAGCAACAATTCATAGCAACAATTCAATAACTGGGCAACAGAAGACTCAGGGGAAGACGGTAGCTGGCTAGTCATTCTTTATTCGTTACTCAGCATTCCGGTACAGGTAAAGACTAAAGTAGGCATGAAGACATAATCACTGACTGAACTATACCTATTTAAAAATACAAAGTGTCTAATAATTTACAGGTGAGTCCGGAAATCGTAATACTACACAGCGACAGGATTGTATGAAATATAAATCTAATCAACTCCCCCGTTGGGCTAAGTCTAGCACACTTCATCTAGCATACAAACAATTATTATCAACAAAATCTCTTACACACTCACTCACACACACACACATGCACACACACACACGCATGCACACACACACATACATACACACATATGGGAGATAATCCTCATGTTGGGCTAAGTCTCACACACTAGATCTACCACACCCGGTACTAGATCTACCGCACCTGGCTACATCTCCCCCCTCCAAACTCTGTCAGCATCCGCGCTGACAAACATATCAGTGCTATCTAGACAAACCTATAAAATTCAACATACTGCTTAAAAAACATTTCCTCTGCCGAATACGCAATTAAAACTGACACTATTAATCTAACTCGTCACTGCCAAAATAAAATGAACCACATTTTTATGCTTCTATGATAAATGTTACTTTAACATTATAATCATAAAACAAACATTTGGTATCAAACACTTCAAAACAAAATATCCAACACAATACACAGCTTAGGCATTTACCATCCATGTTATTTTAACAAGTAGAGTCGTAAAATACGCAGTGCTCTCATTTCAGGTGCTTGCAATGCTACAATCTGGTGAAGATCTGTTATATAAACAGGGTTCTTCATAGATCACTATAAAGATTTTTGCATTGATAATAAAAGGTACAGGCAACTACAGAAAATTTGTATTAAAATTGGACAAATTTCTTCTGCGAGTCAGAACAAGTAGAGCCATCACAGACTACAAAGGAATTGCTATTTAAGCAAAACACCTCAGAGTCAGGCTCTTTCCACTAACAATAGTTTCGTTACAAAGCCTGTTCAGTCATACGTTTTGGTTTTTCCCGACTTCTGACTGAACAACAGGCAGTGGGAACTTGTTATTTAAACATTGCTATTCAATACTTAGAAATATGCTACATTCAATATTTCTACCCATTAAAAAACAGCCTTGTGTTTTAACAACATCACTAAAACTTTAACATACAAATGCTTATGAAAAATTAAATGTCTTTCAAAAATTCTTTTCTCAAGATAGATCTGTTAAACTTCCACCAATTATAAACCGTTATTTACATAACAAAGTAGAACTGTCTTTGGCTCCTCCCTTCAAGGCCAGTCGTAAACGTCTGGGGGCTGGAACAGGGGCACAGTGTCCACAAGTTCATCATCACTGTTCTCCGACTCTCTGGTTGCACATTTTGTGTTCACAAGTTCATTGTCACTGTCGGACTTCTTGGTGGCACACACAGTATTCACGTGTTCATCGTCACTGTCACTGTCAGAACTAACTGAAGAAGGGGTAGGTTGGTGGGGCTGGTCCAGCTGTACAGGTGTTACAGGCATAAGGTCCTTTTGATACACAGTCCATTCGGTGCCACCTGCCACTGGCTGTACACGATGCGACGTCACTAGGTGCAGGTCTGACCTCCAGAAGTCCTGGATCTTGTTTCTGCCCACCACATGGTTGTGAAGGTAGACGTGTTCACCAACGTGAAAGGCGTGATCCGAGGCTCTCTTGTCAGTGAACCTCTCCCGTTTGGCGGAAGTCTCCAGCTGCTGGTAGGCTTTCTGGGGAGCAGGTTCAGGACCAACTTTCTGTCGTGGAGCACCATGGTTGGAGGGAAGTCTGGAGATGGCGTCTGCAGGGTTCGATTTTCCTGGCGAGTGTTGCTCTGTTTCCCCTAGCAGTGCTGGTCGATGTTGAGGTAGACACCTAGGTGGTTGTCTCGCTGGTCTTCGTCTCCGGCGGCGTTTCTGTGGCACTTGGGCTGTGGTACATGGCTTACTCCAACATTTTTCCTCTTTGTGGCCCATTTTGCGACACCAGTAGCAGAATGGAAAGTCTGGTTTGCAGCTGCAAATATGAAGAGGTGTAGCATGGTGTTGTAGCTCAACTTTCAGGTTGGCAATCCCAGATGTAAGGGTTGCTAGCCAAGCCTGAAGTTTGGTGACGACTGCTTCTGTCCACTGGTCTCACGTTGTGTAGATAAGGCTGGGTCCTGCTGATCTCGTATTGGTTTTGTGACAGCGTTATTGGTCTCTAAGGTGGTGATCAAGGCCTCCAGGCGATCCAGGATTCCTGGATCCATCACAGCTGTCTGCTGTGCAGTCATGTTCTGGCCGTTGTCTTCCATCAGCCAGCTCCTGGAACGTACACTCTGGTCTTCCCCTCAGAAAGCGTCTTGGGTCCCTCCTCAAGGAGGTGCGATTTAGCCCATCAATGAAGACATCACACAGCATGACCATTGGAAAGGCGTTATCGTATGCTTCGCTGCTGGTCCCAGTGCTGTTCTAAGATGTTAACATCTTCGAAGGACTGTCTATTTCTTCAACTTCCCTGGACAGGATCTGCTTCTTTGCCTCTCCCTGTAGCGCATTTAACACCCACGCAGCAGCTGTTCCATCCGGCATTGAGTACAGCTTCAACATCAGCTTGGCCTCGTGGATGAAGTCGTGGCCCCAACCACGAGCAGGAAGACCAGACGAAAGGCAGAAGACCAAGCCTGGCAAGAGGAACTGCAGTCTGAACAGACTGTCCAGATGCTTGAGCCTCCTGACTTATCCACGTTTTCTGGGGAAGAAGATGTCCCGTCAGCAGATCTTCGTTGCTGAGAAGGTAGGCATGGTCTGCTACTCTTCGTCTGGTCTTCTTGCTGGCAGGTATCATGCATTCCCCGGTCTTCTTCTTGCTTGCAGGCATCATTGTTTTTGCAAGATGTGGCGCTATATAAATTCCATTTATTATTATTATTATCATTATCATGCGTTCCCGGTCTGGACTGGACTGAGTCTTCCGTCACCCAAATGTTCCACCTTCCCTAATCCTGCTCGCAGCGCCACTTGTGATGGTACCGAGAGGTAAGGAAAAGACAGGTTAGGGAAAGAGTGGAACAACAATTCTCAAGCAACGAATCTCAAGCAACAATTCATAGCAACTAGGCAACAGAAGACTCAGGGGAAGACGGTAGCTAGCTGGTCATTCTTTATTCGTTACTCAGCATTCCGCTACAGGTGAAGACCAAGGTAGGGATGAAGACGACTAAGGTATAGATGAAGACAGAAAAACACTAACTTAATTAACTTACCTATTTAAAAATACAAAGTGTCTCATAATTTACAGGTGAGTCCGGAAATAGTAATACTACACAGCACACTACATCTAGCATACAAACAATTATTATTAACAAAATCTCTTACACACTCACTCCCCACACACACACACACACACACACACACACACACACACACCACACACACACACACACGACCGCGCGCGCGCGCGCGCGCATGCGCACGCACACGCACACACACACATACATACACACATATGGGAGATAATCCTCATGTCGCTCTAAGTCTCACACACTAGATCTACCACACCCGTACTAGATCTACCGCACCTGGCTACATAATTTTGTTTTGGCATCTCGTCTGATAGAATTATAGCAAGGAACTGATACTATGTCTTCTGCCACGATATGTGACAATCTATATTCAGAAAAGCCAAAACATGAAAGGAAATATTTACATTTGACAGAATGGAAGGCAAATCTGAAACTTTATTTAGTAGATGACAAATATTTAAAAATCCTACTTTGAACCCATATGAAGTTAGCCAACCATTGGTGTTGGGCAGTTTTGCCATATTGTACACAGTTAGTCAAAACGGGGGAAAATATATCAGAATCAGAATCAGAAAACTTTATTGCCATAAAGTCAGAACGAGACTTATTTGACACCAAACGTAAACATATTTAACATTCTTAAAAGATGTAGATTCTTAGATATATGTAATGTATCTATGTTCTTGCTCTTCTGGAAAAAGAATCATGCACACATTTGATCATATCTAGCAGACAGTCCTCGTTGTTGAAAAACTTACTCAGATTCTTGTAGTTATTCATATTATTCATTTCCTTAATATTGACATTAGATAGAAATTTCTTTCTTAAATCATCATATAATGTACAAACATCAAGTAAGTGATACTCGTCTTCTATTTTGTTACGCTGTTTGCATTTTCTTTCTTCTTTCGGCGTATTCATATATCTCCCTTGCTCTATCATTAAATCATGGGAGCTGGTGCGAAATCTGCTGAATAGGCGCCTATGATTTTCATTCCTGCATATCAAAAGATACGGCTCCAATCTGTAAACATGTGAAACAGAGTTGTAAAAATTCAGCTTAGAAAATTACTTTTTTTTGTTGACTCCAAAACAGTCTGTATAATTCTTCAAGTTTTGTTTTTATAGCATAGCATAATCTTTTCATATTTAATGTACTATGATTATTCCACACATGCTTGAATCCAATCTTATGAATTATTGTTTTGATTATATAAATCCAGGATCTTTTTCATTGTTTTGGTGCATTTCATTCTATAACAATTTCAAATAGCTATTTTCTTTTGAGTCTATTATGTGAATCAAAAAATTGATTAAATGACTAATAACTTTTAACGTTAATGGGTATCTGCCTAAGTATCCGAAAACTAGCAAAACCATTGTTTTTTTTGTGAACTCCTAATATTTGTCTGCAAAATTTTGCGTGGGTGCTTTCAAAAGGAAACTGACTGGTTAAGCACATTTTAAATAAATCATCTATTTTGAAGTTATTTTTTACATTACAACAATAAGGAAACCATATTTCACTTCCATACGTTAAAATAGCATTATTAGGGCATCAAACAACTGCATAACAATATTTATTTTTAGTACACCTCCTTGTAGAGCTCTTTTCAGCGAATAAATAGCTTTGTTACTTTGTTTGACTAAGTGTTCCTGGGCCACATCAAACTTTCCTGACTGATGAAAAACTATACCTAGATATTTATACCTATCTGTAGTTTCAGTTAGGTTTTGTCACATTTAAAATGAATAGGAATTTTAGGTACAGATTTTGTGAAGATTATAACTTTTGTTTTTTCTTTGTTTACTTGGAGTCCCCATTTTAGACAATACTCATGTAATTTATCCAGTTTTGATTGGAGACCTGATTTTGTATTTGATAACAATATAAGATCATCTGCATACATTAAACCTGAGACTACATCATTTTTCGTTATATATGGAGAATCAGTAATTCCTATATGTTGAAAGATATCATTAATGTAGATATTAAAGAGTGTGGGACTTAGTGTGTTGCCTTGATGGACCCCAACTTTTACATCTAATTCTTCAGATAACGTATCTTTTTTTTTTGCATATATTGTGGCATCTTATACATATCTTCAATCAGATTGAAACACTTACCAGTTATTCCAATTGCATGCAGTTTCACCATTAAAGCTTGATGCCAAATGCTATCAAAAGCCCTCTGAAAATCCACAAAACAAGAATACAACCTTTTATCTTTTGTTTTGCATATGTTATCAACTAGTTTACTTAAAATGAAAATATTGTCTGAAGTTCTGCATTTCTTTCGAAATCCAGCTTGTTCTTTGGCAAGTTATTTTCTTCTAGATAGTTGCATATTCTATTGTTCAGTATCTGGCAAAATAATTTACCGAAAGTGTTTGTCAATGTGATTCCTCTGTAATTGTTATATTTACTATAACAATCTTATTCTGAACTTGCACAATTAAAAAAAAAGTCAGTACAAGGTTGCAAATGAAGACTCTAAATTTATGCAAAATATGCCTCATTCAACCAACAAGCACAACAACAAAGAACAAAAATTCAAAATTTGAGAATGAAAAATATCAGTACAATGCAAAGTTGAATAAGCAAAGAAAACGAAAGCAAGCACAACGTCAAAGTGAATACAA
>CM060330.1:19150063-19170063 GCA_030674155.1 Stramonita haemastoma
CCCCGCCCTTTTCAGGGATAACATCAAAATAAAAGATATTAAACAATAAAACTATACGCAGTACCAAACAACATACAGAAATAAGTACATTACATATAATAAGGTAAGAGAAATGCGACAGTACACTATATATAATAAGGTGAGAAAGGTGCACTCATTCAGAAGAGAAAATCAGAAGTCACAATAAAATAATTTGGATTATTAAAAAAGAAGAAAAGAAACGAAAAAGAAAAACACAGAACAAAACAAACAAACAAACAATTAAACAAACAAAAAACCCAATAAAAAAACAACAGACAAACAAACAAACAAACAAACAAAAAACAAAACAAACAACCCCCCCAAAAAAAAACCCCAAACCAAAACAAAAAACAACTCCCCCCAATAAAAACAAACAAACAAAACAAACAACAACAACAACGACAACAACAACAAAACAAAACAAAACAAAAAAAAACGCTAATAGATAAAGAGCCAGCAGGAGCCAGCAGGAGAACATTATAATAAACAATTGAAACTACGGCCATATGTCTAAAGTTATACAAGTCATTTAAATCATACATTTGGATAAAAGGGGGAAAAAAATAAATGATATTCTTATTTGAAGGGGGCGGGGGAGAATACTATAAAAACAACAACAACAACAACAACAAAACAATAAAAAAAAAAAAACAACATCCCAGATGTTTATACAATTAGCAAAACATTTTTAGAAATTGGATAATGATTTCCACACACTCACATACTCTCACACACAGACATACAGACACACAGATAAGAATTACACACACACACATCCACACCCATGCACACACACAGTGGTAGAGAGGGGGGGGGGAGGGGGGAGTGTGGTTTGTTGTTTTTAATGCATCAAGTGGTTTAGAAGGTAATTTTTGAAGGTTGTTATTGATTGGTGCTGTTTAATTGAATCAGGAAGGGAGTTCCACAGTGTAGGGCCTGAGTATAGTAAACTAGACTTAAACAGGTCTATTCTTGGGATTGGGACACTTGGCTTTTCCATACTTCTGGAATGATTTATTGGGAATTTATCTTTTAAGGATGTGGGGACATTTCCTGTCATTATCTTAAACATCATGATGCCTTTGTTATATTTTAGTCGTTGGTGTAGGGGGAGAATATTTAACTGAGTATAGTCTACTTCTAGCAAGGTTGTTTTCTTCAAAAGGACCAGTTTAAGAGAGAGAGAGAGAGAGAGAGAGAGAGAGGAGAGAGAGAGGAGAGAGAGAGAGAGAGAGAGAGAGAGAGAGAGAGAGAGAGAGAGAGAGAACTCGAACTCGAACTCGAACTCGAACTCGAAAGATTTATTCACAAAAAGGCCATTGGCCCATACATGAAGGGGGTTGCCGAACTGTTTAGTATTTGGTAATGGAGAAAAAACAAAAGCAAAAACAAAACAAAACAAAAAACAGCAACAACAACAACAAAAATCAACAACAGTAATAACCAAAAAAGAAAAAGAATTAACAGAAAAGTCAGTTACAAAAAAAAAAGAGACTTAAGATAAAATATCTCTCATTCTGAAAGCTTTACACAGATATAAAGTCAAGCTACGCACAGCCTCAGGCTGACTTGACGCCATGAGTAAACAGAGTCTAAATGAAGTAGGCTGTCTACTATATTTTACAGGAATATAATTCTGCCTAATATCCTCTAACACTGGACAGCATAACACAAAATGTACTTCATCCTCAGGAGCTTGTTTACATAATGGGCATAGTAACCTGGGGTTATCAACCTCATATTCTCTGTATCTGAATTTATGGACATTTATATCTGATACACCGAGTCTAAAATTAGACATAATTCTTTTCAAATGAATGTCCATATCAAGCTTTAGATAAGGTTTGACATCATGAGAACTTATAAATTGTCTATACATTTGGTATCTTTCACTGGTTTGCATATGATCACTCCATTGCTGCCATCGGCAGTCAATCAACCTTTGCCTGAAAGCGTTTATAAACCTCTACAATTTCCAACACCTTGACTGAACCAAACAAATCTAAATCCGAGTTCACACAAACAGGTACGTATTTGTGTAGCCCAGTTGTTTTTCCCTTTGACATCTAGATCATAAGAGAGAGAGAGGGAGAGGGAGAGGGAGAGAGGGGAGAGAGAGAGAGAGAGAGAGAGAGAGAGAGAGAGAGAGAGAGAGAGAGAGAGAGAGAGAGAGAGAGAGAGAATTTTTTATTTGATTTTGATTTATTCTTTTATATCAAGGATAATGGAATAAGCACTCTTGTGCTTTTTTACATAAGTCCCCGTGTGTATGCAGTTTTGTAAATGTCATCTGTTCCCACCGGCACACGATGGCCTACTCTTACGAAAAGTGGAACAGGATTGAACGTGTGCGCAAGATGTTCTGCGTGCGTTCGCACATGGGGCCTCGGTTTAAAGTCTCATCCGAAGGACTTTTGGGGAGAGTGGAGTCAGCACTGATGTTAACTCCAGGAGAAAAATCTCGACCGGACTCGAACCTGAGTCGTCAAATTGCCAGCGCAATGTTCTGACCACTAGACTATCCGTCCCCCAATTAAGAGAGAGAGAGAGAGAGAGAGAGAGAGAGAGAGAGAGAGAGAGAGAGAGGAGAGAGAGAGAGAGAGAGAGAGAGAGAGAGAGAGAGAGAGAGAGAGAGATGACTCTGCATTAATTTAAGTAATTTCCCTTGAATGCAATGCAGTTGTAAGATTGATTTCAGATGGAAATGTGGTTGATAGTGGTAGATAGACCTGGGATGGCAGAGAAATGGCTGGCAGTTTTTGCGTGTTAATTGCACGATGACAACAGTTTGATTCCCTTTGCCTTCCACCTTGAAGAAGAATAGCGTCTGTTTCTGGAGAGCAGTATTAAGCAGACACTCCAACGATGCCGGGAGTCCTGTGATTGGTATTTTTATACACGAAAAGGGGGAAAACAACAGCACTTTATACACAGCTCACACCAAAGCATCTTCCTTGCATCCAAGCAGGAGGAGAAACCACTCCTGCTGAGAGAGAGTGAGAGAGAGAGAGAGAGAGAGGAGAGAGAGAGAGAGAGAGAGAGAGAGAGAGAGAGAGAGAGAGAGAGAGAGAGAGAGAGAGAGAGAGAGAGAATAAAATGATGTGCTGAAAAATAAAAAAGAAGTGGGGTAAAAAAGAATCTTCACACTATTTAACCACCTCATCTATCATCCCTCCTAACAAAGCACTAATAGGATTCGGAAATGGGTATGGGGAGAAACAAAGAGAAAATAATTCCAAATCGTTTTTCGTCACTAGCAAATTGAGATTTGAATCCAGCACAGCCATTATTTTTCTCTTTGTTCAATCACACCAAGGCGGGAACACATAGCAGCCATTGCCTTCTATTGATCCGGGAAACGACAGTCAGTTTAGACACAGCACAGACCCAGCAGCTCTCACTGCTCTTTTCCCTCCCAGATTACAGGCATTCCTTCTGGTTTGTTTTCTTCCCTCTATCTCTCTTTATAATTGTGTGGTATTTTGTTTCATATCACTGGTTTTGGGGGTCATTTAAAAAAATTCTTTATTATCATATATCTCTATATAATTCTTTCTATCATTTTCTCTCCTGATGTATAAAAAGAAAGCAAAACTGGATGTGATGCAGTTGTAATATCACAGCATTTTTTGTGTGTGTGGAGAAGAGAGTAAAGAGAGATTGATTGTGATCACTTATTAATCTTGGCCTACCAAAGAGAAGCAAAAGGGAAAACAATTTATAGGGGAGGCAGGCAATATCAGAAACAATCGGAAGAACAAGAAAGAAAGATGAAGAGAAAAATAAAACCATAGAAGAAATGGTACATACTTAAAGTGATGGTGACGATGACGACAATGACGATAACGACGATTTTAGTGATGGCAATTGTTGTGGTGACGACGACAACGACGACGACGATGATGATAATGATGAGGATGAGGAGGACGATGATGACAATGATGATGATAATGACGATGGTGGTGATAATGATGATGATGATGATGATGATGATGATGATGATGATGATGAGGAGGAGGAGGAGGAGGAGGAGGAGGAAGATGACATAACTATGATTAACAAAGAAGAACAGCAAACAAGCAAGGAAACTTACTTGCAGAAGCTTGATGTAATGCATACGGTTAACTTTTTACGTTTTCAGCATTTCAGTGTATCCCATTGCTAAAGCGTTATAGACCACAGGAATAGGGCAGGGCTAAGTGATCTCCCCTACAAAGAAAACAGTCTATAATTCAATTATCTGTAGACCGCGCTGCCAAGTGCCTGTCTTACCAGAGACAATCTTCCTTGCTTTGTCACTGGCTGATCCAGATCATGTTGTTGTCAATGTTGTTTCAAAATCAATCAATCCGTCCTCTTTTAGTAATGAAAGAATGACACCCACTTCCAAAGGATTTTCACCAGTTGAAAATTAAACTTGGCTCATTGTGTTTGTCCAAAGAATCATTAATAGCTTTTAGAGATGTGCAAATGAGGAAATCACAGCTCACTTTCAAGATATGAATTAAAGGAATGGTTTCTATTGCATACTAAATGTGGTTTAAAAAAACCCAAACAAACAAAAAACTCAAAATGTTAGGGTTTATTTGCATGGAAGGCGAATCATGTCCGTGATTTGCATGATAAAGAAGGACTGTTTGGGGTCATAACTTCTCCCTCAGGCTGGCAGGCTAAATGGGCAGTTTGAAGGTTACTTTAGGGTGCGTTTCCCTTTATTGATTACTTCTTTTTGTGTCCTTCTCTCCCAATTTCTCTGTCTCTTTTACAATCGCTACATATTTGTATCTCTGTTTGTCTGTCTGTTTGTCTGTCTGTCCATCTGTCTGTCCATCTGTCTGTCCGTCTGTCTGTCTCTGTCTGTCTGTCTTCATCTGTCCCTGGCTGTATCTATATCTATGCTCCTCTCTTTATCTATGTGTGTGTGAGGGGGGGGAATGCATGCGTGCGTGCGTATACATACATGACTGTATATTATATACATAAATTATGCACACACAATCACACAACATATATATATATACATACATACATACATACATACATATATATATATATATATATATATATATATATATATATATATATATATATATATATATATATATATATATATATATATATATCGGGGGAGGGGGTGGAACAAACAAGGGACATTTGTGGGACAATTGTGATCATATAGGTATCATTTTACACACACGCACACATATACACATACACACACAAACACACACAAACACACACAAACACACACACACAAACACACACACGCATGCACGCACAAACACACTCATACACACACACACGCACACACACATTCACACGCACGCACGCACACACACACACACAACACACACACACACACACACAACACACACACACACACACACACACCCCGCACACACACACAAACACGCACACACACACACAAACATTTGTCAGTATTCTTACACTCCTAAAATGTCTTTACAAACCATAACATTTCTTCATTCCACCCATCTGCAGCTTTCCAGTTCCTACAGGCCTCTTTGCTTTATTTTGTATTGGTGTAACAGGGCAGATGAATGGCCGTAAACAAAATGGCGCTTCCCCAACAAGGCTTAAAGAGTAGAATGGTTTGTTTGTCCTTCAGTATCTTGGCAGCGGCAAGCTATCATCACTGCAGCAGCCCGTGAGGGTGTAACCACGGGCAGGCATGGTCCTGTTATTGTATTGTCAGAGGTCATCATTCTCCTCCATACCCTGCTTTGTCCATGCTAAATTCGTTCACCTGCAGCCACCCATTGAATACAGATGAGATCTTTTCTGTTTTTTCTTTGGTGAAAGAGGCAATCCGTGCATCCGTGCACATGCAGTTGCCTAGGGAACTCAACCCTGACTGTCTGTGATAGGAATGATTTGTCGGCAGCAACTGCGAGTGACAAATCGCTGAACTGCATCGATGCATAATTACAATGATATCGTTTACACTTCTGGGTAGTGTGTGTTTTACATGAGAGGATAAAAACACAGACAATGCACAATATTCAAAATCAAAGAAATAGATACATTAACCATAGCGTGTCAATCAAATTTTAAAAACAAAGCGAGTTTTGAAATATCACCTTTTAATCTATGTACAAATATTTAAGAACAAATCAAGTATTAATTGTCCATTGTTTATAGTGTTCTTAATATCTCTCAATCCATAAATCATCTATGTTGATTTGTTTATCCACCTCCCTATCCGCTTTGATTTATCCTTACAACTATCATGCGTCAGATAAAGAGACATTAATCTTTGGGGTAATGCTTGAAATAACCTCTGATAGAAAACATTACTAGTGAAATAGTAAAAATAAAAGGTTAAAAAACACCAGGTATCCATTGAAGCTAGATGAACTATCAAGACTAACCAAGTTTTCAGAATGGGGTCACTTTCTGTGTTTTAACAGACTGATACGTATCAATTGCTTAAGGGACACTTTGGCTGTTGAATGTAGTAAATATCACTGACTTATACATATGGCTACCACCATTTATTATAGACTTCAAGGTTTGGGGATCAGTGGACAAAACCTGCGTTTTAGATTATAGATTCATGGATTGAGAGATATTAAGAATACTATAAACAATGGACATTATATTCCAGAGGCACTGATGGACATATGTTTGTGTGCCAAAGGAACTTTTAAGGAAATTGGGGAATTTCCACTTGCTAAATAACAACTTTTATGCGCCAAATATATGTTAGGAGCGTTTCTAATGACAATTGTGTTTCTAGTGATTTAGAATTGTAAGCAGATATAATTTTTCCTGAAAGAGCTAGACATGTATTGTGTCTAATGCCTATTGGCACTTATCCTCTTCTACTTCTTCTTCTTCTTCTTCTTCTTCTTCTTCTTCTTCTTCTTCTTCTTCTTCTTCTTCTTCTTCTTCTTCTTCTTCTTCTTCTTCTTCATCTTCTTCTTCTTTATTTTGAATAACATCATCATCGTCGTCGTCATCATCATCATCATCATCATCATCATCATCATCATCATCATCATCATCATCATCACCATCACCACCCACCACCACACCACCACCACACACCACCACACCACACCACCACCATCATCATCATCATCATCATCATCATCATCATCATCATCATCACCACCACCACCACCACCACCCACCACCACCACCACCACCATCATCATCATCATCATCATCATCATCATCATCATCATCATCATCATCGTGATCATCGTCATAATTAACATCACTATCATTAACTCCTCTTTTGGTCTTGTCAAATCCATGTCTTTTTACCTTTCAGTATTTTGTTCTAAACTGTCTCATTATTTTCTTTTCTGCTTGTTCCAGTCATTATTAATGTCATTTCTCACAATATTTTGTAGATGTTGCCAGTGGCAAAGTTGCTGCTGTTATTAAATTTATGATGAGTATGATTAAAAAAAACATCTTTATGAAAGATGAGAATGGAATAAGTATTGCTAATCAAATCTCTGAGAGCAAAGGACATCATCAGTTTCTGAAGCTTTGTGGTTAATCAATATTAATGATGCTAATGGACCCAAACTGGTAGATTCTTTGATTCATCTGATTCAGTATGGATTAGACTGTGGCTGAGTGTCTATCAGTCTGTGTGAGATCAGACTGGGCTCTGCAAGAATATTCATACTACTCTGAGGCAATCTCAATATTTAGTAGGATCACCAGTCCAACGACTGATAAATCCTTCTCAATATTCATGACTATTGACTGCTGTGTGTCTGTGTGAGATAGAAGAGGATTGGGGTTTGTTCCTCACGGCACTCCGTCTGGGCTTGTGTGTCTCTTTGCCTGCTTCTGTTTCTCTTTGATCTCTCTCTCTCTCTGTCTCTGTCTCTCTCTGTCTCTCTCTGTCTTCTCTGTCTCTCTCTCTATGTCTCTCTGTTTCTGTCTCTCTGTTTCTGTCTGTCTGTCTCTGTCTGTCTGTCTCTCTCTCTCTCTCTGTCTCTCTCTGTCTCTCTCTGTCTCTCTCTCTCTATGTCTCTCTGTTTCTGTCTCTCTGTTTCTGTCTGTCTGTCTGTCTGTCTGTCTGTCTGTCTGTCTGTCTGTCTGTCTGTCTGTCTGTCTGTCTGTCTGTCTTCTC
The DNA here is from genome assembly GCA_030674155.1 of Stramonita haemastoma. Lineage (NCBI taxonomy): Eukaryota > Metazoa > Mollusca > Gastropoda > Neogastropoda > Muricidae > Stramonita > Stramonita haemastoma. The sequence continues at coordinate 19,158,204 of CM060330.1, forward strand.
TCTCTCTCTCTCTCTCTCTCTCTCTCTCTCTCTCTCTCTCTCTCTCTCTCTCTCTGTACTCTGTCTCTCTGTATTCGTGTTCCTGTGTCTCTGTCTCTTTCTATCTGCCTCTCTGTCTTTCTGCCTGTCTCTGTCTCTGTCTCTTCTCTGTCTCTGTCTCTGACTTGTACTCTCTCTCTCAGTTGTATTTTCTTTTATATTCATAGCTTTTCTGGCCGGATATCTCCCTGTCTTTATTTCTCTTAGTCTGTCTGCCTCTCTGTTTTATCAACTCTTCTACCGGTAGAAGAGGTCTTATTCGTCCAAGGCATCGTTTTGTTTTATAGGAGGAGAAAAACACTCCAGATGCAAAAAGAGGATGTACCATAAGTGATCTTTCTTTCCTCCTTAGCACTGAAGTGAAGGTGAAAACCTTTCCTAAATTCTGGTAGTTATGTTTCTGCAAACTTGTTGTTTAAACATCATTTTTGGGTGACAAGACTGGTTTTCTATTCTCTGAAGGAGTCTTCTCTCACAGATTCAGTGTTCTTAGATTGAGGAGGTAGGTAGACAAGGGAACAAGGGAAGAGTACACTAGAGAAAAAAATGAAGCGTCTGTGCCCAAAGCTGTAGAAACATTGTTAAATAGCCCTACCTAGGTGTATCCTGACGTGGCTCCAGGATCAGCCGCCCACGAAAAGCTTATCTGTGTTAGGCATTTGTAAGGCCAGCAACTACAACGATCCATACACTGCTGCTGAGTCACATTGCTAGTGATCTGTGGAGTGTTTTCTTTCATAATATACGTAGTACATGAACTACCTACCCCCATATGACGACAGTAACAATGAAAGACTGAATGAAACTGTCTATAACACAAAGTAGTAACTGGACATTAAACAAAAGAAAACACAAACAAACTGAATAAAACAGTTACCTAGGATAGCAATCTTTACATGGATCCTCCAGTGACTTCCAATAAACACTCAACTGTGAAATATATAACTTATCAAAGACAAAGATATCCCATCCGAGGTCATCATAAGATCAAAGCAACAGAGGTGAAATCAAACACTTTTCTTTCATAAAACAATGCTCGTTGGGGATGCGGGATATGAGGCTGATGTGTTATGGAGGCGCAGCGACTTGGAGACGACCTATTAACTGGCAACATTCCACCCTTCCAATCATAGTATCAGCCAGGTCCAAGAGATACAGACTCCACAGTGTTGGTCAACTATTTGAACGGCACTCTAAGTATCATGTCAGTGAAGTGGATGATACTTTAAAGTTTGGTCCATGCCTTCGAAGTGAGTCCATATCAAACTTAACCTAGATAGAAGTCAACTGGATTAAAAAGGAAGAAAAAACGGTATGTTGCTAGTGTTTTTCGTTGTTTTTTCTTCTGAATATTAACTTATTTAAGGCACGGATAGTTCAGTGGTCACACCAATCGCTTTCCCCAAGCTAAGGTTAAGCAACATAGAGCATGGTTACCAAGTGGACGGGTGACCGTTTGCGTGCCTCGGCTTCAGTACAGTACAGTTCAGTTCAGCTGTAAATGGGTACCTGCCTCTTCAGGATCATGGAAGGTAAAGCAGTATGGAGAGGAGATAGGTGCCACCCTCAATATGCTGGCCCCTGAAGAAGCTGAAATATTTAATGCCTCGCCCCCTTACGACCACAAAGGTTATGGGAACATTACAACAACACCACCACCAACCTGACTTGCTACATAGACCAGACCGAGTTCATATTTTACAGTATTCTACCTTTTGTCCATTTTTTTGCTATAAAAGTACATTTGCAGGGACTTAAACATCTGTGGACTAGCTGTATGCTACGTAACTTGCTCAAGATATGATTAAGAGTTTTGGCAAAGGGAGAGAGGGAGATCATTACCTATTGATGGACCAGAAATGGAGAAAGAACGACGGTTATTGAAAAACTGTTTGAATCCTGGCATTTACAGGTACATGGTGTCTACAGCAGAACGGAGGGAACGAGATGGATTGCATAAGTCAAGACAGTCACAGATACTGCAAGGTGCAGACATTCATATTAGGTGGTGCTGATTTTGTACATCACCCTTTGTGAGACTGGGAGCCAGTGAAGAGACTGCAAGAAAGGAATGGCGTGTTTGACTTTTCTCTTTCTCTTTCAAAATACTTTTCAGGGAGTGGAGTCGGTACTGATGTTAATACTGGCAAAAAATCCCCTTGGACGGGCATTTCGGTGGCGGTTCCAGCTCGGGCCGTCAGATCATGAGCTCAAGGCTCTAACCACTAGGTCCACTCCTCTTCACCCTCTCTAACTGAATTGATTAAATGGGAGAGGGAGGGTTGTCTGGTTTCTCAATGGAACCGAACCTAAAACGCCTAGGCGCCTCGATCGCAAGACGAAACTGTCATCCCCAAGCCAGCAAGCAGACTGAGCCCTCCTCTTCTTGGTGAATGTGATTATCTGCAGACCCAAGAGGAGGATTCCATATAGGCCTATTCTTGTAGTTCAAAGCCCACAGCTTGTACATGATGAGAGAACAGAGATACACAGACATACAGACATAGACGGCAAAAAAAAAAAAACATAAGAAAAATGAAATAAAAAAGAGTAGCAACATGAAACAAAAACAAAAAAACATAGAACTCAGCAATGGCCGGGAGAAAATAAAAACATACAGGAAGAGAAAAAGGACAGATGAAAACATTGACATTTTCTTTTAAAGAAAACAGAAACTTTAAAAATACAAGAAAATAGCATCAAGAAGAACTTGAAATGAAGATAGAAATTTAACAAAAGGGTGCAAGAAAACTGAGAACAAACTATAACAAAAGAAAGAAAAAATATTTTTGTAACAACAAAAACAGTTAAGGTTTAAAAAGAAAACAACAACAAAGAAACCAAACAAAAATATGTAAAAGAAATGAAACAAACAAGAAAGAGTGAGACTAAAAGTCCAATTTGGGACAAGATCAGTAAAATAACAAAAGCATTTTTAAAACAATGGGAAGAGACACAATTGGATTACACCCCCTCTGTCTGTCTGTTTCTCTGTCTGTTTCTCTGTCTGTCTGTCTGTCCGGTCTGTCTGTCTGTCTGTCTGTCTGTCTGTCGCTCTCTCTCTCTCTCTCTCTCTCTCTCTCTCTCTCTCTCTCTCTCTCTCTCTCTCTCTCTCTCTCTCTCTCTCTCTCTCTCTTCTCTCTCTCTCTCTCTCTCTCCTCAGCTCTCTCCTCGCTCTTTCGCTTGTTCTCCCTCCCTCCCATGCCAGATTTTGTTGAGATCTAGCGTGGGGTGTGTGTGTGTGTGTGTGTGTGTGTGTGTGTGTGTGTGTGTGTGTGTGTGTGTGTGTGTGTGTGTGTGGTGAGGTGTGTGCGTGCGTGCGTTCAAGATTTTATTCCTCAGCATTTTCTTCAATTCATGTGCAGTTAAATTTTGTGTAGGTTGACAAAGTCCAAATCTCGAAAAGTTCTCTCGCAAAAATTCATAAGACTTTCCTAAAAATATATTTATTGTCTTTTACAAGTGTACATTGTGTCTTTTAAAGAATTCGATATCCTAAAAATGTCTTGAGTATCTTTATTGCTGTTTGTTTATCATTGTTCGATGAATCCTGCTCTTAGGGTGTATTGCCGTTAGGTTTATTCTCCTATTGAACTAGTTTGTAACCGTCTATACCCCAAAAGAGGTAGAATTAATTAAATCTTGAATTTTCAATTGTGTGTATCTGTAGAAAGATAAAATTGGAAGCAAGTTCTCAAAAGGGATTGGCAGACAGACAGACAGATAAAAAGAGAGGAGAGACAGAGACAGAGACAGAGCTATTTTTATTTATTTTATTTATTCTTTTATATCGAGGATAACAGAATAAGCAATCATGTGCTTTTTTTCATCCGGTCCCGTGTGCATGCAGTTTTGTAAATATTGTCATCTGTTCCCACCGGCACACGATGGCCTACTCTTACGAAAAGCGGAACAGGATTTAACGTGTGCGCAAGATGTTCTGCTGCGTTCGCACACGGGGCCTCGGTTTAAAGTCTCATCCGAAGGAGCTAGAGAGAGAGAGAGAGAGAGAGAGAGAGGAGAGAGAGAGAGAGAGAGAGAGAGAGAGAGAGAGAGAGAGAGAGGAGAGAGAGATTTTATTTATTTATTTATTATTTATCTATTTATTCTTTTATAACGAGGTTAATGGAATAAGCAATCGCATGCTTTTATTTACATCAAGTCCCCGTATGTATGCAGTTTTGTAAATGATATCTGTTCCCACCGGCACACGATGGCCTACTCTTACGAAAAGCGGAACAGGATTTAACGTGTGTACAAGATGTTCTGCGTGCGTTCGCACACGGGACCTGTTTTTATAGTCTCATCCGAAAGACTATGAGAATGAGAGAGAGAAAGAGAGAGAGAGAGACAGAGAGACAGAGAGACACAGAGAGAGAGACAGACAGACAGACAGAAGACAGACAGAAGAGAACAGACAGACAGACAGACAGACAGAGAAAGAGGAATCATCTGTCGCAAATAGATTCAGATACCCTGGTATAAAGGTCACCATGTCAGAAAGGATCACCAGGTCATAAGGTCACTGGCATAAAGAACCTAATCTGTACTGATTGTTTCAATTTGAGACATTCATTACCTCGTGACACATACACGAATAATGCAACACTAGTTTATGGAAAAACCATTTCATTGTGATACTAATATGCTTAATATTTCTCTCTGAAGAGTATACCCGACTATTCTAATCATAGGGGACTAGATAACTCAGTGGCCAGAGCACTGGCTTTCCCCTAGCTAAGATTAAGCAGCCTGTAGCGTGGTTGCCAAGTGGATGGGTGACTGTTTGCGCGCCTTGGCTTCAGTACGGTCCCCCCAGTCCACCCAATTGTAAATAGGTACCTGCCCTCTTTAGGATCAGGGAAGGCAAAGCAGCGAGGGAGTGAAGATGGGCGCCGCCCTCAAAATGCTGGCCCCTAGAGAATCTGAGGTCTCTGATGCCTCGCTCCCCTACGACCACATAGGTTATGGGACACTGTTACCTTTACCTATTCTATTCATTCGATGGGATGTTTTGAGTCATTTTTCGTGGGGAGTTTCTGAAACTTTTGATACGCACTCGCGTCTCCTGGTGTGCACTGGTGAGTAGACGTCAAACAACAGCTGTGAGTGAGATGTTGCATCAGAAGTGTGGGGAAAACAGTATCTGAAGGAAGCAGAGATTACCAATCTAGCTCCTTATTAGGGAGTGTATGTTATTCTGTGATATTGCACAAATTCCTTTGAAGCAAGGAGACACTTCTTCGTTGAGAAACCACTACCATCTCTGTGGAGATTAGGCAGTGGAAATGGATACGGTAGCACATTTACAGCAATCACACTTGATTCATGCGTCAAATTGGGCTTTGCCTGGATGTAAAACTATTATTTTCTTGAAATAATCATACTTTAGTTGACGTAAAATGTATAGGGTATCATCTATGTTTAAACTTTTAAAATAATTGTGCCCACTCGATCGCACTCGGAGCACCAAGGCATGTGTGAACACGTATGTGTATTATGTTTGTGTTCAAGCGTACACATTGACCACAAAACAGGCCCAGTGTGAGGTGTAATGTGTCATTCTTGCTGGTCCGCCAGGCATTCTCAGGGGTCTAGCAGTCTAGACAGCCGTCAGAGATAAATGGACTGGGGGAAATCAATGAACGATTTATGGGGATTGGTCTGTTCAGCACTGAACATTCTGCTCTTAGAGACAGATCTTCTCTTAGTGATGCAAGTACGTTTAGTGTTCCTCTTGAAAGTATTGTTTAGAGGGCTAGGTGGATATGGACTAATATTTATGCCTTATTGTTTGCACGTACGTAACAACCATAAACAACGACGATCTCATTCGTGTGACTTATTGCAAACGTTTCTTTAATCGTGCGGAAAAACTGAGAAATGATATTTCACACAAGTAGGTTGGTTCTCAAAACGTCATTTTTGTTATGGCTTAGGGAGAAGCAGCACCAGATAGAAAGAGAAAGGGAGACACAAAAGAGAGAGAGAGAGAGAGAGGAGAGAGAGAGAGAGGGGAGAGAGAGAGAGAGAGAGAGAGAGAGAGAGAGAGAGAGAGAGAGAGAGAGAGAGAGAGAGAGATCAAAACTGAGAGAAGTTCGGAGAGATCAAAATGGAGACAAGTTGGGTTTTTCTTCTTTTTTTTAAATCATGAATGAAAATCTCATCTTGAATCGCATGAAGCTAAAGTAGCTCACGTTGAATGGTACTGGCAATGTATTCATCTCAGTTTTAGCTGCTTTCTACCAGTCGATTTGGCTGCTGGCTATAATATTTCATACTTTTTTCTTTAAAAGCGCAAAATGGTGACAGTTTAGAATCCGTATCCAGTGTTGTCTTCAGAGATGTAAGGTATGACAGTTACTTAATTAGTTAGTTAGTTACAGTTAGTTAATGTCACCTGAGATATTTTTTCTGTTATTTTCTTTAGTAGATGAAGTGTGTGTTTTGTCATAGCCCTCATTTCAACCCTCAATAATTCCGAATCATTTTACCAGTAGTGAAAGACAAGCGATGCTCCACTTACAAATGCCACCAGCGCTTTAAATATTCAACTTGGTTCTGTGTGATTGGGAAGATTTATTGACAGCTGTTTAAGATACCAGATGACAATGCCCTTGAAAAGAATGCTTTCAGTGGGTGTATATGTAATTTGTTTCCACGTGTGCAGAACCCCCCAAACAATCATGTTGATTGGTAAGAATTTACTGCATGCAATTTCAGTGAAAACATTGGTTGGCTTTCCGAGCTTAAACTTTTTTTGGAATGGGAAAAGTCTTATGGGCCATGTGAAGAGGTTTGAACAAATGTATAGGTAACTTTTTTGCTCTCTCTCTCTCTCTCTCTCTCTCTCTCTCTCTCTCTCTCTCTCTCTCTCTCTCTCTCTCTCTCTCTCTCTCTCTCTCTCTCTCTCTTTGGATGAGGCTTTAAACCGAGGCCCCGTGTGTTCGCACACGCAAGCACACGTTAAATCCTGTTCCGCTTTTCGTAAGAGTAGACCATTGTGTGCTGATGGGAACAGATGACAAGATTTAAAAAAAACTGCATATGCACGGGGACTGGATGTAAAAAAGCACAAGAGTGCTTATTCCATTATCCTCGATATAAAAAGAATACATCTCTCTCTCTCTCTCTCTCTCTCTCTCTCTCTCTCTCTCTCTCTCTCTCTCTCTCTCTCTCTCTCTCTCTCGGCGGTCACGAAAAGTGAAGCTGACAGGGTGTACATTTTCTGTGAGCAGCAGCAAAACTAGTAATTTATTCTAAAAATGCCAGTTACTGGACTTCCAGCGGCTGTGGAGAGGACCTTAGGCACCCTGCTGACTGACAATGCAGTCTCCAGCTGGAAAGTGGCAGAAAAAGGGACAGCGTGGTTTTTGTCTTACGACTGAAACCAGTGGACACAACAGTGTCAACCAACATGGCGGATCCAAGAGTGAATCGCAGCACTTAAGTACAATACTACAGGAAAAATCTTTCTCCCAAAGGCGCAGGGATCTGGAGCGCTCCAGAAAGCATAAAGAGAAGCAGGCAAGTGTGTGTGAAAGTGACTGTGTCTTCAGTGCCTCGAATCCGCCTGACAGTGGTGTAGAACAGCAGAATGCAGCCTGTGCAGATATGCATAGAGTAGACCTACCAACAGCACACACACAGGACATCAACACAAAAACATCAGTTAAGTTACCATCATCTGTTGATTTAGAACCTCCCTGTATGTCTGATTGTAGTGACTGTGCTGATATGTGTGTTTTGCAGCCTGAGGTGAACTATGATAATATTGTTTATGCATTCGACACAGGAAATGTCAAACAGTACATGGCTACTCTAACTGATAGATCCGTACCGAAAAGGCTAAGAGACAGACAAAGAAATACACACTTTAGAAAATCTGTGCTACATCATTCAGACTGTGAAGATATTGTGACGTGTGAGTCAGACGACATTCGTGATCCAGTACGCATGCCAACCAGACACTGAGCCAGTATGTGTGTACTAGTTTGTCAAACAGCAGGAAGGCTCGGAATGCTGTAACATATCCGACAGTAAGGAGTTTCGTGTTGGGATGTACATTACAAATCAACGCTGTGGTTTCCATGGCATGGAGTAGCCTCGTGTGTCAGCTTAAAGCAATTATCGTTATTCGGCAACCCCCTTCATGTATAGGCCAATGGCCTTTTTTCATGAATAAACCTTTCGAGTTCGAGTTCTCCCTCTCCCTCTCCCCTCTCTCTCTCTCTCTCTCTCTCTCTCTCTCTCTCTCTCTCTCTCTACTACCTAGCAGACTACCTACCTAGCAGTAGGTTTGCAGTTTATTGGAATTTTAAATCCTCTATATCACTGGAATCGTATTTCACCGTTATTACTAACAAACATATCAGAGATGTGCTCATCCGATTTAGAATTGGTGCAACTGATATACGCACTCATAAAATGCGATATGCTACTTTCAATCCGGGTGATCTTAAATGTCCCGCTCTGTAATTCTTGTCTTGAAGATGAAGTACGCACTTTATTTTACTGTAAATCTCTGAATGATTTGCGACAAAAATACATCCCATCTCGTTATAGGCAATACCCTTCAGAAAAAACATTGAAACTTATGATGCAAGATGACAAAAGCCTTCATCACTTAGGACGATTCATGTATCATTCCAACAAAAGGCGTTCTGCTTTAGAATGATGGCTGTATCAAAATGATTAACGTATTTCTCAAATTGTTTGTGTCTTATGCTACTCTGTGTACAATTTGTGCCCTAATGATCAATTCTCTGATCAATTTTAGTTATTCATTCATTCTTTTTATTTACTAAATTTATGTTTAGTCTAAAATACATCTCTCGGTGGTCTAGGTGGTCACGCGCCTTGCCTAGAAAGCAAAAAGTCCGGGTCGGAGTGTGCGGGGTTCTTACCCCGTTTTGGACCCAAAACTTTTCCCCCATCCATTAGACCCTGAGTGGTGGTCTGGGCACTAGTCTTTCGGATGAGACGATAAACCGAGGTCCCGTGTGTTACACATCACTATTTAGCGCACGTAAAAGAACCCACGGCAACAAGGGGGTTGTCCCTGGCAAAATTCTGTAGAAAGAAGCCACTCTGATAGGGAAAACAAATACACTTGCATGCAGGAAAAAGAAAAAAAAAGGGTAGGCGCTGCACATGTGGCGACGCGCTCTCCCCGGGGAGAGCAGCCCGAATTTCACGCAGAGAAATCTGCGTCACATAAAGTGGTACAAAATACAAAAAATCAAAACAAAATACAAATGTTCTAAACATTCTAATCAGATGTATGCTAATACCACAAGTGAATGTTATAATCGTTGTGCTTGAAAGGTTTTCAGGTGCATTCTTGGAAAGAATTGAGAACGAAATTAATGAGTGTGTGTGGTGTGTGGGGGGGGGGGGGGGGGGGGGGTAGCAAGTGTGTGAAATTGTAATGGGTCCGGTGGCCTTCTACAATAAAATTGTTCAGAGTTCAGAGTTCAGAGTTCTCTCTCTCTGTGCATATATTGTATTGCATTCATGCATGCACACAGGAGTGTACCAAGCATGCATATAAATATATAAATAAACGTATATATATGTAGATAGAGATATAAATATATATGTCTGTGTTTGTGTCTCTGTGTGTCCCTGTGTCTGTGTATGTGCTTCTTCTTGTACCTGCATACGCTTCATGATATTCATATGTGCTGGAATGGACCTATGTATTGAAAGTGGTAAGTTGTCTCTGTCCCTTATGTTCTGTATGTCTACAATGTACATGGATGATACCTCATAGCCCTGTGAACAAGGAAGATTCAGCCACCAGTTCATGGTTTCATTCTAGGATGAAAATGCCCCAAACTGTATATGTGGTGATAGAAAAACTAAATGTTGACTTTCATTTTGTGGCGGGGAAAAGACATCCAATCCCACTTACTTTACAGGCTCAGCATTGACACAAAGGAAAAGTCTACAGATTTCTTCAAGCATCGTACTCTTGCCAGCAGTGTGGCAAGTTTTTCTTTCTCCCTTTTTTGTGGAGTCACCAGGAGACACGGGCCTATCATTTTATTGACAGAGGTAATCATTTCTCCATCATGTTCTTCCTTGCCCGCTCTTTTTCCCGGGCAAAAAATCCCAGTGATTAGAAAGTTGGTCTGGCTTTCTGCGTTGTTTCGCAATGAAGTGAAGGAAATAGAGCAAGAAGTAGAAAGGGCTGTATTCGCTAGCTTTGGCAATGGTGACTGTAGGATGTACGCTAGTCATGTAAACCCTCTGTGTGTCAACAATGTTGTTGAAGCAGTAGGTATAGCTTTATGACGGGCGTGTTTCCTAAAGGTCATATCATCAACGCGGCCATTGAAGTCATGACTACTGCCATATGTACCTACAACCTTTTTTATTTCAAAGATTGAGATGTGGTTTTAAAGTGCAATAGCAAAGAAAATAGTCTCTTTATGGCTTCCAGGTTACATACAAGACTGTTTTGTAGGTTTTTGCATTTCAGTGTGAACTTTCTCTGTCTTCTTTTATAATTGACCAAACCAGAACCATTATTAGTTGAAGTTTTCAAACTGTTTCTACCATAGAGAACAAGGTGATTCTTCATGAACTCTTGAATGATATAGGTTAAATCACTAATCATATTCATTCTGAAACAGAAATATGCTAAGCCATGATTACACAGGCGAGAAAATTACAACTGACCTTATTTTTCCTAGGAAAGAAGTAATCTACTTTCAGTTTATTTTTACAGTCACAGTCAAATTCAAGAACAATTTTGGCATTTACAAAGTAAAAAAGAAAACCAAATCAGGGAAGACTGCAGGTACAAAAGCCTGACGGCAGATAAAGCAGCTGTGTAATTGCTTTCAGAACTGTAATAACCGGGATACGTGGTATAATATTTCTGTTGTTAGAGCCAATCATTTCCCCATCATAGTTTCCCCTGGTGTGTGTTCTGTTCATATCCCCCAAAAAAAAACACCCGAGCAATTACTACATTGGTCTGGCTTTCTATTGTTGCTGGCAATGGGGAGAGGAAGAGCAGTGTCAAAGTCCGCCAGTGGAGTAACTGGGTTCTTTCAACGTTGTTGCTGATATACTCCTTAGTAGAGTTAAAATACATTTCAAAGACAGAAACATCGTCAGCACCACACGTTGTCAAACTAGGTTTCATGGTATGCCTGGTTCATCTTCTAGCAGCAATTTGTGCGCATCGACGTGTGATGCTTGTTCAAATATTGTGTAGCCAAAAAACACCCAGAACTTTGAACAGTTTACTACGTCAAGTGTGTGTTCCTTTTTCAACGAAGACATTTTTTCTTGAGGACTTTTGATGGCATTTCTAGCACAGAGTGTGCAGAAGACGGGGATGCTATCTCTTCTGACAGGCAGGCCCCATCCCCACAGGGGCAGTCCGGTACATACAATGTATAGGAAGCTGCTACATCAGCACAGGAGACAGGAGGGAGGAAGAATAGGACAAGACGGAATGATTCAGTGTGTAAGTAGTAAGTGTAGTCATAGAGCTTGTTTATTGATATACGAGGTTTGTCGACAGATTTGTTGTTGTTGATGTTATTGTTAAAATTAATACTTTACCTCTATAATAGACATAAAAGAGTAAATAGATAAATAAATAAATAAACACACACATAAATGAATCGTATTACCGTTTGGAAACGGCATATTGCTTCATGATTATTATTTCAGTAGAATTAAAAAAAATTAGAGCCAACTCATTCTCTGCCTGAATGTGATTTACCGAAAGATACGAACCACTTCCTGGCATTTCAGTCAAAGAAAGATGTTCTTCGGAATATTCCTGAAAGAAAAGGTT
>CM060330.1:19177563-19180063 GCA_030674155.1 Stramonita haemastoma
AGACCACCACTCATGGTCTAATGGATGGGGGGAAAGTTTTGGGCCGAAAACGGGATTCAAACTACCGCACACTTCCGACCCGGACTTTTCTGCTTTCTAGACAGGCACGTTACTTCTAGACCACCGATCCTCATAGACTGTCTAGCACCGGCTTACACTAATTTGCTTTCTTGTTCAAGCTATAAAGTAAGGCCAGAGCTTGTCATGGATGAAGACAATCACATTTGAAAATGTAACGACTTTACGAAGCTGGCCATGAAAGTTTGCTTAGAGCAATGGGCCTGCAAAGATTTTGGGCGGAGTCCCGCAGATGCTCTGCAAGTCTTATGGTTCCTCTCTTCACCTCTCACTAAATGGCTTTTGTGTGAGACAAGTCTTCCGAACCTGATCCCTTCATCCCCCCCCCCACCCAAGAAAAGCCATGATAAAAACAAAGCTTGGAAAAACCAATATAGTGATTTTGAGTTGTGAAAACACAGATGGTATAGGGCAGTAATGCTCAAACCGTCGAGCGTCGTTTAACTGTAGTATTTGCACAGTCACAGAATCTGTCACATCTTTTGTTTTGGTATACTGTTACCACACGATACTTAACCTGGGAAAAAGACAAGTCTAGCCTGCTGAACTGAGTGGTTTGTAGCAAGCACTGCAGATTTCATGCCCTTTAGTGTGTATACAATTTCATCCTTTCCTACTACACTCCTAAGCGAGCACCAAGTTGACAAGTTTCATCAACTAATATGCATATAGCGTTAGACTTTGTTAGTTTGTTTTTATGTCAATTATCATATCATAGAACACCCATTCTGCTCAGTCGAAATCATGCACGCAGGTTATACCTTTCAGTTTCTGCAATTATTATTTTTTTCTTTTTTTCTTTCTTTTTTTTTTTGGGGGGGGGGGGGGGGTAAAAATGATGTTCTGTGTGCGTTCGCACACGGGATCTCGGTTAATAGTCTCATCCGAAGGACTTTTGGAGAGAGTGGAGTCAGCACTGATGTTAACTCCAGAGGGAAAATCCTCTTGAACGAGTGACTCACAGTGAGTCGTGGGTGTGAATGAGACAAATTAGCCAGGGTGATGAGCCGGGAATAACTCAACAGCAACAGGAATACATTAAGAAAAAGACACAATGTGCATTCAAATATCTCGTGGTAACTTACCCTTATATAGAATGAATGCAGACATGAAAGAGTTAATCCGTCCCTGTTGTTTATTCAACCCGAGAGAGGGAGAGAGGGGGAAGAGAGAAAGAAAGAGATGGAGAGAGACAGGGGGAGAGAGACAGAGAGAGATTTGATTTGATTTGATTTATTCTTTTATATCGATGATAATGGAATAAGCACTCTTGTGCTTTTTTACCCCAGTACCCGTGTGTATGCAGTTTTGTAAATGTCATCTATTCCACCGGCACACGATGGCCTACTCTTACGAAAAACAGAACAGGATTTAACGTGTGCGCAAGGTGTTCTGCGTGCGTTCGCACACAGGGCCTCGGTTTAAAGTCTCATCAGAAGGACAGAGAGACACAGAGAGAGAAAGAGAGAGACAGAGACAGAGAGAGTGTTATATTTTGTTTTAATCCCTCGTGTGTGTTACATCCATTGTTCTTAGCTTCACAAAAAAGGAAACGAAGTATGAAAGGAAATAAAAGGAAAACTAAAAAAAAACAGAAAGTAAAGATTTTTTTAAAGAGAAAATTTGAAAAGATAACAAAGAAAAGCAAACAAACAGGCAAGCAAAAGCAAATTATAGAAAACATAGCAGGAAGGCAACCTCACGAAATAGAAAAACACAAAATACCGACCAAGAACCCCTTTCCCCACAAAAAAATTAAAAAGAACAAAGAAAGAAAGAAAAAAAAGAACAAAGAAAAGAGATGAAATAACATAAGCTGAAGAACTAGTTGAACTACAGATACGTGAGAGAGCGAGAGAGAGAGAGGGAGAGAGAGAGAGAGAGAGAGAGAGAGATAGGAGAGAGAGAGAGAGAGAGAGAGAGAGAGAAGAAATGCGCGCGCGCGCGCGCGCGTACAACACACACACACACACACACACACACACACACACACACAACACAAACACACACACACACACCAGTAAGACATATATACACACACGGACATAAGATTTTAAATACCATTGTCATAAATGTCCACTCCATACTGGATTCAACTGTAAAATTTGGATCTTTTTGTCTGAGAGCAAAACGTTGCAAAAGCTTACAAAATGGACCTAGCTCGCCAAGACAGCCAGGCGTGGGAAATAACAGGATAGCAACAGCTTTGCTCTTAGCATCTGAAGTGCTCTGATGGAACACTCACCACCGTGCGTGTTTGCGCGCACGCTTACACACACACACACACCCACACCCACACACACACACACACACACACACACACACACACACACACACACACACACACACATTCAGAAACACACACACATACACATATATATGTGTGTGTGTGTGTGCGCGCGCGCGCGCGCATTTCTCTCTC
>CM060330.1:19185063-19200063 GCA_030674155.1 Stramonita haemastoma
CTGACCAACATCTACTACAAAAAACTAGATATTCTTCCACTCAAAGACAGTCTATATTTCAACTAGTGTCTATTTATGTACAATATAGTAAAGGGAAAAGCGCCAAAGAAAATTGTGGAAAACTGCTTTCAATAAAAACAGGCCTTCTCATAGACTAATTTTGCCCAGGCCCCGTAAGAGTCTGTGGAAAGTCAAGCTTTGCTTATTCGGGGAGAACACTGTGAATAATCAATCTACCTTTTCTTTGAATTAATTCCTTCAAAACTAACGTTTAAGAAACATCTGAGGGACAAATTGTGATGCTACTTCCTTACTTACCATTGGGATTACGTACATCTGTGGTTGCTTGTCAATTGTTATTCTTATACTTGCTCCTTTTTCATTATTCATTTGTTTGAATTCAGCACATGGTGTACTATCTTGCTTTTGATTTTTCTTATACTGTGAGGTCTGAATTGACCTATAATTGTTCCTAATTTTCAAGACTGTTTATTTAACATACAATTTTTTAACACTTCTTTTGTTTGCTTTTACAGGTAATTTTTTCTTAATTTTATCTCTTTTGTTTTCGTCTCTTTGTTTCTTGGGGTCTTTTTGTGTGGGCAAAGTGACAAATAATTAATGTACTCTTAACTATTTAAGTACAATAAAGATAATTTTGACGACGACACTAACATACAACACACACACGCACACACGCCTGCACGCCACACACACACACAAACACACAAACACACACAAACACACACAACACACACACACACACACACACACACACACACACACACACACACACACACACACACACACACACACACACACACAGAAGGACGGGATACCATAATGGTCAGAACATTGCGCTCGGAATTTGACAACCCGAGTTCGACTCCCGTTCGAGGGGATTTTTCCCCTGGAGTTAACATCAGTGCTGACTCCACTCTCCCCAAAAATCTTTTGGATGAGACTGTAAACTGAGGCCCCGTGTGCGAACGCACGCAGAACATCTTGCGCACACGTTAAATCCTGTTCCGCTTTTCGTAAGATAGGCCATTGTGTGCCGGTGGGAACAGATGACAAAACTGCATACACACGGGGACTGGATAAAAAAAGACAAGAGTGCCTATTCCATTTTCCTCGAAACAAAAGAATAAATAAACAAACAAACAAACTAATAACTAAATAATAAATAAATAAAATAAATAACAGAGACACACATGCACGCGCACACACATACACGCGCTCACACACACATACACACAAAACACACAAAACACACACACACAAAACACACGCGCACACACACACGTGCGCGCGCGCACTTACACACTTACACACACACTTACACACACAACACACACACACACACACACACACACACCACACACACACACCACACACACACACACACACACACACAACCTCTTTCCACCCTCATTTGTACGTCAAGTATTTCCCGCAGATGGCAGGAGAGAACTGAAGCATCCTTGAGGGGACTTGGTCCGTCTTCCTTTAGCGCTCTCTGCACAAAAAACTCTCTCTCTCTCTCTCTCTCTCTCTCTCTCTCTCTCCTCTCCTCTCTCTCTCTTCTCTCTCCTCTCTCATCTCTCTCTCTCTCTCTCTCTCTCTCTCTTCACTCTCTCTCCACCCCTAACGCTCTCTGCACAAAAGAGTCTCTCTCTCTCTCTCTCTTCTCTCTCTGTCTCTCTCTCTGTCTTCTTCTTCTCTCTGTCTCTCTCTCTCTCTCTCTCTCTCTCTCTCTTCTCCTCTCTCCTCTCTCTCTCTCTCTCTCTCTCTCTCTCTCTCTCTCTCCCCTCTCTCTCTCTCTCTCTCTCTCTCTCTCTTTCTCTCTTGGGGAACGGATAGCCTAGTGGTCAGAACATTGCGCTCGCAATTTGACGACCCGTGTTCGAGTCCGGTCAAAGTGGTCTGTTCCTAACAAAAGCCCCCCAAAACGTTCAACATATGCAAAAGTCGAAAAGCAAAATAACAATTCTACCTGCTGATATCAATCATGAGTAAGGAAAGAAAGCATGTTCATTTAAGAACAGAATAACCCATACGAATAAGTACACATTTGTACGCGTACACACGCACGCACACACACACACACCACTTGCAAAATACAAGAAATATGATTCTGAAGTGTTTGAATGCACACAATACTAAGAAGAAATTCAAACCTGAACTGTCTGTACGGATAGTATCCCACATTTCATTACTGAAGGTCTTGGATAAGATAACAACAAATCAAACAAACCAACAAAATCAAGCAAAAACAGTAGAAAATATTTTCATTCTTATGAAGGACATCAGTACCAGTTTAGAGCTGAGACAAACATTTACCAGCATCAATACGAGCTGCTAAAACTGATTTTGTTCTTGTATTTGTTGCCTCTGGTCTCAACGATTGCTGGGAGTGGGAGGTGTTGCTCTTGGCAGTTCATCATCACCAAGTTCTTGGATGATAGTTAACTTCTATCTGCAGCATCAGACTGCAGTCTGGGCAGATGTGCATAGCGTGATCTTGACATATCCAGTTTCGGCTGGTAATGCAGGAACCTGTTGTTTTGTGATCAGCCTTCCAGTGGCAGAAGCACAGCGGCCTTGTGCCTTCTTTTGTTTCTTTGGAATTTGGCTGGTGGTGGACTTTCTTGCAGCAGATGCTGACTAAGATGGGAGGAAAAAAGTGTACTTGCCTTCAGATATTATGGTTCTTTGTGTTCTCCAGTCTTGCAGTCTATAAAAGGTATGGGTGACCAGCCACCCACGAGCCCTAGTGTGTGTAGGAAAGAGCTGTGGTCTATATAAAAAGTATGGGTGACCAGCCACCCACGGTGTATGGCGAGGGTTATACAACGTTTTTATGGTTTAATTACTCCTTTATTTACAAACATAAAATCTTTTTGTTCGGTGCAATTATGCACAGATATATAATAAACAAAGTCATAAAATTTTAGCCTGATAGAGTTAAAACTGACAAAGTTATGATAATTTAAATGAGAGTCTGGGTAATTTTTCACCCACAGGGTCTGGCGAAGGTTAAGGAATCTGGTTTTGGTTTTATCTCGTTTTAAGTGTGATCGATGTGGGTTTTTCCACGACGCGGGGGTCGTCCTGGGTTGACCCTTATGGTCGGCCGGGCGTCGATACAAGCAAGGACAGTTGAGTTGGTTTTATACCTCGCTTTAAACTGTACATAGTCGCACACTTTTAATACGAGTTTTAAAATGTGACGAGGTGATAGCCCTGATATGGCCTTGTGGTCGGCGGGGCTATAAGCAACATCATAGGATTGGATTGGATTGGAGTCCGGTCGAGGAGATTTTTCTCCTGGAGTTAACATCAGTGCTGACTCCACTCTCCCAAAAGTCCTTCGGATGAGACTTTAAACCGAGGCACCGTGTGCAAACGCAGAACATCTTGCGCACACGTTAAATCCTGTTCCGCTTTTCGTAAGAGTAGGTCATCGTGTGCCGGTGGGAACAGATGACATTTACAAAACTGCATACACACGGGATTGGATGTAAAAAAGCACAAGAGTGCTTATTCCATTATCCTTGTTGTAAAAGAATAAATCAAATCAACTGAAATCTCTCTTTCTCTCTCCACCCTTTTCTGTCCTCTCTGTCTCTTATTTTTCTGTTCTGTTTTTCATTTTAAATGGAAGACTTTGAATTTTACGTTGAAACGAATAACTCGAAACCCGCCATAACTTCCTGCATTTAACCATTTTAAGCATGTTATTGTCATTCCCTTTGCTTTCTTGACGATCATAATCAAACTGTGTGTTGGATGCTAATCAGTCTGGGCTTTTCTGTTATTGGCAATTTTCGCTCTCTGTGGAATCAATTTGAATAAAACAGTTTTACATGCTAAAAAAAAATCGTGTGCTGCAGCAATATCTTAATTTCAAGTCAGTCAGTGAAAATGTTCTAAAACCTATCAATATTGTTATTTCTCCACATGCTGTGGAGTGCTGGTCACTGCTGTGACCAACGGTCTGTTGGTTAATGATGTAGGCTAAGAACTGTGACCTACATGAAAATGTTATGTCATAGACGATGTTGAGAGTGAGTTCGCGACGACAAGCTCTTAGAATAACAATCCGCACTTTATTTTAAGAAAGAATAAACCTTCTGAGGCTTGAGTGCGGTAGTTTGCTGGTAAAGATGTACACTGGTCAATGTTGTATGTAGTATGTACACATAGCCTCACAGTTATTCCCAGGCGCAATGCGTGAGAAAGACTGTAGGCTTTAGGTGAGCCCCAGGATGTTAAACTTGGAAACGCGCGACAATTACATCATCATCATCTCATCATCATCATCATCATCATCATCATCATCACATCATCATCACTCACCACATCAACCACCACCCCCACCACCACCACCACCACCACCACCACCACCACCACCACACCACCACCACCATCATCATCATCATCATCATCAGTCATCGTGTCGTCGTGTGTCGTCGTCGTCGTCGTTAACAACAATAACTACTACTACTATCACCACCACCACCACCACCACCACCACACCACCACCACACTCTCTCTCTCTCTCTCTCTCTCTCTCTCTCTCTCTCTCTCTCTCTTCTCTCTCTCTCTCTCTCTCTCTCTCTCTCTCTCTCTCTCCTCTCTATATATATATATATATATATATATATTCTTTTTTTTTCTTTTAGATAGATGGCTTGATGAAAAAAAGCAAATTTATTGCTTACTCAATGTACCTCTGGAAATAAAATTTTGATTTGATTTGATCTCTGCATTTTTGGGCAGCTGTCTACAGTTTATAATTGCCCCCTATAAGCAAACAAGACATGACATGCAGAGAATCAGTTTACTCTAATCTTCATGATCTTTATTCTCTAATATTTTTGCCGTGGCTAATTTGCTAGCAATTGGGATAAAAGGAGTTTCATGTTTCTCATACATCATCAGTCGCATTTCTTGACCTGAATATCACGCCTGTTATTTTTTCACAAAACTTTAATTAGCTTTTATCTTCCTCATGTGGGTCTGTCTCTGCCTGTATGTCTACACAATCACACACACTTGCACACGCGTGTGCATGCACGCGCGCATACACACACACGCACGTACACACACGGACGCACGCACACACAGATCTATGGGATTTTTTAATTAGTTGGGAAGGGGTGTGGCATATATTTTGAGCATGTTGTCTTCCTGTTTCTATCATTCTCTTTTGACGGCAGCTTTGAAAGGTACAATGATAATCTTTTTTTGTTTTCTTTTTTTTTTTCTTTTTTTATATATAAATGTGAGTGATTTCTAAACTATGAAAAGTACCTCGCTACAAGGTAGAGTAGAAGAGGCAGAGTCATTAAACACTCGTCCTTCCAAGAGTGCTTATCTGGGAGCCGAAATTCCAGTCAAACATGGTCTTTATTTTAAAATGCTACAAATGCACTTAAATAAAGGTGCAATCTCTACGCATTCAGTGTATGCACAAAACCCCCACAACAACAAGAGAAATGCCCTTGACAAAGTTCTGTAGAGAAAGCCAAACTATTTCTTTTAATATATTTGCAAGCACGATTAGGAAAATAATGTGTGGCGCTTCTTTTGTGGCAGCAGGCTCTCCCTGTAGAGAGCAGCCCCATTTTCACGCAGAGTTATTACTGTGACTAAAATGGTGTACGAACAGAAATACAAAATCAATACAACCGCGTTGAAAGAGAAATGGTTAATCAGGACCCCCTCTGAAGAACGCAATCGGTATAACTAGAGAATAGAGAGGAAGAAGTTGAATAGAGATGATGTGTGCGTGTGAGAATGCTAAAATTACGAAAGGTGATATTATTATATTGTAAGGAGAAAATTATGGAGGAGGAGATCAATGCATGTATGTGTAATCGCAGAGAGAAGTGGGAGAAAAAGGGGGGAAAACAGACACAGAGTTGACAGCAATCAATACGTGTGTATGACGGCAGACAAACTTGTGCTCAATGTATTGATCTGGTGACCTTGTCGCTGAACTGTCTGCTTGTGGGGATACAGGAGCTTGTCTTTGTATGTTGAAATTCGGAGCAGGTATTGATTGTGACTCTATGCCATTAAAGATGCTTACAATGAGATTGTCAAACTATGCTCTGTCGCCATTGCGAGGAGAACGTCTTTGGTAAACATGAACATCTTTTTGTAGGAGAACAAAGCAGCTGTTGCCAATTAGCAATACCGACAATCATGATGTTATCACTTTTGGCCGATTCCTTTCGATGCCTCTCTATATCGTGTCTGTCCTGCTGTCCCCATACGAATATTCAAGTCATGTCTATATGTCGGCATAGATTGGTTGCCTAGAAGTAACGTACCTGTCTAGAAAGCGAAAAGTCTAGGTCGAAGTGTGGAGTGGTTTGAATCCCGTTTGAATCCCCCCCCCCCCCCCCCCCATCCATTACGCCATGAGTGGTGGTCTAGATGCTAGTCTTTCGGATGAGACAATAAACTGAGATCTTGAGTGCTACACATGATTATTTAGAGCACGTAAAAGAACCCACAGCAAAAATGAGTGTTGTCCCTAGCAAAATTCTGTAGAAAAAAGTCACTCTGATAGGGAAACAAATGCAGTTGCAGACAGAAAAAGAAAAACAATATGGGTGGCCCTGCACTTGTGGCGACGCGCTCTCCCCGGGGAGAGCAGCCCGAATTCCACAAAGTGAAATCTGTAGTGACTTAAAATGGTGTAAAATGTAAAACATAAAATGTAAAACACCCAGGCCCGTCAGATCCGTCACGTACTGTTTTGTGGGTCAGGAAACTGGCCAATGTTAGGCTGCCGCGAGGTCCACCGAGTGGAAGGGCCATGCATTATTGCAGGGCGGTGTGGTAAAAATCAGTGGTGCACATACTGATTCGACATGATTGACTAAGCCCCCAGCAGACAATAATATCCTCAGTCACGGAGTCAGACGGAGTGAGACACCCACAAGAAGCAGCACACCCAACACTATGCCTGTCAGATGACCAGTTCACACACACACACACACACACACACACACACACACACACACACACACACACACACACACACACACACACACACACACACACACACACACACACACGAGGACCTGACACAACTTTGCTACAAGTGGAGAAGTGGATGAGAAACGGGAACTGGGATTCCAATGAGAGGTAGACCAGTGCAGAAGGGGTGGCCAAGTCAAAAACAGTGTTGTTATTGCATGATGGTTGTTATTGCATGATGGCCGGCGATAGAGAGGAAGGTGTAGCAGTCATTTTCATATTTTGTTTCCTGTTCTAGTTTGCTCCCATCGTCAAATGGTCCCCAGAAAATACATTTGCGGATGTTGTCAAGTAGTTTGAGTATCACTCTCAAAGTTTTGTACCAAAAGTAGATAGTATTAGTCTTCCATTAAACCTATAGCAAACTCTCTCTCTCTCTCTCTCTCTCTCTCTCTCTCTCTCTCTCCTCTCTCTCTCTCTCTCTCTCTCTCTCTCTCTCTCTCTCTCTCTCTCTCTCTCTCTCTCTGAACTGACCAGAGATTAAAACAAATACTTGACTGATGGGATTTGAGCCTGCAACCTCCCAGGGGGTCTTTAAAACACTAAACCAATGCGCTACTCAGCTGATTGCAGTTTCACCTGATGGGAGAACCATTGCCCTTTAATTCAGTACATAGTGCCCCCAAACACCCTCAGGGATTTCACATATGACATTCAAGTATAAAGCACCATTGAAGAGCATTCTCTGCAGAAGCGTTACATATTTCACGGATCTGTATAATGTATGCATTTCTTCTATTTTGAAAACGAAAGACGCGTCATATTTTTTCTCTGTAACTCCAGTAACTCTGTAACTCTGTAGCTCCTCTCTCTTGTCAATGAATGTGACATGGCAGGTTGTTTGTTCCTGAGCTCTACTTTGAATGATTTTGTAAAATGTTGCTTGTTTGTTTTTTGTTATTGCATCTGTTGTTGCTGCTTTTTAATGTTGGTGTAGTACTTGATGCTTATAACAGAACTCTTAACTGAAAACACTGCAATGCTATAGCCTTATTTTCATCGCTTGGATCTCTCTTTGCTGGCAAACTTATTCACTTCCACAGTAGCAACAAACTCCAATACGCATTTACCATTTCATTGTCAGCGTAAGAGATAGAATTTTGAAATGAAGGTTGGCAGAGGTGGTCACCATGAAAATCTCTGTACTGAAGCTGAGAATGCTATTGTTTTATTATATCCTCCAATGTTGAAGGTAGCTTTACTCTGACTTTTTTTATATATATTTTTTATTCAGGATGTCAGTTAGAATAATACCTCCTGACTCCTGGCTTAATGATGTATGATATGTGATAGACGGGCTGTCTAGCAATAATGTCCCTGTCTGGAAACGGAAAGGGCACATTTTCCATTTCTGTCTAAACCCAGACTCCCCCTCCACACAACACACACGCGCACGAACGCACGAACGCACGCACACCTACACACCTAAGACACCTAAGATTTTTCACCTATGCATATCATTTTCCATTGTAAAATACTTCAATCATGTATTTCCAGTACAAGCGTAGACTTCGTAGATTTAAAAAATGTCATTCAAACAAATATTGGCCGATAACTTGGATAAATATTGGATCTTTCTGTGGCGCTTCACAGCTGGGCAGCCGCAGGGTTACATGCTCTTATGTTTTTCCTGTATTTTGTTGTTAATAGCCTGTTATTTGACTGTGATTGTGTTGCATGTGAGACAGTAAGTGCCAGTGATGCCTGTGATGGACATGTGTCGACTGTTTTTATTCTGGTGGTTGTGCATTAGTGCGTGGAATGTTTTATGTGTACCTGCACTCAATTTTGAAAATAACAGCCATTTTAAAACAAGTACAGGTACAGGCACCTTATATTTATCTTATTCAAGAGAAAAACTTTTAGAAATCAAATCTGTTTTTAGTTCTGATTCTTGTTTATCTGACATTCCTCCTGAATTACGCTATGACTGCCACAATGACAGGACCGGAAGCCAACCCATCGACGAAGAGACCGTAGAGGAGGAGTGAAAAGACGTTTAAGACGTTTTAAATTTCAACCTGCCTTACCCTCTATCGTTTTATCAAACGTGCGATCAATCCGACCCAGTGGACGAAATTTAAATTTTGATGAACATACGTTTTTTATCTGAATATAAGAATTCCTGTTTACTTTGTTTTACTGAAACTTGGTTCTGTGATTTTATCAGTGATGAGAGTGTGTCTTTAAATGGTTTTGGAGTGCTGTATCGAATGGACAGAGAGAAAGAAGAGAGTGGAAAACAAGGTGGTGGCGTGTGCCTGTATGTAAATGAAAGTTGGTGTACAAAGGCGAATGTCAAGGTGAAAAAGAAAGTGTGTAGTGAAAATGTTGAGTTGTTGTCTGTGTCCCTCCGTCCGAAATATCTGCCGAGAGAGTTTGGCCAAGTATTTGTGACAGTGTGCTATGTTCCTCCATCTGCCAATGCTGCACGTGCTGCCACTGAGATCTCTGACACAGTGAATGAACTACAGCTGAAAGCTCCTGATGCGCCCTGTTTTGTTCTAGGTGATTTTAATCGCTGTGATTTAAAACTTTCTTTGCCCGCTTTTAAACAATATGTGACTTGTTTTACTCGACAAAACAAAAACTCTTGACAAATGTTTTGGTAATATTTCATGTGCCTACAAGTCTGTTGCTCTCCCATCTCTTGGCACCTCAGACCACAATACAATTTATCTTATACCTGCATACAAACCAAAATAAAAACTGACCCTATTAAAAAAACGAGTGAAAGTGTGGACGCATGAGAGTGTGGAAGAGTTGAAAGGTTGTTTCAAGTGCACGGACTGGAATGTGTTTTCTTGACTCGAGTAAGAATGTGGACAAAGGACTGATGTGCATGCTTATATTTCTTTCTGTGAAAATCTGATAATACCACAAAAAACTGTAAAGCTTTTCCCCAATAATAAACCGTGGATGACAAAAACATTGAAATTAACACTTAACAAAAAAAAGTAGCTTTTCAGAGCGGCAGTAAAATGGCATACAGAACAATTCAAAAGAAGCTCCAAAAAGAAATTCGGGAATGTAAAAGATCCTACAAAGAGAAAGTGGAAGAACAGTTTCAGAGGGTCATCTGGCAAATGCATGGAGGGGTTTAAAAATACTTACAGGGCAAGCCAACTCAAAAACTTCGAAACAGTCCATACTATTTGAAGAACAAAAAGCTTTTGCTGAAGAACTAAATAATTTTTATTGCCATTTTGAGCGTGAAGATCTTAAACATGAGCTTGAATCTGTTCTTTTTAACCTGCGGAAAAATATCTGTGATAATGATCCAGATAATGAAGATTTTATTGTTAATTCTACAGATGTGAAATCAATATTTAAAACATTGCATGTGAGAAAGGCTGTGGGTGTGGATGGTATTAGTGGGTTGCTTTTAAAATCTTGTGCTGAACAGCTGTGCCATGTTTTTAGTGATTTGTTTACTCTGTCTTTGAAAACGTGCCATGTTCCCAGCCTCTGGAAAAAATCAACAATTTGTCCTGTTCCGAAAAATACACACCCCAGATCTTTAAATGATTACAGGCCAGTAGTTCTCACTCCAATAGTAATGAAATGTTTTGAAAGAATTATTCTGAAATGGCTTCTTTTCTCCACTTCCTCATATCTGGATCCTCTTCAATTTGCATACAAAGCCAACAGAAGCACAAATGATGCCACAATTACCTTGCTGCACTATACATACTCTCACCTAGAGAAATCTGACTCTTTTGTTCGTATACTTTTCATTGACTTCTCCTCTGCCTTTAATACAATTCAGCCCCATCTCTTAGCCCTAAAACTGCTTTCAATTAACGTCTGTCCATGACTCATTCTCTGGATAATGAGCTTTTTAACTAACCGTACACAGTTCGTCCATTTTCAAAAAGCAATATCTACTGAAAGATCAACTTCTACTGGCTCTCCCCAAGGCACTGTTCTGTCCCCCATCCTTTTCACCCTTTATACTAATGACTGCACAGGCTCTGATCTTGTACCATTAATAAAATAATCGGATGACTCTGCTCTGGTAGATTTGTCTAATTCCCATATCATGTATCTTAAACAAGTTGAAGAGTTTTCCTCCTGGTGCAAACAGAACTGCCTTGACTTAAATGTTGAAAAAACTAAAGAGATGTTAATTGATTTTCGCAAAAACCCTGAGCCCATACCGAACCTTTGCATTGATGGTGTAGCGGTTGAACGTGTGCAACAATACAAATATCTAGGTACTATTATTGATGATAAACTGAACTTTACTGCTAACACAGATCTCCTAAATAAGAAATGCCATTCTCGCATCTTTTTCCTTCAGAAACTCCGGAGTCTTCAAGTGAATGTTAAAGTTCTACAGAATTTCTATCGATGCTTTATTGAGTCTGTCCTTTCCTTCTCTTTAATTTGCTGGTACAGAAGTCTGACTGTAAAAAACAAAAGTGTTGTGAACAAAATTGTTACAAGATGTGGCAAAATTGTGGGCTGCAAGCAAATGAAACTGAATGATTTGTATGAATGCCATGTGAGAGACAGAGCAAAAAAGATTTTAAGTGATGGTACTCATGGGCTAGCAAAATATTTCGAACTTTTGCCTTTCTAGCGATAATAAAATATAGTTTTATTCCCACCTCAATTCTGCTGCTTAATGAGAGCATGTAAAAAAAAAAAAAAAAAAATCTGAACAAACCCAAAGCAGAGAGAGAGAGAGAGAGAGAGAGAGAGAGAGAGAGAGAGAGAGAGAGAGAGAGAGAGAGAGAGAGAGAAGCAAGAGATGGAGGGGTGGTGGGGAAAAGAGGCGAGGGTGAAACAGAGCTCAGCTAGGAAAGGGACGGGATAATGTAAAGCATAGGGAGGCCCTTTTTTTTTGAAAATGTCTTTTCATATCGTACAATATGTTTTAGAAATTATTTGTTTTAAGTCATAAAAATGTGTGGGCGTGTTATTATCTTAGACTGTGCTTAACATTGTAATAAAAAATTGTTACTTTCATTGATATGCGTCTGATCATACTACTATTCTTAACAAGTTAAATGATTTAATATCAATTATGGTTTATTTCACAAAAAATGTGTGCACATGTATGCAGTATTTCCAACAGTGCGCGCGCGCGCGCACGCGCGCGCGCGCGCGCGTGTGTGTTTGTGAATGCGTGAGCAAACTGGTGTGCGTAGGAATGGTTGAGATTTTGTTTTGGCGAGTTTATGACTGGGTGAGGTATTGTTGAGTTGTGGGTGATTTTTATGTTATGATATGTGCGAGCTTTTTTTTTTTTTTTTTTTTCGTGATGTTACTTTTTACATGTTTGCTTTTTATGTGTGGCATGTAACCCGCGTGAATTTCTCTAGGAGATAATAAAGTATTTTTGAATTTGAATTTGAATAACGTAATTATGTGGGAGATAGATAGCTATCAAGTCAAAAGCCATGTTAGAAAACTTTTCCTATTTTTCTTGCTTTAGTCTAAGCTGTTAAATTCCCCACCCCGGCTCCCTACCATGATTTCTTTGTATGCACGTTTCTTTCTTCTTTTATCTCATGTGCAGACACTCCTAGGTAAGCACACACACACACACACACACACACACACACACACACACAAACTACTAGTACAGTCGCTTATCATTCAGACGACACGATAAACCGAGTCCTGTGTGTCCACAGTCAACACACTTTCAAGAAGCACAGTAACATTAAGGTTGTCCCTGGGGAAAAGTGTATAGAAACCAGTACCCTCATAGCAAAAGGAATGCATCCGCAATCCTTTAAATAAGATAGCGATTTATCTAATTGGACATCTGTTCACCAAAACTGCTAGGACACTACGAAGAGGGAAGGGGAGGTGTCAGGAGCCGGGGTGATGGGTGGAAGGGCACGTTTGTGAATACCGGTGGACGACTGAATGGAAATGAGCTTTCTGACCCACATTTGGGGACGGGATAACCTAGTGGTCAGAATATTGCGCTCGCAATTTGACGACCCGGGTTCGACTCCCGTTCGAGCGGAATTTCCCCCTGGAGTTAACATCAGTGCTGACTCCAACTCTCCCCTACATTCCTTTGGATGAGACTATAAACCGAGACCCCGTGTGCAAACGCACGCAGAACATCTTGTGCACACGTTAAATCCTGTTCTACTTTTAGTAAGAGTAGGCCATTGTGTGCCGGTGGGAACAGATGACAAGATTTACAAAACTGCATGCACATGGGGACTAAATGTAAAAAGCACATGAGTGCTTATTCCATTATCCTCTGTAGAAAAGAATGGATAAAACTAAATAAAATAAAACAATATATTCATTTTTGTATTTATTTCCTATTCATTCTTTTATATTGAGAATAATGGAATAAGCACTGTCTGCTTTTTTTCTTTTTACATCCAGTCTGCGTGTGTATGCAGTATTGTAAATCTTGTCATCTGTTCCCACCGGCACACAATGGCCTACTCTTTCGAAAAGCGGAACAAAATTTAAAGTGTGCACATGTAACTCGGTTTACAGTCTCATCCAGGGGTGGATGTGCTCTCCCAAATGTGAAGAAATCCCCTGTGACATACAAGGGCTCGAAACAAAACAATGGAATGCAGCATTGAGTACAGCTCAGTACAGTATGTAACAATATTTTACAATACAGAGCAGCACATCTCTATACAGCATAACACAGTGCAGTAGAGCACAGTACGTACAGAACAGGACAAATCAGGCTTACTCTCTCTTTCTTTCTTTTTTCTTTCTGTCTGTCATGTTTCTCTCATGAGAGAGAGACAGACAGACAGAAGAAAGAAGAGAGAGAGAGAGAGAGAGAGAGAGAGAGAGAGAGAGAGAGAAGAGAGAGAGAGAGAGAGAGAAGAGAGAGAGAGAGTGAGAGAGAGAGTGAGAGAGAGAGAGAGAGAGAGATTTGATTTGATTTGATTTGATTTGATTTATTCTTTTATATCGAGGATAATGGAATAGGCACTCTTGTGCTTTTTTGCATCTAGTCCCCGTGTGTATGCAGTTTTGTAAATGTCATCTGTTCCCACCGTTACACGATGGCCAACTTTACGTTACGAAGATGGCGTTCGCACACGGGGCCTCGGTTTAAAGTCTCATCCGAAGGACTTTTGGGGAGAGTGGAGTCAGCACTGATGTTAACTCCAGGAGAAAAATCTCCTCGACCGGACTCGAACCCGGGTCGTGAAATTGCTAGCGCAATGTTCTGACCACTAGGCTATCCATCCCCCTAGAGAGAGAGAGAACACTGAACACTGAACACTGAAAGTGAGAGAGAGAGAGAGAGAGAGAGAGAGAGAGAGAGAGAGAGAGAGAGAGACAATGACAATGACAATAGTTTATTGTGTTAGGCAAGGTGCCCATTCACAAGGGGACAGCGGGAGGGGGACTGGGCACAAAACACAAATGTCATATTCTGAAAACTTAATTAACAACAGCCCATGAGAGAGAGAGAGAGAGAGAGAGAGAGAGAGAGAGAGAGAGAGAGAGAGAGGAGAGAGAGAGAGAGAGAGAGAGAGAGAGAGAGAGAGAGCGTGTGTGCATGTGAGGGAGAGAGGGAAGGAGGGAGGGACTTGTCATTTGCTTTCAAACGTAGCAAACCTACAAAACTATGCACAATCCCTTATACATTTTATTTTGAAAACACCCAATAGTGACCATATTAGGTATTGATTCAAACATAGTATTACGATATGTTAATCGGTAATGTCTGAAACACATTGCAACCACACAAAGACTGCCATAAAAACTGAGGTTCTCGAATTGTACGCCATCGGTAAGTACAGAATTTAGATTGATCTTTGTTTCTCATAAAGTGCATTCTAATGCTCTTAGACTGTCCGTTAATCTGTGCCTAGCGTAGCTCTGTTTATCCATGAAGTGTTCACAAACTATTTCGATTTTATGACGTTGCTTTTTGGGGACTCCATAAGATTGATCTGTCTGATAGTCTAGTCAGCATTGTCAGTG
>CM060330.1:19205063-19260063 GCA_030674155.1 Stramonita haemastoma
CTTTTTCTGTGGACTGTCCTCTTCTGTCAATGGGATCTTTAATTCTATCATCAGCTCCCCATCAAGCCTTCTTTGCCCAGCTCTTCATTTCTCTGCTGCCGAGTGGTTGCCGTAAGCAACCCGTAATCCCACGCTGGAGCGACGTGGCCAGGGGATGGATGGCTGTACGTTACTCTAGCTGTTAACGAGCCCCGTATGGAATCGTGCGGGGCGGTTTCCATACGGGTAAGTTTAGCCTCTTCCTCGGTAAGGCAGCTCTGCCGAGGTGATCGATTAATTCTGCTCTCATTGAGCCTACGCTCTATGTCTAAAAAACCAACAATAAAAAGGAAGAGAGGAATGAGGGAATCAGATTCTGCCAGCGACTTTTTTTTTTTTTTTTGGCTGCCTCGTCTTCTGTGATGCTCCCGTACTGCTGTTCCCACGCCGCTCATTTCAATCTCCCCGCCACAGCCATACCCAGATTCATTGTGTCTTACCCCGGGGCCGGGAGTCCACAGGGAGCCCATCAGTATTAGGCCGCCGCGGGGCCACCAGCCAGAGGGGCCCTGCACTTCTGCTGGGTCACTTTGGTGGTGTTCAGTGGTGCCTGTTCTGAGCTAACATACGCAGGACACCACCTACTAAGCCCCCTACTAACGACAGTATTAGCTCAGTCGCGGAGCCAGACTGAGTGAGCCACCACCCGAGGTGGCGACCACCACAACATCCCTTCAACGACCACCTCCCCGCAAACCTCCAACCCCAAAGGCTTTGACACAAATTCACCACAGGCACAGAAGCGTATGGGGAAACCGAAACTGAGGTCACCATGAGACCAGAGCAACGGAGGCCACTGAATCAGAGGCAATTTTTATTATTGCATGATGATCAATGATGATGAGGATGATGTAATGATGCTGCTGTGGCGGTGCATCCGCTTTGAGACTACTTGACAGGGTTGTTCTCTACGCTTACAGTCATAATATATCCCGGCGTCAACCAGGCCCGAGAGATACAGACACCTGCAGTGTTGGTCAGGTAATTTGAGCAACACTCTCAAATTCGCATCCGTAAAGTGGATGAAGCTCAACTGTGTGGTCCCAGTCTCCCCACTGAGCCCACAGCACACTCACTCTGGGTAGGAGCCGGTTGGAGCCCGAAAAAATCCCTATGACTTATGGGATTCGAACCCGCGACCTTCCAGTCCGGAATTCAAGGCGCTAACCACTGCGCCATGGCGGCTGGTCCGCCAGCGACTTGTCCAGCGAATCGGAGACGGAAGTGAGAGAGAAGAGTGGATTTTGGCCGAGCTGGTTGGTGGTTGAGGGGGTGGAGGAGGAGCATCCTGGCGAAACTCAGTTGGTGACGTGCAGGGCCGTGTGGGAGGGCTGGACCGACAACCACAAGTGTGACCGTGCCCTGTGAGGGTGACCGCACAAGGCCTGACAGCAGCAAAGGGGTGGTCAGGTGCAGGGACCTGCAGGGGGTGTCCGAGGCAGAGATCAAGGCCGAGCTGGCTTCTCAGGGAGTTGTGGACGTGTATCGAGTGCAGATCAGGAAAGGGGGGGACAAGGTCCCCACGAACACCTTCTTTATGACGTTCTGTACGACCGTGCTACCTCAGAATATCAAGGTCGGGTACCTCAGCGTGAAGGTCACGCCTTACATCCCCTCTCCGCTGAGGTGCTTCAAGTGTCAGAAGTTTGGCCACGTGAGGGACCGGTGCCCTGGACAGGAGGTGTGCGGCGTCTGTGCGAAGGCGGTACACGACGGGGAATGTCAGGACCCCGCTCTGTGTGTGAACTGCGGAGGCGCCCACGCCTCCTCGTCCAAGCAGTGCCCCACTTGGGTGTTTGAAAAGGAGATTCAGCGGGTCAAAGTGGAAAAAGGGTGTCCTTTTTGAGGCCAGAAAGATCGTGCAGGGAAGTAACAGCAACGGCAGCACTCAGTCATACGCAGGTCAAGAGGTCGTGCGTGTCGGTGGCCTGTCAGACGGACTTTGGCTCTGGAATGGCTGGGCCCAGCCGACCGAGCACCGCTGACCGGGCGCCTACCCCGGTGAAGAAGGCCTCTGGCAGGGGCCTAAAACCCGCTCCTGTGCGTCCTGTTGGCGCACAGAAAACGCCAGCTCCCGTCCGGGGGTCCAAACTGCCGACCCCCGGATCCAAAGAAAAACCGACCCCTCCCCCAAAACCAGTCGAAGGCTGGAGAACGGTCCCCTCCGGTGCCTGTAGAGGCGCCGAGGTGGTGGTGGTGGCGGCGGGGGAGCAAAAGTCGCCCCCCAAGAAAAAGGTGGTCAAATATCTCTCAGGACAGGCCGAAGAAAGCCGAGAAAGACTTTCTGCACGAAAGTCGGTTCTCCGTGCTTTCTGGGGATACGTCGGAGATGGAATGATCAGAGTAGTGTTTTATGACTAATATTTTACAATGGAACGTTCGCGGTCTGGCGTCCAACAGGGAGGAGCTGCAGCTTCTCTGCCAGGAACAGAGACCGGCCGTGGTCACACTCCAGGAGACGCTTTTAAGGGAGGGAAAAGATTTTAATTTTTCCGGTTTTAGCTCCATCCATGAAAGGGCGAAGCCCACCGAGCGTGGAACCTCCGGGGGGGGGGGGGGGGGGGGGGGGTGAGCTTGCCCATCAGAAATTCCTTATTGTATAGCTGTGTGGTCCTCGACACTCCTCTCCAGGCGGTGGCTGCTAGGGTCACGCTGCACAAGACAGTCACTATCTGCAGCATCTACCTGTCTCCGTCGGTGGCGGTGAGGAAGGCGGACTTGGTGTCGTTGGTTCAGCAGTTGCCTCCCCCCTTCTTGTTGCTGGGGGACTTCAACGGGCATTCCCCCCTTTGGGGAAGTGAAAAGTCGTCCGCGAGGGGCCTCCTCCTTGAGGAGGTGTTTCTGGAGCAGGACCTGTGCGTGCTGAACGGCACGGTTCCTACTTATCTGCATTCCTCAAACGGTACGCTGTCGTGTCTGGATCTGTCAGTCTGCGATCCCTCGTTGGTCTTGGACTTTCGGTGGGAAGTGCGTGACGATCTGCACGGCAGCGACCATTTTCCGGTGGTCTTGGCGCGGAGTGGGGCGGCAGAGGAAGCCCTTACGCAGAGGTTCGACGTCAGGAGGGCCAACTGGGAGGCCGTCAGGGCCGACCTTGTTTCCGGGATGGATGAGGAGGCTGTCTTGTCTGCGGAAGATCCGGCGGAGGCACTGACGTCGTGCGTGGTTCAGGCTGCGAGGCGGTCGGTTCCCAGGACCAGCGGTCGACCGGGGGCGCCCAGGGTGCCCTGGTTCGACGAGAAATGCAGGGCGGTCAGGAAGGAACGCTAAAAGGCGCAGCGTCGGGTCAGGCAGCAACCGTGTCCGGCGGCGGTCTCGGCCCACCAGAAACTGCGGGCCAAGTCCCGTTTCGTCTTCAAGTCTAGCAGGCGTGAGGCGTGGAGGCGTTTTTGCTCCAAGCTGAACAGCAGGACCTCCAGCAAGAAGGTCTGGAGGGTGATTGTGAAGATCAAGGGGCAGGGCGCCTCCACGTCGATCAACCATTTGTGCTCGGGGGACGCTTTGGTCACCGACAGGGAGGCGGTGGCTAATCTGCTGGCCGCCACCTTGAGGGCAAACTCGTCGGCGGAAACGAAAACCCAGGAGTTCTTGAACACGAAGCGGCGTCGGGAGAGAGTGCCTTTGGGTTTTGCGTCCAGCGCCGAGGAAGTCTACAACCTGCCGTTTTCTTTCCCGGAGCTGAAGAGCGCCTTGCAGTCTTGCGGCAAGACTTCGGCGGGCCCGGACGAGGTACATTATGGCCTTCTGAGGCACCTTCCGGAGGTATATCTGCGGACCCTCTTGAGGGTTTACAACCGGATCTGGACGACGGGGTTTTTTCCCCCGTCCTGGGAGATGGCCTGCGTCGTCCCTATCCCGAAACCCGGCAAGGACCTTAAGGGACCCCGGCAATTACAGGCCCATCGCGCTCACCAGCTGCGTTTGTAAGGTGATGGAAAAAATGATCAACAGCCGCCTGGTGTGGCATCTGGAGGCGAAGGGTCTTCTGGTCAGGGAGCAGTGCGGTTTCCGCAAGAATCGTTGCACCGTGGACCACCTGGTCCGCCTCGAGACGACAGTCCGGAACGCCTTTGTCAACGGGCGGCACGTGGTGGCCGTTTTTTTCGACCTCGAGAAGGTTTATGACACCGCCTGGAGGTACGGCATCATGTCGGACCTGCGGGACTTGGGGTTTCGGGGCCGGTTGCCGATCTTCCTGCAGAATTTTTTGGCCAAGAGACGGTTCCGGGTGAGGGTGGGCTCCACGCTTTCGGAGATCTTCGAGCAGGAGATGGGGGTTCCTGGGAGCATCCTTTCCCCGGCTCTCTTCAGCGTCAAGATCAACGACATCGTCAGGTCGGTCCATCAGGGGGTGGAGTGTTCGCTGTTCGTGGACGATTTCGCTTTGTACGCTACGGGCAGTACGTTTGCGGGGGTTCAGAGGCAGATACAGCTCTGCGTGAACAAGGTTCAGGAATGGGCGCAGGACAATGGGTTCAAGTTTTCGGTCGCCAAAACGAAGTGCATTCACTTCACGAACAAGTCCAGAGAGCACCTCCCGGACCCCGTCATCCGCTTGGGAAAATCCACCATCCCGGCGGTGGCGGAGGCCAAATTCTTGGCATTGTTTTCGACCGGAAGCTCAATTTCAAGAGCCACATTCAACAGCTGAAAGCGTCGTGTCAGAGAGCCCTGAACCTCCTGTGGGTG
Source organism: Stramonita haemastoma (assembly GCA_030674155.1). Lineage (NCBI taxonomy): Eukaryota > Metazoa > Mollusca > Gastropoda > Neogastropoda > Muricidae > Stramonita > Stramonita haemastoma. The sequence goes on from CM060330.1 coordinate 19,209,792, forward strand.
ATCGCCCATACTGACTGGGGAGCGGACAGGAGGACACTGCTGCACGTTTACAGGGCGCTGGTGCGCTCCAAGCTGGACTACGGATGCTAGGTGTATGGCTCGGCGAGGCCTTCATACCTGAAAACTCTGGACCCCGTCCACCACCAGGGGCTCCGGATCTGTCTCGGAGCCTTCCGGACGACGCCGATGTACAGCCTGTATGCGGAATTGGGAGAGCCTTCACTAAAAAACCGCCGTCTGAAACTGACTTTGAATTATTACCTCAAACTGTATTCAGAGTACAACAACCGGCGTACGATTGTGTCATGAATCCCCGGTTTCAGGCCAAGTTCGACAAATCGCCTTCTGCCGCCCCGCCTCTTGGCATTCGGATCCTTCCCCATCTCCGGGAGGCGGGCATCGATCTGGGGGTTATTTGTGACCTGCATAAGTACCCAGAGAAGCCGATGTGGACGATGGAGACCCCGGTGGTTTGTTTCGATCTGGCCGCTCATAGGAAAGACGTCACCAGCTCCACGGCGTACGGGGCCTTCATTCGAGAGCTCTGTGCGTCGTATCCGTCCTACACCAGGGTTTTTACGGACGGGTCCAAGTCGGATGCCTCGGTGTACACGGCCGAACTGAGCGCTCTGGTCTTGTCCCTGCGACTGATCAGGCGATCGGGAAGGAAAGACTTCTTGGTCTGTACGGACTCGCTCTCTGCTCTGGAGGCTATCGCTTGCAGGAACGTAAACCACCCCAGGCTTCAGGAGTTCTACGAGCTGCATACTTCCTTGAGACGGGACGGGTGTGACGTGGTTTTGGTGTGGGTCCCGGGGCACGCGGGCATTCGGGGCAACGAGACGGTTGACCGACTGGCCAGGCGGGCCACGGAGCAGGAGGTTTCCGGGTCCACGGTGCCGTTCACGGATCTCAAACCTAGGAGCGAGCAATACATGCATTCCCTCTGGCAGGAGGAGTGGAACGCTCAGACGGACAACAAGCTTTTTCGGATCCGTCCCAACCTGAAAGAGGTTTTCCCTCTGGGTGTGAAAAACCAAAGGGAGGCGACAGTGCTCACCAGGATACACACGGGTCATTCTCACATCACTCACGTTCACTTGCTGAAAGGCGAGAGAACCCCGTGGTGCGTGACTTGCGACGTGCGGGTGACCGTCAGGCATCTGCTCCTGGAGTGTCGGGATGTTCAGGATATTAGGCACAAGCATTTTACCGCGGACTCCCTGAAGATCCTCTTTCGGGATGTTCCGCCGGACACCATTTTTAACTTCCTGAGGGGAATCCGGCTTTTCCCGTCTGATATGAACGAAAGTGGTATGGTTGGTCTCTAAGGACAAGGTTGTTTTAAGGAACCCGGTTTTGGTTTTATCTCGTTTTAAGTGTGATCGATGTGGGTTTTCCCACGACGCGGGGGCCGTCCTGGGCTGACCCTTATGGTCGACCGGGACGTCGATACAGGCAAGGACGGTTGAGTTGGTTTTATACCTCGTTTTAAACTGTACATAGTCGCACACTTTTAATACGAGTTTTAAAATGTGACGAGGCGATAGCCCTGATATGGCCTATGTGGTCGGCGGGGCTATAAGCACCATCATTGGTTTGGGAAATTGGAGATGACCAAACTGATGACCAATAACACCAAGGGCATCAGCACTGATATCAGGGTCAATGCCAGAAGCTGGAAACAGTTCAAAGCTTCAAGTACTTGGGAGCCGTCGTATCAGACTAGGGATCCAAGCCAGAGGTAGTATGCAGGATTGCACAGACAACAACAGCAATGTCAAAACTGAACACCATCTGGAAAGATAAAAATATCTCACTCAAGTCCTTGGACTAATGCGCTCCCTTGTCATATCCACATTCCTGTATGCCTGTGAATCATGGACCCTGACTGCAGATTTGGAGAGAAGAGTGCAGGCAGTAGAGATGAGATGCTTCCGGAGACTCCTTGGCATCTCCTACAGAGATCAGATAAGCAAGGAAGACGTGCATAACAGAATCCAGCAAACCATTGGTCCCTACGAAAATCTTCTATCAATCATACAGAAGCGTAAACTTAAATGGTACGGGCATGTTACAAGATCAAAAGGACTAGCAAAAACAATACTGCAAGGCACTGTCCAAGGAGGAAGAAAAATAGGCAGACCAAATCACAGACGGGAGGACAACATCATCGAATGGACAGGCCTAGAACTCAACAAAACCCTGAGAAAGGCAGAACAGAGAGAGGAATGGAGGAAGCTGGTTGTCAAGTCTTCATGGGTGCCCCCACGGTCGCCAGAATAAGGGATTATATATATTATATATATATATATATATATATATATATATATATATATATATATATATATATATATACATTATAACGTTGATATAATATTTAAGATAAAATTAGTAAATCCATAGAATCAGGAGAATCAAGAGAAGGATGAGAGAATGAGAGAGAGAGAGAGAGAGAGAAGAGAGAGAGAGAGGGATCTTGAACAAGGTAAGAAAGAGATGACTCATGGCAGAGAGAGAGAGAGAGAGGAGAGAGAGAGAGAGAGAGAGAGAGAGAGAGAGAGAGAGAGAGAGAGAGAGAGGAGAGAGAGAGAGAGGAGGAGGGGGGGGGGCAGAAAGACAGATAGCCAGACACACAGACAGACAAACAGACAGTGACAATGACAGTGGTTTATTTGCGATAAGCTTTACGCCCATTCACAAGGGGACAGAGGACGGGGACTGGGCACAACACACATAAATTGGGGGTAAAAATTCACTGTCAATGACAGCCCAAATGAACAACATGGCATGGAAATCCACAACATGGATTTGCAATAATTGAATAGTAATAACTATACCTGTGATACAAATTATCATCAGATTCTATTCAATTGTTTATGGTTATACTTGTATTAGACAACATCATCTCTCATGAGACAATTTCAGACTGTCATCGGTCATCATTGGAGCAACTATGACACATCTCTACAAACAAATTCTTCTCAACAGATTTGAAAGTTGTCATTTGATTTAGCTTACTCGAAAGAGTATCCATTCTATTGTTAAACTGGTAATTGATTTCGTTTAAACTGTTCAAAATATCCCCAAACATGGTTTCCTCGGTCTCACATGTCTGCCCTTCAATACATTCAGCCGAATATTCTGCCTCACTCTCCGCACATTCAGAACCAGACATGCTCACTTCTTCCTCATAATCCTCTTTTTCTCTCTCACACATCTCTTCTGCCCTTACTTCTGCTCTCATGTCATCACTATTTCATTCCTTTCCTCTATTCCCAACTTCACCACACAGCTGATCACTTTCTATATTGTCAAAGTTGACTGTCACTGTCTGTCTGTCTGCGTCATGTTGTGTAAGTCAGTCTGCTGACTGTCAAAACAGCTACTTTTTATTTATTTTATTTTTTAGAGTTTTGGGTCCAAACGGGGTGCGAACCCCGCACACTCCGACCCGGACTTTTTGCTTTCTAGGCAAGGCGCGTGACCACCTAGACCACCGATCCAGACAGGGATTTTTTTCTGTTATGTGTCCCAGTGCATCTGTTTTCGTCATAAATGAGAATTGTTATCTTTTAAGTCTTTCTAGAAAATAGACAAGAGAATGGATCAAGAAGACAAAAAATGGGTAACAGGAAGAAAAAAAAGGCAGAAACAAAGAGCGTGGTAAAAAAGAGGAAAACGTTTAGCACATAATTTCCAGAATATGGAGATGCTATTTATACTGACATGTTTCAGGCGTCCTCAGGGGGAAAGTATGTCTTTTCAAATTCGAATTCACTAACCATGTCTGTCCAACATAAAATATCAAACCATGTGCCTATGCCAAAAGGAAATTGTTTCCGTTCAAAGGCAAAAAGGTTAGTCACATGTGTTCAAAGGCAAATCACCAATCATTCATGTTCAAAGGCAAAATGGTTAGTCACATGTGTTCAAAGGCAAATGGCCAATCATTCACGTTCAAAGGCAGAACCTTGAATCATATGATTCTGCTGAAAGGCGCAATAACAGCTTGATAGAAAAGACGGAACAAATCAAATTATTACAGAGGGAAACACTGATCAAACCAAGGCCCCGCGATATTTGTTATATGTAATACATTTAACCGCCATCTGTGATATGATATCTGATGGCATTTGATTCCTGTGGCCTTTGAAATGAAAGGCAAGAGCACGGACCGAGAAAGAGACAGATATCAGATATTTGTTCCCTAAGTGATAGAGGGATGGGGGGTGGGGGTGGGGGGCAAACAAACGCGGTGTGAACAGAACGACTTATAAAAGAAAAAAGTAAGTCATACAGCATATAGGAATCACAAAACACTGAAGTTTTTCGTAACTGAAAAGCTTTATATGTACAATGCAAGATTAAGGTAAGGGTAGGTAGTAAGGTAAAGGTGTCCCATACACTATGTGGTAGCAGGGGAGCGAGGCATCAGAGACCTCAGCTTCTCCAGACGCTAGCATATTGAGGGCTGCGCACATCTTCTCTCTCTCTCTCTCTCTCTCTCTCTCTCTCTCTCTCTCTCTCTCTCTCTCTCTCTCTCTCTCTCTCTCTTCTCTCTCTCTCTCTCTCGCTGTTTTACCAACCCTGTCCCTTACAGCTGGGTGAACAAGGGGACTTCACTGAAATCAAGGCGCCCAAACGGTCACCCATCCAACTGGTAGCCATGCTCGATGCTGCTTAACCTTAGCTTGGGGAAAGCAAGTGCTCTGACCACTGAGCTATCCTGTCCTCACGATGCAAGATTACATACAATATTATCGTTATTTGATGCCATTAAGAGAGAAAACCAAAACAATCAAGGCTGTCTACAGAACTTTGGATGGACAGCTGTTACTCCCAAATTACAAAAGAAAGGGCAGGTCAAAACAAAGAGAATTTCATCTTTATTTCACTCTTTGCATAGTGGACCACAACAAAACAAAAATCAAGACACATTGGAAAAGAAACTAACATCATTAAAAACATAAACGTGTGCTTGACCCTGGCTGTACATTTAAGACAATATGGAATATAATTATCAACAGGAAAAAGAATAGCAATCAATCAGCGAAGTTAACACAACGTACCTCAACCGAGAGAAGGAGAGAGAGGGGGGGGGGGGGGGGGGGGGGGGGCAAGCAGGCAGGCAGGCAGGGCAGGCAGAGAAAGTGAGAGCGAGACAGACAGACAGACAGACATCTAACAGTAGCACAGGTACCATACTGGAAACAACAGCATGACGTGACAGATCGCTCAGACTCAATAATCTTGGTCAAGGAATATAATAAAGTGGCATTCTCACCGAGTCACAGGACCATGCACCGTGTAATTGCTTCATAAATAAACATAGCTACATTAAGTGCAGAAGAATGGCGAACACAGCGTATTCAAATTCAGTTGGTGAGAAAAAATGATTCTGTTCTAAACGATACAGTCAGGCAGTTACACGTAGCCTATTTAGAAGGGTTTTGTTGGTTGGTTGGTTGGTTTGGTCTTTTTTGAGGAAGAGGGGGGTGGGGGCAAGGTGGGTTTTTACTTTGCTTAGGGTTTCGTGTGTGTGTGTGTGTGTGTGTGTGTGTGTGTGTGTGTGTGTGTGTGTGTGTGTGTGTGTGTGTGTGTGTGTGTGTGTGTGTGTTGTGTGTTCTTCAGTTTAACGTCCTTCCACTAAATAGTGATATCAGACAAAGAAGTGTGTGTGTGTGTGTGTGTGTGTGTGTGTGTGTGTGTGTGTGTGTGTGTGTGTGTGTGTGTGTGTGTGTGAGAGAGAGAGAGAGAGAGAGAGAGAGAGGAAGAGAGAGAGAGAGAGAGAGAGAGAGAGAGAGAGAGAGAGAGAGAGAGAGGGTGTGTGTATGAGTATGTGCACGCCACGTGTGCCTGCATTCATATGTGAGTGTGTGTGTGTGTGCGCGCGTGCGTGCGTGCGTGCGTGCGTGTGTGTGTGTGTGTGTGTGTGTGTGTGTGTGTGTGTTGTGTGTGTGTGGTGTGTTGGTTGTGTGTGTTTTGTGCGTTTGCGCGTGTGTGCGTGTGTTAGGGTGTAACGGCCTATTCTACAAAGTACTAAAGAGAACTAAGGAAGAAAACAGCTTAGCTGTTAGTATGGCGTTGAACTTTAGGAAACAGAACAGGAATATTTTTCATAAATCTACAAGTCAAAAATAAAAAGTAGAACAGAACATCGCAATTAACTACAAATCAAATGGGAACTTTAACATGCAGAAAAATTTGAACTTTGAATACGTTTACACATAATAAAGTAGATAATGTGGTAAAGATGGGGGGGGGGGGGGGGGGGGAGGCAGTTGGAGAGGTATACAGAACAGGTCCTAAAGAATTTCCTTTAAAACAAAATGATCAGTCAGAGAAAGATACCAACTGGGCTGTGTAGCAGACATTCAGAAATTCTGCAAAGAAGTATATCATTGTTTAGGATACTTTTAAGCCTACAGATGATTCTGAAAGGCAGGAATCTTTCAATATAATAAAGATAATTTCTTTAATTCTAGGACATGTAAGCAAATGTTTAACACTTATTTGTTTTCCACACAGGCATAGGTGTTCTTGCAATATTTTGTGCGAAGGGCATTTTAACGAAATCTATAGACTAAACTTGAAATTTGTCTGGAAACAGACATAGATGGCTTTAAAAAGGGGAGTTTAGTGTTTTGTATACCCGTCGTATTAAGGCAGTTTTGAGAGTAATAACTATCCGAATTTTTCAGTCTTTCATTTGCCTTATCGTAAGAGAAATGCTTTAAAAGTTCATAACCCTCTTGGAGGTCTAACGGTATATTAACTAAAAGTGATCCTTCAACATTGCGAGCTCCTCTTCGCGCAGCTCTATCGACCCAATCATTAAAATTAATCCCACAGTGAGAAGGCACCCAACAGAAAGTAACACTAATGCCTTTCAGGGATAGTAGATGAACATTATGTTTGAGTTCAGTAATCATATCTAGTCGAGTATTTTGATTTTGGGAATTTAACGCGTACAACACAGATTTAGAATCAACAAATTCAATTCAATTTTTGAATATTTTTGAGGTGATGTAACTAGGTAATTCAGAGCCATTAGTATTGCAAAGAGCTCTGCAGTAAAGATAGAAACCCTACTACTAATATGAGATTTTTTCTCAGTGTGAAGGGCTGGTATCACAAAAGCTGCTCCAACATGTTTGTTATCAAGTTTAGATCCATCTGTGTATATTCTTAAATGATTTAAATAGTGATTTTCAATGTGCGAATTCACTAAGCTGGCAAGGATGTTAGGTGAATCACTTTTTGATAGATTTGTGTGGCATATGTCAAATATTGGTTATTCATTTCCCATTCAGGGGTATCTGAAAAAGAAGGTGTAATAGCGAGAATGTTTTCATTAATTTTAGAAGCTTTAAACATATTCAAAGTAAAAGTCTTTATTGATGTCAGTGATACAATTGATCTAGCACGTTTAGCAAAGTCTATGTCTGATCTTGAGTTCACTTCTTTTTGTGAAAAATTTTCATTTGAATAACATCTCAAAACATATTTTGCAGCCCAGAATTCTCTGTGTTGGTCAAGAGGTAGCACTCTGGCTTCTTTGTAAGAGCCTAAGGTAGTTGCATGAAAAGGAACTCCCAGAGACAACCTAATTGCATTACTGTCTACACTTTGCAATTTATTTAGCAAGTATTGGGAGCGCTGAAAAAAACACCTCTTGCCCATATGTTAGTCTTGAGTGCACTAAAGAGGAAGCTAAAGATAGAAGTGATTTTGTGTCTTGCCCCCAGGGTTGTTTACATACAATTTTTAGAAAATTTAAGCTCTTCCTTGCTTTATCTAGCACATAGCTGATATGATTATACCAGGACAATTTAGAGGTTAGAATAACGCCCAGAAATTTGACATGCTGGGTGTATTGTATTTTTGTGTCATTTCTAGTAAATAGAGGGAGTTTCCCAGGTCATAACCTGAATTAAAAAGCATCATATTTGTTTTTTCAAGTGACAAACTAAGCCCATTTTCTGTCATAAATGAACTGATTTTATTCAGTTCACACTAGTAGAGTTTTTTTTAACATAGTTTAAAGTTCGGGGAGAAGTTTTTCGTTTTAAGTTACTTTCATCCATAAGCAAATGTCATCCGCATATTGGACTAGAACTGTATTGTTCGACAATTTTCCTGGTAAATCAGCTATTAGTATATTAAATAAAATAGGAGCGATTACTGATCCCTGGGGTAAACCCATTTCCAGAGTTCTTGCAGTTGAGTAGATACCTCCTATTCTTGTTTGAATTGATCTATCTGCCAAAAAATGTTTTGTGAAATTAAACATACAACCCGAAATTCCAACAGTTTGCAATTTATGTAGAAGTTGATTATGCGATACTTGTTCATATACTTTTCTTATGTCAAAGAACGTTGCAAGGATGCTTTTACGTCTGGCAAACTGTTGTTTGACTTGTGTGGTGAGTTTTACTAAATGCTCAATAGCTGATCGACCTTTCCTAAATCCAGCTTGATTCACAGGAATGATTTTATACTTTTCACAAAAATGAACAAGACGTCTTAAAATGATCCTTTCCATGAGTTTCCATGTATGAGATGTCAGTGCTATAGGCCTGTAGCTATTTTTATCAGTTCCTGGTTTACCTTGCTTTTTAACTGGTACAACTATAGACTGTTTCCAAATAAGTGGAAGATGACCTTCAGTCCAACACTTTTGAAAAAAAAAGATATAAAAAGTTGACCCAATTAAGTGGAAGATGAGTAACATTTCATTAGAAATTCCATCAAGCCCTACTGTTTTTCTCAGCACATGGATTTTCAAGGCATTTCTTCACCTCCTGTAACTTAAGGGGTGCGTTAACATGAGTTTGTAGGTGATCAAGTCCTGGGGTGTTGTGTTTGATGCTCTTTTCATGTTCCTCTCTAAATTTTCTATTATTTTCTGACAAGCCAGTTTTACAACTGTTGTTAGCAAACATCTCCACAAAAGCTTCAGCTTTTTCAAAATTTGAAGGTAGTTCCGAGTTTTCTAATCTAATGGGACACTGTGGTAAATTTATGCCATTTCTCATTTCTTTTATTTTGCCCCACACTTTCTGCAAATCTTTGTAGTTTGACACCTTGGACAAACAAAAAGATGACCAGTATTCTTTCTTTTCCTGAGCAACAATTCTGTTAGATCTGTTTTTGGCTTTTTTCATTTCTATGTAGTTTGATTCAGATCTATTCCTTAGATAAGCTATTAGTTTTAGTTTTCTCTCTTCTTTTGCTTTTTGACAGTTATCATTCCACCATACATTGCCAAAATTTTTATAGGAAGTTATATGTTTATATTTTGGAATAGAATAATTAGCTGCAGATAAAACTGCATGTGTAAAAGATGTATACAGACTATCTATATGCTGGCTGTCCACATCTGGTATGTTACATGATAGCAAAAGATTTGCAAATTTTTCCCAGCTAGCACGTTTATAGTTATACTTAGGAACTTTATCTTTTGTGGAATCTGTTAGTAATGATCTTTCGAATTCCACTCTAGTCACAATTGGCAAATGATCACTGTTGAGGGAATTAGTTAATGGATTCCACTCACATTGTGGTACTAATTCAGGTGAGACCAAGGTTAAATCAATGGCAGTTGCCCTGTGATTAGAATTGTCAGGTATGCGTGTTACACGACCATCATTTAAAAGATATAGAGAAGAATCAACTAAATTTTCAACAAAGCGACTGCTTGTCACAATTTGAAGTCTTTCTCCCAGAAAGGCGAATGGGCATTAAAGTCGCCTACAATGATATACTTCTTGCCATGATCTTCCTGTAATGTACGGAGCCATTCCATGTTAACATCAGTGGGCCCTTGGGGCAAATAAACAGACACTATGGTTAGCAATGAAGCATTAATATGGAATGGAGACAGCACATGAATGTAAGTTAGAAATATGGAGTGGAGCAGGACTGGGGTATGTAGTGTATATCAACCTCTTTAATTTTGCCAGTGGTATCAGCCTGCTGATGGATAGGAGGATAGAAATAACCAGAGATTTTAGGTAATTTGTCTCTTGTTATGTTTAGCGACTGAATGGCTAGGATATCATATTCATTTTCTGCAAGATGTTGCACAAAATTATCACAGTTTCTGTTCAGTGATTGACAATTCCATTGGAATATTTGAATACCTTTTCCCATTATAAACTGATTGCTTATAAGTGGATAAATAATACTAGAGTTTACTTTAATTTAAACATAGACATAAAAAAAGGAAGAAGGTCTGACCAAAACCGTCTAAAAAAATATAAGAAACTGATCAGTCAATCTATAAATCAGTATTTGAATACAATGATATAACAGGGAAAATACTTTCTAACATTTATGCAATAGATTAAAAAACTTTAAACTGAGAACAAACTGAAAAGTCAGTAATGACGGAGTACAAAATTCCTCAGCAGGAAAAGACTTGAAATGAGAGAATAGTCTGCTATATACTCAAGGGCGAGGAAAAGCTGGTTCATGGCCATGCCAGTTAATAATACACAGGCCAGTCATAGAAGGCATCGTAATTGGAGTACAGGCTTATGTAGGGGTAGACAGGGTAAGACTGGAGACGGTGGAACCTGTGTGAGTGAGATGGTTTCAGGGGAGTTTTCCAAAGAAGATGACGAACTGCCTCCCTATATTGCCTGCAAGGATGCTGGAACCTCTTGCACTAGGATGGATGCCGTCTCTAAGATGGTATGGATGAAAGTTGGTGTTTCTAACAAAGGTGATATTGTCTACCTCAAATAGTTCAGAAGTAACCACGGCATTAAATAGCTGTCGTTTCACTTCTAATTGGGAATCCTTAACGGCAGTAACTTTGCTGATAACAAATCGTGGTTGGGGATTTTTCTTGGCCACATCTCTGAGGGTGGTGACAAAGGTTTTGCTCAGATCAAAGACATCTTTTGATTTGAGGTCATTGATGCTGCTGTGCACCACGACTACATCAGGTTTCTTAGTTGATGTTGTGACAGCCTGCAGTGATTTTTGTACATCGGAAAGAGTAGGTGCTTTTTGCAGGGAGGCATTTATGCCATAAGACTGCCCAAGTCGTTCTCCTTCCACTTGGCTCAGGACTGAGTCGTGCAGAATGAGAACTTGCGGAAAGTGATTTTTGTTCTGCTTGGGGTGGACTGCAGTTCTTTTCTTTTTGACGTCATTACTAGCCATGATGTCAGAACCAAAAGACGTACTTACGCTGCAGGTCGATTTGCCTTTCTGTAACCCTGTGGGCCTAGATGGTTGACTGCGACTGGGCGTGTTGGTTGCCTTAGGCCTAGTGGCACTCGCCTGTCCTGCCCGTGGAGGGGAGCTGGCAACCTCAGCGTAAGTACGGCTTGGTGGGCTTGGTGTCTGGCTGTTGGTTTGAGTCCCTGTGGTCACCATGGGAACTCGACTGGTTCTGGTCTTCAGGTTTTCGTCTCGGACCTCGTTCAGCGTTGTTTCCAGTGACGAGACGCGTTCACATAGGGTCAGTATGACTTGTGAGAGGTGGGCAATGGAGCTGTCGGACCTTGGTCTATCTGCAGTTAGACTGGAGGTGGTCGTTGTCAGGCTTGCAGAGCAGACACCGGGGGCAGTTGTACCCATAGGCTGACTTGCCGGTGTCTCGGTTGGATTTGCTCTACTTGAAATTTTGAATTTCAGAGAACCCTCGGTGTTTGGGGAGTTTTGCCAGGTCGCTCTGACGGGAATAGCAGTAGCCCGTGTAGTCATTTTGTGCCTTCTCATATTGGACACAGCATGCGCCAACTTTTTTCTGCCCGGAGAAATCAGCTGCCGAGTGTCTCCGCCATTTTGTGACGTGTGTGTGTGTGTGTGTGTGTGTGTGTGTGTGTGTGTGTTGTGTGCGTGTGTGTGTGTGTGCGTGTGTGTGCGTGTGTGTGTGTGCATGTGTGTGTGAGTGTGTGTGATGTGTGTGTGTGTTGTGGTGTGTGTGTGTGTGTGCTCTTCTAAACAAGAAAAAAATTTTACTCAAGAACGTGTGGAATGTTTCACTCTTCAGCAAGTAAGAAGTAAACAAGCTCAAACGACAAACACGACTCCTTCACTCAGAGAGAACTTTACAGATTGAAAGTTGACTTTGTCTAACCCATTCTATCTTGTACTCTTGACATACATGCTTTTTCAGTGACACTTGAAATGATGTTAACAAAGCAAACATTTTTCCTAGGTACCTATGTCAAGCAATTTGCGATACTTCAAATTCATTTGTCAGAAGTGCATTGCCAGTTCTGCTTTAAGGCTAACAAGCTATAAACTCTGTATGCCTTTAAAAAGAATCTTTTGTTAATTTTCAGTCTGTCTGGGTCTCTGTTCCTCTTTCCATCTACCAGAAAGGCTGTCTCTGTCCTGTTTGTCTCAGTATCTGTTTCTGTCTCTGTCTGTCCGTCTCTCTGTCTCCTTTTCTGTCTAGTCTGTCTGCAGTTCTGTCTGTCTGTCTGTCTACCTGTCACTTTATCTGTCTGTCTGTCTGTTTGTCTCTATCTGTCTGTCTGTCTCAGTCTGTCTCTGTCTCTCTTACTCCCTGTCACTCTGAGTCTGTCTCTGTCCTGTCTCTGTCTGTCTGTCTCTGTCTGTCTGTCTGTCTTCTGTCTCTGTCTGTTCCTCTCTCTGTGTCTGTCTGTCTGTCTGTCTGTCTGTCTGTCTGTCTGTTCTTCTCTCTCTCTCTCTCTCTCTCTCTCTCTCTCTCTCTCTCTCTCTCTCTCTCTCTCTCTCTCTCTCTCTCTCTGTGCTTTCTTGAATGCACACTTAAATGCGATCCGCACTTAATGGTGAAGAGTTGGCCATGATTAAAGCAATAGTGTCTAGACAAGTACTCTGTACCCTCTCGTTTGGGAGGGGCAGACTTGTACATCTTTGTAAAAACTCTAGTCAGTTCTGGCTCTTCAGAAAATGAATCGTGAGTACAAGGCTATGGAGAAGTTAACAAAAACACACGTAATCACACGGATCCAAGCACCTGTGCATACGCACTGGCGAGCATACACATTTACGCGTGCACGCGCGCGCGCGCACACACCACACACACACACACACACACACACACACACACACACACACACACACACACACACACACACACACACACACGATCTCTCTGTCTCTTTCTTTCTCGCTCTTTCTCTCTGTCTGTTTGTGTCTGTTCTGTCTGTCTGTCTGTCTGTCTGTCTCTGTCTTCTGTCTGTCTGTCTGTCTGTCTGTCTTCTGTCTGTCTGTCTGTCTGTCTGTCTGTCTGTCTGTCTGTCTCTCTCTCTCTCTCTCTCTCTCTCTCTCTCTCTCTCCTCTCTCTCTCTCTCTCTCTCTCTCTCTCTCTCTCTCTCTCTCTCTCTCTCTCTCTCAAGTCCTTCGGATGATACTTTAAACCGAGGCCCCGTGTGCGAACGCACGCAGAACATCTTGCGCACACGTTAAATCCTGTTCCGCTTTTCGTAAGAGTAGGCCATCGTGTGCCGGTGGGAACAGATGACAATATTTACAAAACTGCATACACACGGGGACCGGATGAAAAAAAGCACATGATTGCTTATTCTGTTATCCTCGATATAAAAGAATAATCTCTCTCTCTCTCTCTCTCTCTCTCTCATCTCTCTCCTCTCTCTCTCTCTCTCTCTCTCTCTCTCTCTCTCTCTCTCTCTCTCTCTCTCTCTCTCTCTCCCCCCCCTCTCTCTCTCTCCCTCCTATAGACAGTTATTTGTACACTAACATGAAGTCAAACGTCATTTAAACCTTGAAATTTATATGCAGTTAAAAAATAACAGTAGCTTAATTAAGACTGGATGTGTCGGATATAAATTTTCATAAACTTGGATACAAAATGCAGAATGAATCTGATGTAACATTGCCCATTATGCAATAAAGCAACAAAATAAGATGAAGTACACATCATTGTTGCCTTGCCTTCAATAAAATATTAGCCTGTCTAATGCATTATGCTTTGTTTCTTACTCGGATTTAGTAATCCTGATAATTATAATTATTATAATTATAATTACCAAGTCAGCTTTTTTCTTTGTTCAAAGCCTTTAAAATAGGATATATTTTGATGTCATAAGTTTTGTTGTTGTTGTCTTTCACTGGCAGATGTCAGTTTTCCACTGTGGATTTGTTTTGCATGTGTTTGTCGCAGCAGTATTTTACCATCATTAGGATCCTCAGTCATTGACATCATCCTTTTACTTTCGTACCTTAGCTCCGAGGTTCACAAGGTGTGAAATATTTGCGTATGCGACCGTTTATACCCGTCACTAAGGTAGCGGCATTTCAGCTTCAGGGAGGTGTTAAGCACGACACCAGTATGCAAGCATTTTGTGTGTTTTTCGTCGGTGGGTGGCTGGGTGGGTATTTTTTTTGTCATGTGTTTCCTCCGGTGTGCAATAACCTACTCCTCTGAAAGGCAGAACAGGTTCTGACACGTACGCAAGATGTTCTACGTGCGTTCTCACACTTGGCCACAGTTTATAGTCTTATCTGTGTGATTTTCAGAGGACTTAACTCCAGGGAAAAGTCCCCTAGAATGGGTGTCTCGGTGGTGGCTCAAACCCAGGTTCGATCCCGGGCCGTCAAATTCCGAGCACAACGTTCTAACCCCTAGGTTACCCTGCTCCCAATAACTGAATGATAAACCTTCTCCATGTGATTATAGGCCATAGCCTTTTCATGAAAGAAACTTTTCAGAGTTCCCCCCCCCCGTCCTCCACTCCTCTCTCTCTCTCTCTCTCTCTCTCCTCTCTCTCTCTCTCTCTCTCTCTCTCCTCTCTCTCCTCTCTCTCCTCTCTCTCTCTCTCTCTCTCTCTCTCTCTCTCTCTCTCTCTCTCTCTTTATGCCTTCTTTGCTTGTTTTTCCACTCACTACACACACACACACACACACACACTCAAACACACACACACACAGATAGATAGATAGATAGACAGGTAGATACGTAGATAAATAGATAATAATAGATAGATAGATAGATAGATAGATAGATAGATAGATAGATAGATAGATAGATAGATAGATAGATAGATAGATAGATAGATAGATAGAGAGAGAGATAGAGAGAGAGATAGAGCAGAGATAGATAGAGCGATAGATAGAGCGATAGATAGATAGATAGATAGATAGATAGATAGATAGATAGATAGATAGATAGATAGATAGATAGATAGATAGATAGATAGATAGACGGGTTTAAATCCTGTTCCGCTCTTCAAAAAAGTAGGCCATTATGCAGTGAACAAATAACAAGATTTACAGAAATGCATACACATGGGGACTGGATTAAAAAAAGCACATGAGTGCTTATTTCATTCTCCTCGATATAGAGAAATAAATAAATAAATAAAATAAAAATAAAGATACACACACACAAAATCAGATTTCTTTTGATTATCTTGTAGTATGATGATAAACCTATACTAAGTTTTTAGCAAAAGTCAAAAAAAGGAAAGGAATAAAGGAAAGAGACCAGAAGGGATTAAAATAGAGTTACAGTAGTGGACAGGAGAGAAATCAAAAGGGGTTATGTTTCAGTAGCTTCACTGTGACCCAGACAGGACTGACTGACCTAGGTTATGTTTATCTTGTACCCTGCTAGATCTTATTGGGGATTGAAGATTCATTATTTTTCTTCTCTTTAGATTTACAAAACTGCCCTATTTTTGAATATTTGTATGTATTCTTTTCCTTGCACTGTTATACATAGTCCCAAACAAGCTTTTGATTTCTAGTGGAATAGATATAGCTGTACTGCAAATTGCCACATCTCTGTTTGTGGTTTATCAATCTTCAGAAGTGTTCTCGATTTTCTGTTTGATTTCTCTGGTGTGGTTTGTTTCAATGTTGGTCTAAGTCCTAGTCTCCAGATGCTTTCCCTACACCCATTGACCTCTTTTATGTGTCCACACACACACACACACACACACACACACACACACGCACGCACGCACGCACGCACGCACGCACGCACGCACGCATGCACGCACGCACGCGCATGTGCATTAAATTCTGTTCCACTTTTTGTAAGAGTAGGCCATTGTGTGCCGGTGGGAACAGATGACAATATTTACAAAACTGCATACACACGGGGACTGGATGAAAAAAGCACATGAGCACTTATTCGATTATACTCGATATAAAAGAATACAATAAAAGAAAAGAATAAAATGAAATAAATAAAATAAACACACGCATGCAAACACACACACAAACACACACACACAGTGTCCAGTTTCTTTTTTTTTTATCATATTGTGGTATGATGACAAATATACTCGGTTTTATCAAAAACTGGAAAAGAAATTAGAACTAAAAGAGACCAGAAGGGATTAAAATAGAGTGTTACAGTAGTGGACAGGAGAGAAATCAAGAGGGGTTATGTTTCAGTAGCTTCACTGTGACCCAGACAGGACTGACTGACCTAGGTTATGTTTTATCTTGTACCCTGCTGGATCTTTGGGGGGATTTTGTCCTCTTCTCTTTAGATAAAAAAAAATTCCTATTAAATTTTGTATGTCTTTTCTGTGTTTTTTCTTGATTATGCTCTTAATTTCCAGTGAAATGGATGAAGCTATACTTTTAAATTGCAACACCTATAACTAGTATGGTTTATGAATCTTTTGAAGTGTTCTTGATTCTCTCTTAAACTTCTCTGCTGCAGTTTTGTCTCAATTTTGGTCTGTGTCCTAGTCTCCAGATAATGATAATAATAATAATAATAATAATAATAATAATAATAATAATAATAATAATAATAATAATGATGATGATAATACATGAAATTTATACAGCACTACATCTTGCGGTAATAATAATAATAATAATAATAATAATAATAATAATAATAATAATAATAATAACACATGGACTATGTATAGCACCATATCTTGCAAAACCAAATCAAAGCGCTTGCACTGAACCTATACAAAACACAAGCAATCAATGATAATTAATAATTTTAGCAAATTCGATTGTACACACGCATACACACACACACACGCACGCACACACGGACGCACACACGCACGCACACACGCACGCACACACGCACGCACGCATGACACACCGCACACACACATGCGTGCTCGCGATGAGTGCACACACACACACACACACACACTTATAGAGCTTATACACTTTGGCAGGGTGAAGAGAGTTTCAGATATTGAAGGCAGGTACATATACAAGATGGAAGCAGAAGGCAAAAATCTTAGGTTTGAAATAAGTGTGTCTTGAGGTTGGATTTAAAAGTGTCATATGTAGACTTTTGCTGAAGGGAGAGGGAGGTCATTCCAGATCTATGGACCAGAAATAGAAAAAGAGCGGCGGCCAATGGTAGATAGGTTGAATCTAGGTATTCTTAAGGACAAGGTATCTGCAGCCGAGCAGAGGGAACGAGAAGGTGTGTACAAGTGAAGACATTCACAGAGGTAAGAGGGTGCTGTTTTGTGGAGACATTTGTAACAGAGGGTACTGATCTTGCAGTTTACTCTCTGTGATACCTGCAGCCAATGGAGAGATTGCAAGAGAGGGGTAATGTGCTCAGATTATTTTCTTTCTGAGGATTCATTATGTGCCCCCCCCCCCCCCCCCCCCCCCCCCCCCCCCACACACACACACTGGAATCAACAGTGATGAGTCCTACAGATGAGGCTATTAACCGAGGCTCCATGTGCGAACGCATGAATAATATCTTGCACACATGTTAAATCCTGTTCCGCTTTTTGTAAGAGTAGGCCATCATGTGCCAGTGGGACCAGATGACAAGATTTACAGAACTGCATATACATGGGGACTGGATGTAAAAAAGCACATCAGCCTCGAAGAATAAGATGTAAATAAATAAAATAAACACACAGAGCATCGGCTTTCTTTTTGATTTTCTTGTGGTATGATAACAAATCTACATTTAGTTTTTAGCAAAAATAAATTTAAAAAAAGAAAAGGAATAAAAGAAAGAGACCAGAAGGGATTAAAATAGTTACAGTAGTGGACAGGAGAGAAATCAAAAGGGGTTATGTTTCAGTAGCTTCACTGTGACCCAGACAGGACTGACTGACCTAGGTTATGTTTATCTTGTACCCTGCTAGATCTTATTGGGGATTAAGGATTCATTTTTTATTTCTCTCTAGATTTTAAAAACTGTCCTATTTTTTGCACCTCTTTTATGTCTTTTTGCTTGCACAACTAGACATAGCCTTGTAAGAAGCTCTTAACTTCTAATGGAATGGATGAACAGTACTGTAAATTGCCACACCTATATCTAGTGTGGTTTCTCAATCTTCAGAAGTGTTCTTGATTCTCTCTTAAACTTCTGTGCTGTAGTTTGTCTGAATGTTGGTCTTTGTCCTAGTTTCCAGAAGCTTCCACTATACCAACTATCCTCTTTTATGTGTCAACACTTTAAATACATATCTTGCATGTAAGCCCATTCCAGCACACCCAAACACACATACGCATGCATGCATACACACACACACACACACACACACACACACATAACCACACGCACACACGTGCACACACACTCGCACACAAGCACACACACATGCACGCACTCACTCACACACATGCACGCATGCACACTCACACACAAACACACACACACACACACACACACACACACACACACACACACACACACACACACACACACACACACACACACACACACACACGTGTCAGATTTCTTTTTGATAATCTTGTGGTATGATGACAAACCTATACTCAGTTTTAACATAAAATGAGAAAAAAAGATCAGAAATAAAAGAGACGAAAATGGATTAAAATACAGTGTTACAGTAGTGGACAGGAGAGAAATCAAGAGGGGTTATGTTTCAGTAGCTTCACTGTGACCCAGACAGGACTGACTGACCTAGATTATGTTTTATCTTCTATCCGGCTGGATCTCACTGGGGATTTGGGATTCATATTTTTGACTTCTCTCTAGATTTACAAAACTGTCCTATTTTTTTGTATATCTTTTATGTCTCTTTTCTTTCACTCTTAGACATAGCCCCTAACAGGTTCTGACTTTCTCAAGGAATGGATGAACAGTACTGTAAATTGCAACACCTATAACTAGTATGGTTTATCAATCTTCAGAAATGGTCTTGATTCTCTCCTAAACTTCTGTGCTGTAGTTTGTCTCAATGTTGGTCTATGTCCTAGTCTCCATATACCCTATCCAAAATTGTCCTATGTCTGTATATCTTTTATGTGTTATCCTCTTGCATTATAAGAAATAGCCCAGATTATGCTCTTAATTTCCAGTGGATTGGACGAAGCTGTACTCTTAAATTGCAACACTGACCAAAAATTAGTGTGGTTTATCAATCTTTAGTTTTCTTGATTCTCTCTGAAACTTCTCTGCTATAGTTTGTCTCAATGCTGGTTTTTGTCCCTGTCTCCAGATGCTTTCCCCTCCCCATACCAATCAACCTCTTTTATGTGTCGTAATTTTAATAACATATTTTGCATGCAGGGGCGTGCAGGAATACGCACGCACACAGACACACAGACACACATGCACACATGCACGCACACACACACAAATTTGCACCCCTCACCCAGATGACACAGATATTGACAAGTTTGTCGACACCTTTAACAAGGCAGTAACTGATACAGCCAGTGAGATTCTTGGCAGGCAACAACAAATGAAGCAGCCCTGGGTCACAGCCAACATCCTTGACCAGTGTGACAAATGAAGAGAACTGAAGAAAAAGAAGAACGAGATAGAAGGAGCGAGGCAGTATAAGGCAATCAACAAAGAAATAAGAACAAGCATGAAAGAGGCAGCAGAAACCTGGATTGAAGAGAAGTGCCAGGACATTGAAGAAAATGTGAGCAAGAACAACAGCAATAAAGCGTACCAGCTAGTAAAAGACTTGACAGGCACAAAACAGGGGAAAACCAGCACCATACAAGACAAAAATGGAAAGATCTCAACAGAAGACCAGGACATTCTAAAGAGATGGATAGAATATTGCGCAGACCTGTATAACCACAAAACCTCAGGAGATCCAGAGGTACTGAATGTCTCACCACCAACAGACACTTAGAACTACCCCATCCTTCGGGAATAGGTGGAAGTAGCTGTGAAATCGATGAAGAAGAGGAAATCAGCAGGAATAGACAACATCCCAGCAAAACTGGTCCAAGTGGGGGGGGGGGGGGGGGGGGGGGGGGAAGCCATGATAAACACCCTACTGATAATCTGCATCAAGATCTGGCAGACAGGAGACTGGCCTACACCATGGACACAATCATTAATCATCACCCATTCCAAGAAAGGTAACCTACAACAATGCCAGAACTATCGCACAATCAGCTCGATATGTCATCCAAGCAAAGTCATGCTGAAGATCCTACTGAATCAACTGAAGCCACAAGCAGAGACGATCATTGCTGAAGAACAGGCAAGCTTCAGGGCAGGACAAAGTACAACAGAGCAGATTTTTAATATAAGAATACTATGCGAGAAGTAGGTTCAGCATCAGCAAGACCTTTACCATGTTTTTGTGGATTTCAAAAAGGCCTTTGACAGGGTATGGCATGCAGCTCTGTGGGCTACCATGAGGCTGTACATCAATGCCAACATGATCAGAGTCATTGAGGAGCTCTACAACAAGGCCACTAGCACAGTCTATTTCAATGATGGCATAGGGGATTGGTTCAGGACAATGATTGGCATCAGACATGGCTGCTTGCTCTCACCTACTCTCTTTAACATCTTCCTTGAGACAATCATGACATGCACTGGAAGATCATGAAGGAACAGTGCATACCAATTACCAACTTGCGTTTTGCTGATGACATCGATGGACTGGCAGGGAAAGAAGAAGAGTTAGTTAGGTTAGTGGAATGCCTTGACAAGATTTCAACAGCCTATGGCATGGAGATAAGTGTGCAGAAGACCAAGCTGATGACCAACAACATCAACGGCATCAACACCAACATCAGGGTCGGTGGTCAGAATTTGGAAACGGTACAAAGCTTCAAGTATCTGGGAGCAATTGTAACATACAAGGGATCCAAGCCTGAAATACTCGCAAGGATTGCACAGACAGTTACAGCACTGACAAAACTGAAGACCATTTGGAAGAAGAGGAACATCTCGCTAAGCTCAAAGATCAGGCTGGTGCGCACTCTGGTCATCTCAATATTCCTGTATGCTTGTAAGTCATGGACCCTCACAGCGGATCTGGACAGGAGAATACAGACCACAGAGATGAGATGCTTTCGCAGACTCCTTGGCATCTCTTACAAAGACCACATTAATAACGAGGAAGTGAGAATCAGAATCGGTCAAGCCATCGGGCCCTTTTAAGATCTCCTGACCACAGTCAAAATACGCAAACTGAGGTGGTATGGGCACGTCGCAAGATCAACAGGGCTTGCCAAGACGATTCTGCAGGGAACTGTGCAAGGCGGGAGGAGAGGCAGGAAGAGAAAGAGATGGGAGGACAACGTCCGAGAATGAACGGGTCTCAGGCTGAGTGACACCCTGAGAAAGGTTGAGGATAGAGGGAAATAGAGAGAGCTGGTTGCGAGGTCTTCCGTGGCGCCCCTACGGTCTAAATATACTACGGGATAGAAGAAAAAGAAAGTACTTTGCTATCACTGAAAACACAGTAACAATATTACAGCTGTTTTTTTTCTACAGAATGTCAGCAAAGGGTTATACAACTACTGCAACTTATACAGGTATAAATAAAGTTTGTACAGTTACTTTAAATGGCCTTTTATTTAATACTATAATCCATTAGTTCAACAATATTCTAAACAGAGGAACAAAGAATAATTATAGTTTTATGTCATTTTTTTCATAAAAATAAAAAACAAGATAACATCCACACACACATACACACACGCACGCACGCATGCACGCACGCACACACATACACACCACACACAATACACACACACACACACACACACACACACACACACACACACACACACACAACACACACACACACACACACACACACACACACAATTTGATTGTCGGTCTATTAGCTACATTTTTGTAAGTATTCTATTATCAGAATTGGCTTTACTTTTCACAGTCTTTCCTTTTTTTTTTTGCTTGGGTTTTTCTTTTCATCCATAACTTTCTTGTGCTCTTGCAAAGAAAAACTGTGATGCTATCCTGACACTGGAATAGCACTTCCTTTCATGTTGTGTTGTGAAAACTGCCCTGGACAATGTTCAGCCCATTGAACTTGTTCAAGCTGAGCACGGATTTATCATGCCTTCAATGCCTTCTTTCCCTCTTTAAAGTCACTCTTAGCCTCTGTCTGTCCTCCTGACACTGCTAGTCATCTGTCTGTCCTCCTGACACTGCTAGTCATCTGTATGTCCTTCTGACACTGCTAGTCATCTGTCTGTCCTCCTGACACCGCTAGTCATCTGTCTGTCCTGACACCGCTAATCATCTGTCTGTCCTCCTGACACCGCTAGTCATCTGTCTGTCCTCCTGACACCGCTAATCATCTGTTTGTCCTGACACCGCTAATCATCTGTCTGTCCTCCTGACACCGCTAGTCATCTGTCTGTCCTCCTGACACCACTAATCATCTGTCTGTCCTCCTGACACCGCTAGTCATCTGTCCTGACACCACTAGTCATCTGTCTGTCACCTTGTCTGTCATCTAGTCATCTTGTCACATATTGTGGCAGATGATATAGTATCAGTCCCTTGCTATAATCTATCAGACGAGATGCCAAAACAAAATCAGAGACAGGATTAATAATCTATATGCATCAGTCTGTAAACTATAAGCAGATAACATTATTTGATAACTATGGCATAGAATTATATGGTTAGAAATACGCCTGAAAGGAGCCAAACCTATGCTAGTCGGATTTTTGTATCGTAACCCAAACGAACGCATTAGTTGGTTTGATAATTTTGAACACATGATGGATGATGTTTGCAACTGCTCAACAGAGATAATTTTACTTGGTGATTTCAATATTGATTTGCTTAAGCCTAATGATAAATGGGAAAAAAATCTTTGAGGTCTATAATCTGTCACAATTAGTAAATACTCCCACAAGAAAAAAACTCTACGTTCGGAAACATTGATTGACCACATTCACACAACTAATCCATCTAACATTGTAGAACTGTCTGTACCTGTCTATGGTCTTAGTGATCATCATCCTGTTTGTGTAACATGGTCTAAAAAAGGTGCTAAAATCCCCAGATGCCAACATAAATGCATTTCTTTTCGTAGTTATAGAACATTTAATGCAGAAGATTTTTTGTCCACCTTATGCAAAGACAACTTCTCTGATGTTTATCAGTTTACTGACCCCGACAAAGCCCTTGCAGTTTGGTATAGTATCTTTTCATCAATCATTAATAGCCATGCCCCTATTAGAACCAAACGAGTTAAAGCAAGAGATAAACCACCATGGTTAACTAACGAAATTACTAAAGCTCTTCGGGATAAACTACTAAAGTCAACTGGAAAAGATGAAAAATTTAAGGAGCAGCATGATAAAGTGACATTCATGAAACGAATTGCTAAAAAGAAATATTTCAGTGAGTTAATTACATCTAAGAGAGACCCAAAGTCTATCTGGATGGCAATTAATCAGTTATGTGGTAAATCATCCTCATCGTGTACTTTATCAGGTACGGGTATATCTGCAGAAAACATAAGTAAACACTTTTGTACTATTCCTCAAAAAAATTGTAAATGTTGACCACTCCGAATTCAATGATCTACTTCTTTTACAGGAATTTTGTATCTCCAAGTCAATAAAATCTAAACTAAATTTCAAATATATTAGTGTGCACGAGTTGCATAAGGAGTTATGTTCGTTAAAGGAAACAAACTCCCGTGGCTTAGATGATTTAGATAGCAAAATTTTGAAAGCTTCAGTGCTAGTTATCTCTGAACATCTGACATATATATATAATCTCTGTATTAAAAAAAGTTGCTATCCTCAAATGTTTAAAGATGCCAAAGTTGTACCTGTTCTTAAATCTGGAGATCCTAATGACCCTTCCAATTATTGACCCATTTCGATTCCATCTTATCTAAACCCTTAGAAAAGCATCTTAAACAACATCTTCTGGCATACTTTAGTGAACATAACTTATTGCATCCTAATCAAAGTGGCTTTACAGAAAATCACTCATGTCATACTGCACTCAGCAATCTCATAGAGCAATGGCATTTACATATTAACAATAATCTCTTAACTGGTGCTATTTTTGTAGACTTTGCCAAAGCATTTGACTGTATTGATCACAATCTCCTTGTAAAAAAGTTGGCTGTGTATGGTTTAAACGCAGACGCACTTAAACTGATTTCCTCTTTTCTTGATAAAAGAAGACAAGCTGTTTACCAAGTTTCAGTTATGTCATTCCTTTTGCCTGTGATGTATGGTATTCCTCAAGGCTCTGTGCTAGGGCATGTCCTCTTCTCAATATATATATCAACGATCTTCCTCTCCATGTTTCTTCCTCTTGTGAGCTCTTTGCTGACGATACTACCATTCATACAGCTGGTCATGATTTAAACTCAAGTTCAATTTTGCAAAATGACTTAAGCAATCTAGCAGCATGGACAGAGTATAATCATATGGCTCTGCATCCACAGAAATCAAAATGTATGGTGGTTGCAACAAGACAAAAGCGCCAAAACTTTCAAACTAACATAAACAACATAAAAATATACGATAAAGTACTAGAAGAGGTCAGTTCACATAAACTGCTTGGCCTCCACATTGATAATAAAATGTCATGGTCAGATCATGTTTTTAGTATTAAAAAAAAAAATCTAAGAAGCTGTTCCAACTCAACAGAATAAAACATTTCCTTGATCAGCATACTCTTAAATTATTCTTCTATTCTTACATAAAACCAGATATTGACTATGCATCTACATGTTGGGATTTAGCAAGTAAAAACTGTTTACGACGACTTGAGAGAGTATTTAAACATTCTCTCAAATTAATTCTCCTTAGAACTACTTCCTTAGATAGAAATTGTTACAAAGAGTTGAACATTCTCCCATTTAGTCTACACTATCTCTTTAACAAAGGTGTATTCATGCACAAAATTATGAATAAACTAGCTCCACATTACCTTTGTCACAGGTTCCCTATTAAAACTGTTCGTAATAAAAGTAGCGTTGTTACTCCTCGTCCAAGAACCGATCTTTTTATGTCATCTCATGTTTTTTCTGGTGGCAAACTATAGAATGAAATCCCAGTCCTTATCAAAGAAAAAAAGTAGCATATCATCTTTCAAAAAAGCGTACCACACACATCTGTTCAATTTATTGTAATAGACATTCTGTGAGCATGCTTGTCAAACACGGTGTGTGTGTGTGTGTGTGTGTGTGTGTGTGTGTGTGTGTGTGTGTGTGTGTGTGTGTGTGTGTGTGTGTGTGTGCACGTGCGCACGTGCGCACTGGTTTGCTTGCTTTGATTTTTTTCTTTTGTCATTGAACTTGTATATATTTGTTATTTTGATTAGGTATTTATTTTCAGTGTTTAAATGGGCTCACATAGTGCATAGTGCATGCCTAAGGACACTCCGGTGTGTGTGTGTGTGTGTGTGTGTGTGTGTGTGTGTGTGTGTGTGTGTGTGTGTGTGTGTGTGTAAGTATGCGTGTGTGTCAAGTCAAGTCAAGTCAAAATGATCTTTATTAAGGGTAAAGGATTAAGTTTACACAACTTTTTTTCATCCTGCCCTCACAAAAAAAATCATGTAAATTGACTTCTAAAACATTCAAAGGCAAATATCAACCTTTGTTGAAAAACTAAAATAAATGAGGATTACTTTCCAACAAATCTCTCAAGATAAAAACAAAACAAAAAACAAACCCAAGACAGTACAACATAAGCTCACATCATACATACAAATGATACAAATACAATATAACATGGGCATGAATAACAACAAGCAGCCAAATGTGAGGTAATATCAAACATAAACGCGGACTTATAGTTTGTCCATCAAATGTTTCTTCAAAAGTTTCTTAAACATTTGTTTTGAAGGAACTGATTTTAGAAAAGGGGGTAGGCTATTCCACAATGTTCTTCCTGAATAAGCAAGGCTTGATTTATAGAGATTATTATGGGGCCTGGGCAGTAACAGTCTATGGGTAGGCCTATTTTTATTGACAGCAAATTTTTCCACAATTTTCTTTGGGGCAAAGAAATGCAAATAGAATAATGACACAGAAAAACCAAATACTATGCTAAAAGCGGATCCTGTACAATATTGCAAATCATTCTGGCAGTAAAACTGTTACAGTCTAAGGGTCGATTTTACAAAAAAGAAGTTATTGGAGACGCATCAGAGACAGAGCTACATATCTCGCATAATAAGTTTGGATTGGTTAGAACCTCGTTCAGACATTTATCTTGAAAGGCTGGTGGGAACCTTTTTAAGCCCTGACATTGGTACTAAATACGAATATTTGAAAGTTTGTCACCGCATATACAGTGTATATTTTTTTGCAAATTTTGCTCGAAAGGTATTTCATTTCATTCTGTGAATCAGCGAAATAATTTTTCTTGTACAAGATCTTTGAAAGCCACACTAAGTACAAATAATATTCTCAATATTCAGAATTGAACAACTATACTGGAGATAGCCAGCCTCTTCTTGTTTCTTTTCTTTTTTTTTCTTTTTTTTTACATGTTTCCAGAAAACATTTTGAAGCAAAACATAACCCTAATGAAGAGAAACAGGAACATGTAAGACAGTTGAATAACTAGAATAATTTGCTGCTTTTTTTCAGCTGCTTTGTCAATATTCTCATTGAAGTAAATACCACAGTGAGCTGGAACCCAGCAGAACGTAACACTTGAACCTCTCAGAACAAGAAAGTGTACCAAAATATTAATTTCAGCTATAAGATCCTGCCTACCATTCACTTCAGAGTTACTAAGAGACTGTAATACAGATGTAAAGTCAAGACAGAACGCAATCTGCAAAACAGTGTTAGGAAATTCGAGCAGGGTGAACAAAGCCATTAAAATAGCTATAAGTTAGTCATCTGTCTGCCCCTCCTGTCACCAATAGTCATCTGTCTGCCCCTCCTGTTACCATCAGTCATCTGTCTGCCCCTCCTGTCACCAATAGTCATCTGTCTGCCCCTCCTGTCACCAATAGTCATCTGTCTGCCCCTCCTGTTACCATCAGTCATCTGTCTGCCCCTCCTGTCACCAATAGTCATCTGTCTGCCCCTCCTGTTACCATCAGTCCTCCTGTCACCAATAGTCATCTGTCTGCCCCTCCTGTCACCAATAGTCATCTGTCTGCCCCTCCTGTCACCAATAGTCATCTGTCTGCCCCTCCTGTCACCAATAGTCATTTGTCTGCCCCTCCTGTCACCAATAGTCATTTGTCTGCCCCTCCTGTCACTACTGGTCATTGTCTCCCCTTCTGTCACAACTGGTCATCTGTCTGCCCCCCTTCTGTCTTAACTGGTCATCTGTCTGCCCCCCTTCCTGTCATAACTGGTCATCTGTCTGCCCTTCTGTCACCATTGGTCATCTATCTCCCTCCCCAACTATTTGTGTTTTTTTTTGTTTTGTACCACTTTATGTACCACTACCACATACAATCAGTGAGTGAGGCAGACAGAATATTCTGGAATGAATCTCGGGATGTTAGGTCAATTAGTCCCCAACAAAAGCACCAGCAGCATACTAGCCCTCTTCTTTCCTGCACTTTGTTTATGTGTGTATTTATTCAATGCGCACCTGTGTATATGTATGTGATAGAGCCGGTAGTAAGGATAAAGGCAGGGTAGGAAAACAAAGAAACAATTTACAGCAACCAGGCAAAAGAAGACTCAAGTGAAGACAGCAGCTGATATGCTACTTGGTCTCTTTATTCAGTCCTCAAGTAAGCCTATGAATGGTTCTCTCCTAATCTGCTCCTCTGCCCTGCTAGACCCTAGGCCAACTCTCTCTCTCTCTCTCTCTCTCTCTCTCTCTCTCTCTCTCTCTCTCTCTCTCTCTCTCTCTCTCTCTCTCTCTCTCTCGGGGGGTTGGTCACGAGACGCGAAGCGGACAGGGCGTACATTTTCTGTGAGCTACAGTAAAACTCGTAATTCATACAAAAATGCCAGTTACTGGACTTCCAGCGGCTGTGGAGAGGACCTTAGGCGCCCTGCTGACTGACAATGCAGTCTCCAGCTGGAAAGTGGCAGGAGAAGGGGACAGCGTGGTTTTTGTCTTGCGACTTAAACCAGTGGACACAGCAGTGTCAACCAACATGGCGGATCCAACAGTGAATCGCAGCACACAAGTACAATACTATAGGAAAAAATCCTACTCCCAAACCCGCAGGGATTTGGAACGGGCTCGAAAGCATAAAGAGAAGCAGGCAAGTGTTGTGTGTGAAAGTGACTGTGTCTTCAGTGCCTCGAGTCCACCTGACAAAAGTGTAGAACAGCAGAATGCAGCATGCGCAGATACGCATAGAGTAGACCTACCAACAGCACACACACAGGACATCAACACAAAAACATCAGTTAAGTTGCCTTCATCAGTTGATTTAGAACCTCCGTGTATGTCTGATTGTAGTGACTGTGCTGATATGTGTGTTTTGCAGCCTGAGGTGAACGATGATAATATTGTTGGTGCATTCGACAAAGGAAATGTCAAACAGTATGTGGCTACTCTAACTGATAGATCAGTACAGAAAAGGCTGAGAGACAGACAAAGAAATACACACTTTAGAAAATCTGTCCTACATCATTCAGATGGTGAAGATATTGTGACGTGTGAATCAGATGACATTGTGATCCAGCTCGCATGCCAACCAGACACTGAGCCAGTATGTGTGTACTGGTTTGTCAAACAGCAAGAGAAAAACATGTTAAAAGAGGAACGTGTCAAACTCGCCAGTTTGCGGAATGGGAAGCGAATCCAGAACACACTACACACGGAGACCCTTTCGTGTGCTTCAAGGGACTTGGCGACACTTAGAGAACTATTACATCGCTGTCTTGGCTAGCGTAGGTGGAGGGCCTGTGACAATGACTGGAGGAAAGAAAGGCTCGGAATGCCGTAACATATCCGGACTGTAAAGAGTGTCGTGTCTCGATGTACATTACAAATCAATGCTGTGGTTTCCATGGCATGGAATGGTGTTGTGTGTCAGCTTAAAGTAATTATCGTTATCGTTATTCGGCAACCCCCTTCATGTATGGGCCAGTGGCCTTTTTTCATGAATAAACCTTTCGAGTTCGAGTTCGAGTTCGAGTTCGAGTTCTCTCTCTCTCTCTCTCTCTCTCTCTCTCTGCTGGACCCTACAACTCTCTTTCCCACTCTGACTAGTCACACCGACCATCTCTCTATTTATACACGCAGCGCGGACTGCAAAGACGACAGAGGCAGTTCCAAAGGATTCGTCCCCATTATCCTCGATATAAAAGAATAAACAGATAGATAAATAAAACACACACATACATACACACAGACACACAGACACACATACACACACACGCACACGCACACACACAAACACACACACCACATAAACACGTTCTCCACGTCAGTTGTTCAGTACTTAGTCTGATCTGTTAATAAAAGAGTTTATCCGGGGGGAGGGATAGCCTAGTGGTCAGAACATTGCGCTGGCAATTTGACGACCCGGGTTCGAGTCCGGTCGAGGAAATTTTCTTCCTGGAGTTAACATCAGTGCTGACTCCACCCTCCCCAAAAGTCCTTCGGATGAGACTTTAAACCGAGGCCCCGTGTGCGAACGCACGCAGAACATCTTGCGCACACGTTAAATCCTGTTCCGCTTTTCGTAAGAGTAGGCCATCGTGTGCCGGTGGGAACAGATGACAAGATTTACAAAACTGCATACACACGGGGACCGGATGAAAAAAAGCACATGATTGCTTATTCTGTTATCCTCGATATAAAAGAATAAATTATAAAAGAATAAATAATAATATACATCAAGAAACGACAGAATTTAAAGAAAAGACCAAGAAACACTGACACAGAGACTGAGAAGGACAGAAAAAAGAAGTGGAGGAAAAGGGATGAGCTAAGTGGGTAATGTTTTTGTACTTTGACCCGGAAACATTGAGGCATGGCTCTATTCAGGAATTTTCTTCCTCTTTCTTCCAAAAAAAATAATGTTATTTTTCCTGCTTCTTCTTCTTCTTCTTCTTCTTCTTCTTCTTCTTCTTCTTCTTCTTCTTCTTCTCCTCCTCCTCCTCCTGCTCCTCCTCCTTCTTTAGACAGTAACCACTGCTGTCTGTCATATGAGCAAAAAAGCCGTTGCGCAGCAGCTGCTGCCGTTAAGCCCCTGACAAGTCTGGCCCAGCGCATCCGACTTCGGCGCGGGAGAGAAGTGTTATCTCTTAAGTCTTTTGGGGGAAATAAGCGGGAGAATGGACCAAAAGGGTAGAAAATAGACAACATTGAGAAAAAAGAAAGAAGAAAAACTAAACAGAAACCAAGAGGGGGATAAAAAGGGGGGACTTTTTAGCACAGAATTTCCAAAAGGCGGGGAAACTATTTATGTTGACAGACCCCCGGTATCACAAATGGGGACTTCTGCTTTTTATGTTTTGTCTTTTTGTTTCTTTTTATTTGTTTTATTGTTTTGTTTCCTTTACCTGCGTAGAGCTTGTTCTTCTGATCCATGCACAAGGAAGTGAATATGAAGAGATCTTCACAGCAAAGAGAGTACTTTTTTTTTCCAATGCTACCTTTTGAAAACACTCCATGGCATTGACCAGCCTGTTGTATTGTAGTTCTCCAGCGCACCATGCAATGCAGTTTCAATTATGACGGTTCCCCCCCCCCCCCTCTCTCTCTCTCTTCCTCCCTCCCTCTCTCTGTCTGTCTGTCTGTCTCTCCCTGCCTCCCTCTCTCTCTCTCTCTGTCTCTCTCTCTCTCTGTCGACGAGTGGGTGAGCTCCCATGGATAGAGGCAGGAGAATTTTTTGCTCTGGCAGTTTTCCCTTTAAAACGCTAATTAAATCAGCACCATGCCCGTTGTTGGTTTACCAACAGCTCTGGAAGTGACCATAGGTGCCCTGCTCCAAGACCATCACCTTACATCATGGAAAATCTGCGGAGAAGGCAACAATACAACGGTTGTGCTTCGCCTGAAGACCAGCCCTGAGCACACAACAAACATGGCTAACCAGCAAATGTCTTCTACCAGCCAGCGTTACCATAGGAAACCCCCCAGTCAGCTTAACAGAGACAAAAAACGGACAGAGGAGAGAAGACAGGCAGAAGAGAGGAGACAGGTGGAGGAACACAGAAAGGCAGAGGAGAAGAGACAGACAGCAACACAGCAAGAAGAAAGTCGGGCAAGTGAATTTTTTGCTTCAGAAACTTCACACAGTTTGTTTATGCCTACACCACCAACAAGAAGTGCTGTGTCAAACATCAACACGCCCCTGTCTCCAAACAACACACCGCTGCACGTGCTGTCTTCTGCACGTGAATTCCACCCTACACCACGTGATGTTACCGTGCTAGAAGCAGACCCAGTTCCTGACCAGCTGTGTGACATCGGCCTGGCTGACGATGTGTCTACTTCATCGGATACTATCAGTGACAACGACGATGACAGCCCTCTACGAAAAGCTGAGAAGAATGGATACAGTGTGGAGCTGATCAGAGACTATGTGGCGGAGTTATCAGACAGGTTCCTGCAGAGAAGACTCCGAAACATCTCCAGGAATCGGGACTTTGGCCACGTGCTTGTCTCTGAGGACAAACCTGATGTTCTTATTTGTGAAAGTGATGACGTGGTGTTTGAATTTAAGTATTCCCAGGAACAAGTCTTCTGGTTCGTGAAAAGAGACACCAAGCACATGTCTGAGGAGGAACGGACCATCAGCTCCAGGCTGCAGCTGTGGACATCTGCTGATCGCGAGAGATTCAAAGACAGGATTGATGCTGGACTAGTTGTGCTAAAAGTGATCATGGACGCTGTCAGATTCTTCCTTGGATAACTGATCGTGATTGTGATTGCCTGCTTTTGAATGCCTTTGTTTAGGTGTATGTGTGTGTGTCTGTGTGCGTGCGTGCGTGCGTGTATGTGTGTGTATGTCCGTGTGTGTGCGCGCGCGCATGCAAGGTGTGTTAATGCGTGCAGTTGTGTGAGTGCATGTGTGTGTGTATGTGTATGCGCGCGCGCGCGCGCGCGCGCGCGCGCGCTGGCGTCGTGTGTGTGTGTGTGTGTGTGAGAGAGGAGAGGGGAGAGAGAGAGAGAGAGAGAGAGAGAGAGAGATGGTCGATGGTGATGGTGATGGTTGATCATAGAGATATAGAGAGAGAGCAGGCAAGCATAACCGCCCGGACAGCTACGTGTGCACCCCAATCCACGTGGTTGTACAACGAAACAGAGCCAACCAGTGAGACTACCTGAAAAAAGACATTGTGTGACATGGAATCCTTGTCACAGATCCAGTTTTGTCAATGTATGTTCTGAATTTGAAGTTTTGTGCCCAGTCCCCTTCCCGCTGTCCCCTTGTGTATGGGCTTAAAAAGCTTGACACAATAAAATGTTGTCATTGTCATTGTCATTGTCTCTCTCTCTGTCTCTCTCTCTGTGTCTCTCTCTCTGTGTCTCTTTCTGTCTGTCTCTCTGTCTGTCGTCTGTCTGTCTGTCTGTCTTCTCTCTCTCTCTCTCTCTCTCTCTCTCTCTCTCTCTCTCTCTCTCTCTCTCTCTCTCTCTCTCTCTCTCTCTCTCTCTCTCTCTCTCTCTCTCTCTCTCTCTTTTAACGCTTTATTGCGTACTTTCAACTTTTCCTCATTCTTGATCGTTCTTTGTGTATTCAAACACATAAGCATGTGTTTGCACGGCTGGTCATTCACGCACACAAAATACACAGACATACAGTCAGGCAGTCACACAAAACCACCGACACACACAGACACAGACACACAACACACACACACACACACACACACACACACACACACAACACACACACACACACACACAATCACAGACACACGGACGCACATATACACACACACACAAACACACACATACAATCACAGACACACAGACACACGGACACAACACACACACACACACACACACACACACACACACACACACACACACACACACACACACACACACACACACAGAGTCACTCATGTGCGTGCGTGTGCAAGCCAAGAAAAAAGGTTCTGTTCTCGTATTCTTTAAAATAAGCAATACAAGGAAAAAGTTACTGTAAATGCTAAAAATCATTTCGGACATTTTTGAGAGAAGATGCTGTGAGTGTTTTGCCACATAGCAATTCTCAGTTTTCCCCCTCTTCTTCAGTGAGGCTCAAGACTGAGGACTCAAGGCTCAAGAAGCTGTTTTGATCATGTCTCACAACATCTGGGTCTCCCGATATGAATGCAAATCATGCGTCTTATCGATTGTGAACCAACTCTTTTTTATGACAAAAATTGTGATCAGATATTGGCACAGAAGCAAAAGTCGTTGCATATGTCCCTCTCTGTCTTATTGTCTGTCTAACTGTCTGTCTGTGTTTGTATCTGTATATCGATATGTCTTGTCTGTCTGTCTGTCTGTCTGTCTGTCTGTCTGTCTGTCTGTCTGTCTATGTCTATTTCTTTCTCCTTCGTTCTATTTTTTCTCATTGTTTGTCCCTCTTTCATTCTCTCTCTCTCTCCCTCGCCCTCTCCCCTCCCCTTCCTCTCTCTCTCTCTCTCTCTCTCTCTCTCTCTCTCTCTCTCTCTCTCTCTCTCTCTCTCTCTCTCTCTTCTCTCTCCTCTCTCTCTCTCTCTCTCTCCGCACTGTAATCGTTCATTCCTCAACTAGAGCTCCAAGTTTCCCAATGTTGAGATTTTGCACATACGATCGTTTCTGCCTATAATTAAGGTAATCACACTCTGACTTTGGCAGTTCTGTGGCATGATAATAAAAGTTTGGGTTTTTTTTTTTGCTTCAAGAAAACAAAAGAAAAGAGTAAAAAGAATAAAAACAGTGGAGCAGATAGTTAGACCTGGGAAAAAGGAAGATTAAGAAAGAGAGATGAAGAAGGCAGTTTGTGTTAGCTTACTCCGACCCGCAAACATTTAAGCAGCACTATCATCAGCAGTTACTTTTTCATGCTCTACTCTCTTTTTTCAAAAAGTTTTATTTTCTCTGCTTTATCTATTTTCATTCGTATTGTGTGTGTGTGTGTGTGTGTGTGTGTGTGTGTGTGTTTTGTGTGTGTGTGTGTGTGTGTGTGTGTGTGTGGTGGTGGTGTGTGTGTGGTGTGTGCGTGCCGTGCGTGCGTGCGTGCGTGCGTGGTGTGGTGCGTACGTGCGTGCGTGTTTGTGTGTGTAATTTTACTTCCTCTGTGTGTTATGTTTTTGCTCTGATCTCTGCACAAAGAAGTCAAAAGTGTGTGTGTTTGTGTGTGTAATTTTACTTCCTCTGTGTGTATTTTTTGTTTTGATCTCTGCACAAAGAAGTCAAAAGTGTGTGTGTTTGTGTGTGTAATTTTACTTCCTCTGTGTGTATTTTTTGTTCTGATCTCTGCACAAAGAAACCAGACGAAAAGAATTTCTTTGCCAAAAGTAGAACTTTCTTCCCGCGTTGCATTTTTTAAAAGTCTGTGTAATTGATCAGCCTGGCGTAGTTTCTTAGCCTTGCAGAGGGGTTTTATGACTCTCTCCCTAACACCTCCTACTCTCTGTCTGTCAGTCAGTCTGTCTGTCTGTCTGTCTGTCTGTCTCTGTCTCTCGTCTGTCTGTCTGTCTGTCTCGTCTCAGTCTTCACTGTCATTACACATCGTCTCCTTTTTCCTGTTTGGTTGTACTTCTTTCTTGTCTTTATTGATTTCTTTTAGACACAGCACAGAGGTTTTGGTTTGCAAGCACGCACACAGACACAGACACAGACACACACCACACACACACACACACACACCACCACCACACATACACACACGCACGCACGCACACATACACACACACGCATGCACACACGCACGCGTACACGCACACACGCACGCACACACGCACGCATACATGCACGCACGCGCGCACGCACACACACATACACACACGCCATCTTTTTCACTCAAACACACACACACACACACACACACACACACACACACACACACACACACACACACACACACACACACACACACACAACATTCGCACGTGCACGCGTGCGTACGCACTTAAAAGCTTATTTAAATCAAAGCAGTCACGATCAAGGACACTGACAAAATCGATCGTAAAATACTAAGAATCAGTGCATTTGCCATAACTGATATTCTAACATAACCTGTGTATTGACAAAAAATATTTCTCATTGAAGTTGAAATAAGCAAACGTAATACCTATACACAAATTAGGAGATCCAACCAATCCGTCTATTTATGGACCAATATCCATACTGTCAGTCCTATCTAAATCCGTAGAAAAGTGCAAACATTATCATTATATTGAAAACAAGCCAGAATTTCGTGAAAACCATTCTTACCATACAGCCTTATACAATCAATCGAGAAATGTTTTTAAATATCAATAATAATGAAACTACAGGAGGCCTTTTTTCTAGACTTTGCTAAAGCTTTTGACGTTATTAGCCATTCTTTCCACATAAACAATGAATTGCTGTAAAATTTCCGTCCATACATTTGCGGTTTTAGACTCATTTCTCAGTGATCGTCAAGTAACGTTGAATTCAAATGGAGAAAATCGACCTTATTTCCATGAAATATTGAATACCACAGGGATCAATTCTAGGACCTTTTCTCTTTATATGTTAATGACATACCTCTGCATATTCATTGTTCATGTGACTGTTTAATGACGATGCATCAATCCAATATGATAACAGTGATCCAAACCAGGTTGTGAATAATATGCAGGCAGACATCGATAAGCTAATTGAATGGACAGAACTCATCATATGTCTCCTAATTCAAATAAAATGTATGTTTATATAACCACTCTGCAGAAAAGAAAGAAATTACGGTATCCATTCGCGCCAATATCTATTCAAAGACGACAAATTGAAGAAATAGTTTCACACAAAATTTCTTTTATTTCTTTTCAACATAGATAAATATTTATCTTTAGAATGCTTTTATAAGTTAATTTTCTTATTTTTTGTGAGGGCAGGATGAAAAGAATTGTGTAAACTTTATCTTTTACCCCTCAAAAAAGACCTTTTTGACTTGAGCTAATTTGATTTCACACACACACACACACACACGCATGCACGCACGCACGCACACGCACACACACACACACACACACACACACACACACACACACACACACACACACACACACACACACACACACACATGCGGGATAGCGTAATGGTCAAAACATTGCGCTGGCAAATTTACAACCCGAGTTCGATTCCCGGTCGAGGGTTTTTTTTCTCCTGGAGTTAACATCAGCGCTGACTCCACTCTCCCCAAAAGTCTTTTGGATGAGACCGTAAACCGAGGCCCCGTGTGCGAACGTACGCAGAACTTCTTGCGCACACGTTAAATCCTGTTCCGCTTTCCGTAAGAGTAGGCCATTGTGTGCCGGTGGGAGCAGATGACAATATTTACACAACTGCATTCACACAGGGGCTGTATGGAAAAAAAAACACATGAGTGCTTATTCTACCATCCTCGAAATAAGAGAATAAATAAATAAAACAACACACACACACATACACACACACACAAACACACACACACACACACACACACACACACACACACACACACACACACACACACACACACACACACACACACACACACACGAACACACACACATACACACACACACATACACATGAACACACACTTTCTAACCCCA
The DNA here is from genome assembly GCA_030674155.1 of Stramonita haemastoma. Classification (NCBI taxonomy): domain Eukaryota; kingdom Metazoa; phylum Mollusca; class Gastropoda; order Neogastropoda; family Muricidae; genus Stramonita; species Stramonita haemastoma. Next base: position 19,246,610 of record CM060330.1, read on the forward strand.
CCTAAGCAAACAGGCAGTGGCTGTGTTCAGCCCAGTCCCCGGCTCCCTGCAGTCAGCAGCTTGTTCCCATCCCCCATACAAGACAAGGAGTCAGTGCTGCAGCAGCAACACATGAATCACCTGGTAACGAGCTGTTCTTTTTATGTCATCGTTTTCCCGCTAGTCTGTCTCCATCACACATCCCCTGGCAGCCAAGAGAACGGCTTTTAGCACACAGCCCTAATGGTTTGTAGTGAGACCAATCACCTCATTAGTGCTGTCTCCTTCACAGCGTTGTTTAGAATCGTTTTTCTTCGAAACGGCCATAGACTAGAGGTAATTCTTTTCCCTTTTTGTTTTGTCCTTAACCTTCCACTCCTGTCATGAACCAGCGTACAACAGTACTTTAAGCCCAAAGTGTGTATCGCTCATTATCTGCGAGGAGGGATCAAAAGGAGGGATCGTGTTTAGACACCATCCCTGAGGAAAATTCGGGAGTTGGAGTCCCAGAGCGGCTCGGGGCTGTAGGTATATGGCAACGGTACTGGAACCATTCGTATCGTAAATGCCCTTCCAATGGATCATTCCAGTGCCGTGGAGAAGGGGGTCTGCTGCATGGGTAACAGCTTGCCCTCCATACATACTTGCCCAGGCTTTGCGCTCTAAAGTGTACAGCAGCAACAAGACAACAACAGTTGATCATCGTTGTTCGTCGTTGATCTTTGCGCCTGGTGGCAGCATGATCTGTGGCTCTGTAGGTCAAATGCAAGCGCTTGATTTGTCTTTACAAGAGAAAGCGCTATACAAATTCCATGTATTATTATTATAAAAGCAGAAGGGGTTCTCAAGAGCTGCCCAGACTTCACTGGTTTGGGCAAAGCTTTAAACAGATTTAAGATAGAGATGAGATTCTTCTGGAGACTCCTTGGCATCTCCTATAGAGACCACATAAGCAACTATAACGTGCATAACAGAATCCAGCACAGAAAGGACTTGCAAAAACAATCCTGCAAGGCATTGTCCAAGGAGAAAGAAAAAGAGGCAAACCAACATCAGCCTGGAACTCAACAAAATTTTGAGCAAGGTAGAACAGAGAGAGGAATGGAGGGAACTGGTTGCCAAGTCTTTAGGGGTGCCCCCACGGTCGCCAGACTTAGGGATAGATAGATAGATAATAGGTAGATAGGTAGATAGATAGATAGATAATAGGTAGATAGATAGATGATAGATAATAGATAATAGATACATAGAAAGATAGATAATAGATAGATAGATAGACAATAGATTGACAGGTCGATTGATAGATAGACTGACAGACAGACAGACAGACAGATAGATAGATAGATAGATAGATAGATAGATAGATAGATAGATAGATAGATAGATAGATAGATAGATATGAAAGCACCAACTTAAGACAAAAACTAAAATGACTGGTGCACTGGCTCCCTTCATCTTTCTGTATGCAGTCAATCTTGGACCTGTAACAGAAAACCTTTAGATAAGAATTCCAGCAATGAAAATGGAATGCTTTGGGAAAATTCGAAGTGGTTGATTCTTTCACCTTGTGACAAATGAAGAAAAGCATTAGAGAGACCATATAGCTTTATTAAGACCATCTTATGATAGCCCTTAGGGACAGGTGAAAGTGAAGGTGACAGGTCTGCATTTGACGCTTCTTCTGATCATGTATCCCAGTGTTAACAAGGGATGAGAGGTACAGACAACTGCAGTGTCAGTCAGGTAATTGGAACAACATCTCAAAACTACACCTATACAGTAGATGAAGCTCCACTGTCATCTCAACGAGCCCACAGCAAGCAAGCTCATTTTACAGAGAAGTCAACCACAGCTCGACAAAAATCGATGATTGTTTAGGTATTTGAACTCCGGCATTCCATACCGTAACCCAACGCACAAACCTCAAGCAGCTGGTAACAAGAATGCAGATTTGTCATTTCAGTGACTGGCTGTTCTGTTTTCTGTAGCTTTGCGTGAGCTTACGCGCGTGTGTCATGCCCCCCCCCCCCCCCCCCCCCCCCCACAACACACACACCTGCCATTAGAGTAAACAGTTTTACACTTACTGAGGTGTTTAGGTACCACAAACGTGTCCTGATTTCGTGGCAATTGCTACAAGCTTCCTATTGAGGTTGGGCGTCTCTAGGGAAGAAAGAGTGTGTTCAAAATGCACATTGTCTGTTTTAGGGGATGACTTTCATCTTATCATGCAATGATCCTTCTTCAAACATTTACAGCAAGATTTTAGTGCTGAATATTTTCTCAAAGCCATGCTAATTTATACTTTTGCGTGCTGATGAAATGTGAATCTGGGAAACTTCTGTCTCTGTCAAAATGCATAAGATTTGCCGGTATTTCTTGAAATTTCATTTCTGTTCTTTCACAAAATACGAACATTGTATTTTCAAAGAAAATCGATGTAAGTTTAAAATGCGTTTGATGTCTTGAATTCTTATTGGTACAATTATCATTTCGAGATTGTTGTTCCTTCCATGCTCCTGTTCCTGTAGGTACTAATAAGATTTGTGGTTGTATTTGTAATTGCTAGGTTTCTTCTGTTGAGTCTGTTTGTAATTCTCTATACCCCAAAGGGGAGAGAGGATTTAAATCTTGAAACTTGAAACTTGAATATTGAATATTGATAGTGACACTCATTATCTGCCAGAGTAAAAGTGATTATAACATACATGATGGATCAGCTTTTAGGTTTAAATTCTGATTGTGCTAATGGTATTGGCACTATCTTCTGTATATGCCTTTGGTTTTAAATGCAGGATTATTGTCGTACAATTACAGGTACTAGTATGTCAATTTCATTTCAATCTCAAGATTATCAATTAAAAATGCCATAGTGCTCTATCCTGATCCTTGTAATGTTGCCAGTCCTTTAAAGTGAAGATGTGACTACAGCATTGACAAAAACTTCCCTTTATCAGAGGAGGGTTCAAAGAAGAGTAGCCACAAGACTATGAAAACTTTTCAAATTACAGCCTTCTTCACCTTCTACATAAGTTCAGTAAATGGCAGCAAGGTTACAGCAGCTTCATACAGGTTGTTTTCAACTAGCCATACAGCAATACCCTGATGTCCTTTCATGTTCTACATGAACAAATAGGCAACCTTGTCCCATTTTAATATGCCTTGGAAGTTTAACTTCATACATTCTGTGATCAAATATCTATAGATAAGATTCCACATTCAAGATTCAACTTCTTTCCTCATCTTAAAGGTATGGGCTATCACAAACAACTTTAATAAGAGGAAAAACACACCAATATCACAACAAAAATGTTATCTGTTTAATACAAACAAGGCATTGAAGACTATTCATAGTAAACACATTGACAAAGATAAACTACAGCCAGTCGTTTAAAAACTTAATATTCACGTTTTCAGGCAAGTTTTAGGAAGGTTCTCTGGAAATTTTGAAATTGTATTCAAGCGTCAAAAGACAACAGACTCAGTTTTTTAGAAATTCATAAAAGTAGCAAATAAGAAAACAACAACCAACAGAAATAGCGGTTTTTTTAAAGGTAAATTCTATCTTTATCAGCTTGCAATATATATATATATATATATAATATATATATATAATATAATATATATATATATATATATAATACATACATACATACATACATACATACATACATACATACATACATACATACATACATACATACATACATATACAATACAAAACTGTCACAAGTTTCATGATTTTGTAAGGCTTTTTTTCCCCCACAAAAAAGACACAGGAAAAAGCCTTTCGTTCCTTTGAAAGAGGCAGTTATCGTCACTCAGTCCCCCTAGCCCGCCATCAGTGCTCCTCTCATTAAGACAACGGCAGCTCCCAAAGACCTGTACCTATCGACTGTTCGCATTCTCCTCTCCAGTTTGCCGCTGCCGCCCCATGGATCGATCAGAAAACTTCATTTTAGTGCATTGCCCGCCAGCATCAGTGAGGCTCATTTCTATCACTTCTTTCTGAGATGAAGGTAATTTTAGGTAGTCATGTAAACCCCCTGCGTACAGTCGGATCGAAAATTTTTGTCCAAAAAAAGGGTAGCGTTTGGGTGGGGGGGGGGGGGGGGGGGGGGGGGGGGGGGGGGGGGGGGGGGGGGGAGGGGGGAGGGGGGTAGAGGAGTGAAGGGGGAAGTTGGGTAGGGGGTGTGTGTTGAGTATGTGTGTGTGTGAGAGAGAGAGGAAATGGTTGAGTGTGTGGGGAGAGAGGGGTATAGAGATGGTGGTGGTGGTGGTGGTGGTGGTGGTGGTGTGTGTGTGTGTGTGTGTGTGTGTGTGTGTGTGTGTGTGTGTGTGTGTGTGTGTGTTTGAGGGAATACAGTATAGTGTGTGTGTGTTACGTTATTGGTTCTGAGAAACAAACTCTTTGTTTTGAAAACACTCCAGTGAACGTATAACGCTGACTGAAGTGCCAAGAGTTGCTCCCCTATCTCTCGGAATCACATCTAACAGAGCACACACGACTCTGAGATCATGTTATATTTCTTTTATTCAACTAATCTACTTCAAAACAGTATTATTTCCAGTACAAAAATTCCAATAAAAACAAACAAGAAAACTTCTTTCTAACAACACCACGGATTTAACCACGACTCTGTTACTACGCTCACTAAACACAAATTTCAATCGCTAATCACTTTCACAGTTTTCATAGCTTTTCTTCTATTCCTTCAACTTTTCTCCCCTTCTAGAAAAAAAAATCCCTAAATCTACAGTCCGCATTGCCTCCCCTGCTCGATCACTAGGGCGTTCGGCTGTGGGATTCCCCTCCTCTGCCACTGCGAAGGCAGCCCCTTGTATATATACAGTCCAGGCCCCCTCTACTGCCCGATAAACATTCCAGCGCCGTGGGAATCCCCCTCCTCTGCTCTTCTCAGTATCATCTTTCCTCCTCCACTCTCCTCCCTCCTCGATGTAACAACAGCCCCTTGTATTTATACAGTCCAGGCCCCTTCTACTGCCCGCTGCCAGACCATCGCTGCCAGACCATCCCGGAAGTTTGGGGAACTTCACACAAACATCTTAAATTACAGCAACGCGTCTTGACAGATTCCAGAATGTCTTAGAATACTGTGAACGATTCCGGGTACTTCTAAAACCTCTTAAGATATTGTAAAATACTCCCGAAACTCCATGAGCAGACAAACATATATGCAATCGACAGGCATTAACATGTACCAATGACTAATATTCCATGCGTCATAATCAAAGAATGTCATTCATTGCAATCCTAGGAACATGCTTAATTAGGAGCCCTGAATCTGTTTGTAACAGTGTGTTGGTGGGGGGGGAGTATAGAGATAGTTGTGTTGTGGTGGTGGTGGTGGTGGTGGTGGTGGTGTGGTGGTTGTGGTGAAGGTGTGTGTGTGTGTGTGTGGGGGGGGGGGGGTCAGTGAGTAGGGTTGGGGGATGGGCTTGTTGAAAATCAGTCACAAACATGCACTCAAGCGGGCACACACACGCACTCGCACGCGCGCATGCAGACACATCTACACCCACATACACACATACATACACCTCCCTCGCGCGTGCGTGCATCCAGAAACGCACAAACTCACCCCCACACACACACACATACACACACGCACACGCACGCACGCACGCACACGCACACACACATACACCTAATTAAGAACGCACACAGGTATGCATACGTGCACGCACACACACGAACACGCATAGACACACACACGCACGCACACACACACGTATGAAACCTTACTCATAAAATAGTAAACAAGAGGATCTACTTTATTGGGACGTGTTTAAAAATTGCAATTCGTTATCATAGAAGGGCACTTCACCATTCATTCTTCAGTCAAACACTCACCAGCGGTCAGATCTGTTTATTTTATCTTCTCAAAGCATTCGCCCCCTCTTGCCACACACCTCTGCGTTCGCTCAATCCATTGTAGAAATGCTGATCTGTCGGCTTTTGAAATTCCTTCCTACCAGGTACATCTTCCATGGAGAAAGATGTCAAAGTCCTGTTGTAAAAGGTATTGGAAGCTCAGTGTTCTCTGCCGCAGTCATCGTGTTTACGTGCTTTGATCGGTTAGCAGGTGTATTATCTGGGAGTATCTTGATTCACTTGCAGAACTTAAAACATTTGATTTTACACCAGTGTTCAGTTGGGCAGCTGCGTGAAACTTCTTGAGGTAAGAAAAAATTCAGTCTCCGTAGAACTTGACCATTACTGTCTGTCCTTGCTTGCGGGTTTCTGGAGCATGATTCCCTTTGTGTTGAAAAAGATAGTAAACAGCACCTTTCTTATAGACCTCTGGCATCGAGCGTTTTGAATTTTCTTAGCCCACGCTTTGTTTTGGAATTTTCTGGGAGGTTTATACATGTACATCCAGTTCTCAGCACCTGTCACTATTTTCATCCAGCCTCTTGAGGTCATCATTCTTGTAAATGCCTAGCACAAGTTTGCAGAAATGTACCCTGTCCCCTTATTTTCAAACCTCATAACTTGCATGACCCATCTGGATGAGACTTTACTCTTCACAAAGTTATGCCTTAGTGTCTTAGACAATGTTGGCAAATGATTACCACCACAGTCATCAATTTCTTCCAGGCTATCTCGATAGTCTTCTACTATCGCTGTTACTATGGCAATCAAGTTCTCATTACTTGGATTTCCCCCCCCCCCCCCCCCCCCCCCCCCCCCCCGTTTTCTTCAGTACTTAATTGGCCGCTTGTGAAATGCTTTACCCATCTAAAGAGTTACTCTCAAAAAGGCGGAGGCTTGTCCAAGTGCTTTAAGTTCTGCAAGTAGATCCGATACATCCTTTCTAAGGGCCACCTCTACCTTGATGTAGCTGCGGTATTCTAAAATCTTTACTTGTCATTTTTCTCCTCGGTGTCTGACAATGCCTTGCCAACATTTTCAGAACTGGAAGGCGGATCAAGGGAGGTTAACGTAATCTGGCACAGAATTACACCATACTCTGGCGTTTTTGTGACAAAATTTGCCATTTTCTGTAGACGCCTTCACAGGTCATTCAAAGGTGGTCTCAGTTTACTGGAAAGTGCCATCGTATTACCTAGCTCCTCAGTTGATTCAGCAGTGTTCTGACCTTTATGTAAGAGTTGATTGGTTCAACTTTCTTCCTCTTCCTCTTGTGCAGCAATGTCTTTCAAAGCGGAATAAGTCTCCGTTTCAATAGGATCAAGGCCAAGAGCATCAATCAACTCAGTCTTGTTCACGTTTTCTTTTTATTGAAGATAATACCCCTCTCAACAGCTAGTTGTAAGAATAACTGTTTAGAATACAAGCTGTCACGCCGCAAGGGCTAGCTCTTGGGTTACGGACTGGAAGGTTACGGGTTCAAATCCCATAAGAGTCATAGGGATTTTTTTACTCCAACCAGATCCTACCACGAGTGGCTTTGCTATGGGCTCATGGAAGACTGGAGCTACACAGTCGAGCTTTATCCACTTAATGGATGCAAGTTTAAGACTGTTGCTCAAATTACCTGAGCAACACTGCAGGTCTCTGTATCTCTCTGTTTGAGATGAATCTGGGGTATGTCCTGAAAGGAGACGTACAGTTCAGCCCTGTCAAGAAGTCTTAAAGTAGATGCTGTTCCATAACAGCATCATTACGTCAGTATCAGCCTCATTGATTACTATTCAATAAAAGAAAATTGCCCCTGGTTTGGTAAAACATATTGCCTTGGTGTCACCACCACACTTCCATCTCCATTGGTGGAAGACCCCTTTGCAACCTCAGATTTGCAGATGACATTGACCTCATGGGCAGCAGCAAACAAGAACTGCAAATCCTCACAGACAATTTAACAGATCGAGCGAGCGCATACGGCATGGAAGTCAGTACAGAGAAATCAAAGATCATGGTCAACAGCGCGAGTAATGACATCACGGAAATAAAGATGAATGGAGAAACACTAGAAGAGGTGAGCCAATTCAAATACTTAGGCTCCATCCTAACAAAAGATGGCACATCAAACAATGAAGTGAAAGCTCGCATTGCAACAGCAACATCTGCTCTAGTCAGACTCGAGAAGATCATCAGAAGCAACAACATCAGCTTCGGCACCAAATACCACCTTTACAAATCCCTCGTGATATCTATCCTCCTATATGGCTGTGAATCATGGACTCTGACAGCAGAGTTAGAGAGGAGAATCCAAGCATTCGAGAACAAGTGCCACAGAAGACTCCTCAAAATATCATACAAAGAACACAAGACCAATAACTATGTGAAAGAAGAAATCAAAAAGCGTGTGGGCCCCCAAGAGCCTTTGCTCTCCACCATAAAGAGGAGAAAGCTGATGTGGTTTGGTCACACCACAAGACACAACACCCTAGCAAAAACCATCCTGCAAGGAACAGTCGAGGGCAAGAGAAGAGGCCACCAAAAGAAATCATGGGTTGACAACATCAAAGACTGGACCGCCCAACCCCTGCAACACCTCCTACTAGCCACACAGGATCGTGAAGCATGGAAAAAGATCTCTGTTGCGTCTTCTCTCATGTCCCCCTCTACGTCCTTTGGGACATGGGATTGAGTGAGTGAGTGAGTGTCATGGTGACCTCAGTTTCGGTTTTACTATTCACTTCTGTGCCTGTGATGAGTCTGTGTCAGAGCCTTTGGGGTTGGAGATTCACGGGAGAAGGTCACTGGAGGGACGTTGGGGTAGTCGCCACCTCGGTGGGTGACTCACTCAGTCTGGCTCCACTTCTGAGTTATTACTGACGTCAGTAGAGGGCCTAGTAGGTGGTGTCCTGCGTATGTTAGCTAAGAACAGGTACCACTGAACACCATCAAAGTGACCCAGCAATAGTGCAGGGCCCCTCTGGCTGGTAGCACACTGACGAACTCCCTGTGGACTCCCGACCCTGAGGGTGTTACATGACGAATCTATGTATTGCTGGGGTGGAGAGACTGAAACAAGCAGCATGGGAATAGCACTAACAGAACATCACACAGACGAGACAGGAAAAGAAATTGTTCAGGAAAAACTGGCATACATTCATGTTGTCTATCACAATTTTTTTCTCTAAATTGAAAACTAAATATTGGGTTTTGATAAATACATTATTCTTAATTTGATTATGCTTGTTTTAAAGAATATATGACATTTTCAAGTTAAAACAAAGATAACTTGTGGTGTACCATGAATGGGTCATATTGCAAAGACCAAATCAAAATATCACAGAAATGATATTCCATTTCTTATAATATCTGCAAACTATAACATGTATGGAGGCTCTATTTAACTGCAAACAGCGCTAATACAAAAAAACACCTAAATGAGAACACCATATTCTAGAGCACGCACAAGAAAAAACAAAAGAAAGAAGAGTCCTGTGTGGCTTTAGAGTCGGGGGCGCTAAAACATAATTGACGCAGACAATAATTTGGGGATAAGGAAATTTGGGATGAAAGGGAAAACTGTCCACAACCCCAACAATAACAATACTGAGATAGACATGCCCATCTATCATACACCTATATCTCTCTGACTCAGAGACTGTCTCCCTCAGAGACTATCTCTATCAGAGACTACAATCAATGCCTGTTCCTGGGAAGGGATGGCAAAATTTGCACAAAACTGCATACATACGACAACTGCAGGTAAAAAAGGACATGAGTGTTTATTCCATTATCCTTGAAATATAAAAATTCACCTTCTCGCACTGCATGCATACTGCAATATATATATATATATATATATATATATATATATATATATTATATATATATATATATATATATATATATATATATATATATATATATATATATAATTTTATATAAAATATGTGTGTGTCTGGACATATGTATATATGTCTAGTCTCTGTCTCTCTGTCTCTGTCTCCTGTCTGTCTTCTGTCTCTCTGGTCTTTCTTCTGTTCTCTCTCTCTCTCCTCTCTCTCTCTCTCTCCTCTCTCTCTCTCTCTCTCTCTCTCTCTCTCTCTTATATATATATATATATATATATGAACACACATATGTGTGTTCATATAATATGAACACACATACGCACTCACACACGCGCGCAAACACAGACACAGACACACAACACACACACACACACAACACACACACACACACACACACACACACACACACACACACACACACACAAACATATACAAACGTGCACATGCGCACCCACATACAAACGCACACACACAAACATATACATACACACATACGCAACACAAATGCACACACACATACACAAACACACATGCATACATGCACAGACACACAAACGCACGCACGCACCCACACACACACACACACACACCACACACACACACACCAACACACACACACTCAACATACCCAAACACACATACATACACACACGCGCGTGCACACGCACACACACACAAATATAAAAAGGGAATAATTATGCTTCCTCCATAACAGGAAATTATTCATCCCCTGCAAACTAACCACCTTGTTTGGTAGATGGAAAGAGTGCAGCAGCGACAAATGAGTCACCTGGTAACGAGCTGTTCTTTTTATATCATCGTTTTCCCGCTAGTCTGTCCCATCACACATCCCCTGGCAGCCAAGAGAACGGCTTTTAGCACACAGCCCTAATGGTTTGTAGTGAGACCAATCACCTCATTAGTGCTGTCTCTTCACAGCCTTGTTTGGAGTCGTGTTCTCAGAGACAGGGATGCACTTAAAAATACGTTTTACCTAAATTATACGTTTTTTCTTTATGTTTTGACTTTTTAAATCTGTTACTGCTTTAAAAAAAAGCTTAGTGAAATAATTTGTTGTGTTAAAAAAGAACCGAATAATAACCCTCACTTTAGAAAAGGAAAAAAGACTTGATGATAGCATTGCAAACAGTTCTATCACTGAATGTTTAGAGTGGGTAGTTATCTTGCTCCTTTTTTGTTTCTCTTTTGCTTGTTACACATACAATACATATATATAGCTTGGGAAAAGGTACATATGTGCTTATGTGGGTGTGTGCACGCCGGATGTGCGCAGTATAATCATGGTAGCTATTACAACAACAGCAACAATAACAAAAACTGATGACAGCAATAATAGAAATAACACTGCTTATAAGACTTATGATAACAGAAACAGTGCACCCACAAGCTAATAATACAAACTATTGAAACACTTCAGATTGGAAAACTAAACACTTAACAGACAGACACACAGACAGACACACAGACACAGACACAAATACAGACAGACACACAGAGACACCACCACACACACACACACACACACACACACACACACACACACACACACACACACACACACACACACACACACACACACACACACACACACACACACAACACACACACGCACGCACGCACACACACATACACACATACACACAACACACATACACAGTCACACGTTTGATAACAATGATATTACTGTCTCTACCTCTTTGTTGCTGGACATCATCATGATTACAGAGTAAGCTTGCAAAAGACCATTGTTATTTTGGAGAAAAATGTCAATGTTATATGGGAGAAAAAAGACGTTTGTGAATCCAACGAGATTCTTTCAGAATTTTTTTATCACAATGTTGGGGTGAGTGCAGGGGTGGGGGATGGGGTTGTATCTTGTAGATCTTGGATACATAAAAGTATGTTTCAGATGAGTTATATTATCACGAATGACGACGCTGAATATCTGACGTTTCAATTGTTTACAAAGTAATTCAGAACAAACACTGACTTATTTACATACACAGGGATAACACAAGCAATAACGAATATGTTATTAAAAAATACGCTTGCACAAAACGCATTAAATACGCACCTTTTGCGTAAATGATTGAGAACTATCACATTCTAATTTTAGATTCAGACACCCTGAACTCAAAATACTTTTACAAATGGCACCAAAAACTAGCCATGCTGTAACAAATGGAATAAATAAAAATGTCCATGATTTTTTTTTTGAAAGTTCAACAACCCCCCCAGATCAGACCAAATGGCTCCACCTGATATCACCCCACAGAATGCTAGAAACTAACATTGTGTTACATATAACATGGACATTATGGTCTTTGTACAGAGAGAGAGGGAGACAGAGACAGAGAGACAAAGACGAGGCAGACAGACAGACAGACAGACATACTGACTGACTGACACAGACGCAGACAGACAGAGACAGACACAGACATTATGAGAGGGAAACAAGCAGACAGGTAGCCAAAAAGATAGAAAAAGATGTGGCATTACTTTGATATCCTTCCATTTCATTTGGAAAACTTAGAAACAGAAAATAATGTCAGTTTTGTTCTTTTAACCTTGGCAGCTCTTATCACTAAATTCTTCCAGTCTTTCGGTGTTTTCTCCTCAATCAACATATCAGGCAGGTACGAAGATCCTGTTACAAATTTACTGTCCAATGTTCTTCACATCTCCCAAGACAATAGCCTTGTCAGATGGTTGCAGAACTGCAGTTCAGTTTGCATGTTGTCTCCCAGCTTCATGAGGTTTATTTACAAGACTCTTTGGAGCCAAAGCTAATTATAGGTAACCTTGTAAAATGTTGTTGCCGTTGGTTCTTTTAAGTGTTCTAAATGATTATGTACAGCAGACAAGGGCCTCCGTTTGTCGTCTCATCCGAAAGACTAGTACCCAGATCACCACTCATAGTCTAATGGATGATGTGGGAAAGTTTTGGGCCCAACGGGGATCGAACTACCGCATACTTCCAACCCGGACACGAGAAATTACTGTGAGATGATGATTGAAAATTGTAACTAATCTGGAATAGTTTGTCTTGTAGTTTGTGTTAACAAATCTGCTGTGGATAAATTGGTAGTCTACACTTTATTCTGTGTCACTACTTTTAATATACAATTTCTTTGAAGGAATCTTTATTGCCTCCTTTCATCTGCAAACCCTATTTCACATGCAATAGTAGCTGTAGGAGTGATCTTAACATTGGAGTAATACTGCAGTTATAGATACTATATATAGAGAGAAAGGGGTTCAGCATGGCGATATCATATTCAGTGTTTAGCAAAATGTCGTATGACTGCTGATGACAATAACCATAATTCTACTGTTCAGAGAAATTCAAATCTGTTTCTGTGTGAAAAGTCAAAAATATATTTTGTATATGTTCCCAATAAAAGCAGTCAATACAACACAGCGCGTCTTCAAAGTCAGCAGACAGACAGAGAGACAGAGAGGGAGGCGGGGAGGGAGAGAAGGGGTGGGGGGTGGGGGGTGGGGGTGGGGGGCTAGGGAGAAGATAGAAAAAAGGGAATCAAGTACAGGGGAAATTTCTAACACAGAATGTCCAGAAAGTGGGGATGCTATCAAATTTTATACCTGAAGAGCCCCCGTATCCCTACGAGGGATTGTTAATAAAACATCAAGATAATCAAACAGGTATTGTGTAAAAGTGGCTTGGGGTGGGTTTTTTTAATTTTATTCTGGAAGTA
>CM060330.1:19262563-19272563 GCA_030674155.1 Stramonita haemastoma
TAAAAAAAAAAAGTGCATGAATACTTATTCCATTATCCTCGAAATAAAAGAATACATAAAATAAACGAATAAAATATTACAGTGAAACGGGGATAAGAGTATGGTCGAAGTTGTCGTGCAGGTACATAATGGCAGAATCATATAATTATAATCCTCAGTGGTGTACGTGCTGTAGGCATATGCCTGTGACACACTGTAAAGCTAAGTGTTGTAGTTTCGTAATGAACTAATGCATCTTTCATCCCACGTCTTTTCTTAAAGGGGATATCTGACTGGGGAAAAAGTCCCAAATCAAATTTAACTTATAACTTGGACAAACTACAAAAGCCTACCAAATGGCAATGCTCTTATCGTGTCAATAGTCTAAACAAGGTAAGCATACTTGCCTTTCAAAACGACCTTAGTGTTATTGAATGCTTTGATAGACACTCAATTCATGGGAGTAATAAAGGACACGAATTTGTTCATGTAGAACTGGTCTTGTAGCAGTGGTTGTAAGTTCTAGAAACTAAAGTCAGAGTGTGCCTGCTTATGTCAGAAGGAGTTTGAAGAGGTTTATTCATACACATGCCTCATCTCGGGTGTACTATCAATCTCACAGGGATTTTCAGAAGGGACGAGTGCGTAAGAATGTGTGTCCTAGGTGACCCCTTGAGCTGGAAAAACGAGATAAAAAAACTGATACATTCAGCAGCAACACACATGAACACTTGTTTTATAGCCATGTAGACATAATTTCCAGCTCTGTTTTCAGAATTTCAATTGTTGCCTTCAGGACGTCGTTTTCAATGCCACAACAGCAAAACAAACAGAAAAAGGAATTCCTTTGTGCCAGTAGCTATCCGAGTTCTAAACTCATAATAACACTGACTGAGGTTGTTTGTCTTTTTTGTTTGTTTGTTTGTTCTTTTTTGTTTTTTTGTTTGTTTGTTTGTTGTTTGTTTGTGTGTGTGTGTGTGTGTGTGTGTGTGTGTTGTGTGTGTGTGTGTGTGTGTGTGTGTGTGTGTGTGTGTGTGTGTGTGTGTGTGTGTTTTCTCTGAATTATTTACCTGACTGCCACTGTTATGTATGTAGCCAATGCATACAGGCGTGCACATACATGCATATGTATTCATAAAATAAGTATGTCTTATTTTTGGCTTTATTGATTTTTTGAATTGCTTGTAAATTCATGTCTTTCTACCAATTGTGTGTGTGGGGGGGGGGGGAGGGGGACGGGGGTGTGTGGATGGTGTGTATGTGTAGGGGGGGGGGGGGGGTAGCGTGTGTGTGTGTATGCGTGAGTGTGGGGGCGGGTGGGTGTGGATTGTATGGGAGGGGGGGAGAGCGCGCGCGCGCGCGCCGGTGTGGGTGTGTGTGTGTGTGTGTGTGTGTGTGTGTGTGTGGGTGTGTGTGTGTGTGTGTGTGTGTGTGTCGTGCGTGCGTGCGTGCATGCATGTATACGTGCGGGTGCGAACGCGTGCGTATAATGTGTAATTAATGGTGATCATATGTCTTTTCTAGTCAATGGTTTTTAAGAACATTGTATCTAAACATTGGTGATGCGTGTGTTTGCGTGTGTGCGAGCGCGCGCGCGTAGAGTGTGAGTGTTTGTGACATTTTTATTTGAAGTTATATAATGTTTGAACAAATATGAAATGTAGCTACTTCATGTGTCAATATGCCTGTCAGTATTGTAATTGCCCTTCAGGGATGATTAAAGTGTTTTTGACTTTGACTTTGACTTCGACTCTATTCTAGTAGTTGGGAACGAATCCTTTGCTTAACAGTTATGTCAATCTTGGAATTCTTCCACCTTCAACTTCACAGTCACCTATCCTGTAGTGCTGTTGATGGTGGGGATCACTGAAGACTTTGTAACCAGCTCTCTCCACTCCCCGCGATCTTCTGCTTTCCATAGCTAATTATATCACTCAATGCCAGTCCACTCTCTAGTGTTATCTTTCCTCTTTTTTTTTTATATCTCTGTCTGCCTCTTCGTCTCCCTCCTTGCATTGTTCCCTGTAGAACAGTTTTGGCCGGTCCAGATGTTCGTGTGTCGTGCCCGCACCACTTCTGTTTGCGTTTTGTTCAGGAGCTCTTCATATGGTCCATGGCATATTTAATTTTGGTTTTTATTTCTTCATTAGTGATGTGATCCTTGTATGAAATACCAAGGAGTTTACGAAAGCATCCCATCTCCATTGCCTGTATCTTTCCTTCAATGCCTGCTTTTATGGTCCACGTTTTATATGAAATAATGATGGATATGTGTGTACAAAAATACGTTCATGACCAGGGGCTGTATCATGTTCTTGTCGCTCCAAAGTGCTTTCAGTTTGGTCATTGTAGCTGTGGTTTGGGCTATCCTAAAGAGAATTTTAGATTTGGATCATTCATCCGATACTTACGCTTTCAGGTATCTAAAGCTATGGATTGTCTCAATTTTCTTGTCATTTATAATTATGTCAGTGCTGATGCCATTGGCACTACTTGTCATCAGCTGGGTTTCCTTTTCACTGATCTACATGTCATATACCGAAGAGCCTTCATCAAGATGATTTACCATGCTGACTAGCATTTGCTCTTCTTCAGCTAGACTGTCGATGTCATCGGCGAAACGTTAATTTGTAATTAACCTGCCTCTAATGCTGACTGTTCCCTAATGATTATTTAAGTGCGTCAGTCATCATTCTCTCCAAGAAAATGTTGAAGAGAGTGGGAGAGAGCAGACATCCTTGGCATACTCACAATTGTGGTTCGGAATCAATCGTCTATGTTGCTGGTATAGTTGCTGGTCAGAAAGGAAATGTGCGGTCCTTGTGCCGGGCGATGACCCAGCCGGTATGGAAGTAGCATTGGCTATCTTCATGTCGTGTATCTTGGGAAGTTTTTGCATAGCGGAGCCCATCTTTCTCCATTCCAGACCACAGCCGATGTCCTCCATCAAGGTGGCTCCCTTAAGCTTCAAACACGTAGCTGTTGAGTTCCAAGGAACTTCATCCACCTTGGCCTGTAACCTACTTCATGGAAGTTCTGTGCCCAGTGATGCTGTGTTAACATCACCCCCTCACGTGGTTAAGCACGCCTGCTGAGGCAAGGTCCCAGTGTATGGTGCTTGGAACCAACACGTGGGAGGTTTAGGAGTTGGCTGAGGACCAGGTAGAGCGCAGCAGTCTGACATCATAGACACTACCTCAGTCAGAGCCCATACACCCTATTGGAATGTTTTTAAAAGGTAAAAGCAGGTTAGGGTGTTCCATAACCTGTGTGGTTGTGGGGAAGCGAGGCGTCAGAGACCTCACTTTTCCAGGAGCAAGCATATTGATGGAACCGTCTCCTCTCCTTCGCAACTTTACATTCCCTGAACATAAAGGGGATAGGCACACATTTACAGCTAATGGAGGTGTTGGAATTCTAGTAAGAATGAAAGCAAGTAAAAGGTCTAGCAGTAGTGCTGGCCTTTCACGGGCCAGGGGCCATGTGGCAGACTAGTACCCAGAGTTTGCCAATGCATAACTGTTTCAGAAAAGCAGTCTAGAGTCAGTGAATTGAAAATGTCATCTTTGGCATGTCAAATAGGAAAACCCTAAGCTATTCTTCCTCTAACTAGAGAGTTTGCTGCAATGCATTGCTGTGCTTCAAAAACTCCTGCCATGTTTTGGCCAGCGTGACACAACAGATTAAGCTGTCCTGGCAATAGAAAAAAACCCGTCAAGCCTCCAAACCAGTTTAACACATGTTGTGCCGTTGTCAGCTGAGCTGCAAGTGGACAGGACAGGCAAGGGGAGGACAGGGCAGAAAAGAGCAATGATCAAAAGCAAACCATTTCCAGTCACGCAATGCGCGTCCGGCTGAGGACAGCAGACAGCTAGTCCCTGCACAACAAAGCACCTTGTTTCTTTTTTCTTTTCTCTCTGATGGAAGATAGCAATTCGCCACAAGGAAGAAGGAAAAAAGAAAAGGTTGTGAGTTCAAACATGTGCAGGTTGTAGCTTCTCACGCTTCTACGCAAGTATACATGTATGCGCGCCACACACACACACACACAACACACACACACACACACACACACACACACACACACACACACACACACACACACACACACACACACAACACACACACAACTGGCTTGTGTTTTCAGAAAACTTCAAAATGCGGCTGGAAAGGATATTCTTGTATTGGAAACCAAGTTATTGTTTTAAAAATATAACAAATACAATCACAGGATGTGAACTTCCCTTTTTACTTTTCCAGTCGTTTCTATCAGAATGCTAGAATAAGTGGCAAGTCTCAGAAAGGGTCTTTAAGCTGATTGTGTATATCTATCTATCTATCTATCAATCTATCTACTATCTATCTATCTATCTATCTATCTATCTATCTATCTATCTATCTATCTATCTATCTATCTATCTATCTATCTATCTATCTATCTATCTATCTATCTATCTATCTACCTACTATCTATCTATCTATCTATCTATCTATCTATCTATCTATCTATCTATCTATCTATCTATCTATCTATCTATCTATCTATGTATCTATATATGAGAGAGAGAGTAAGACTTTTGCAGTGCATCGGCGTTAGGCCATAATACAAAAACCAATATGGGCATAGAGAATGGGTACATGACAAGTGTTGTAAGCATACTACTACCAACATAATGAAAGTTGAAGTGTCACAATGATTATGAAAACAAGGATAATTTTTACATCAGCCATAATATGTATATTCACCATCAAAACAAATACACATCACAGTATTCAGAGACCACAATGTTTTAGAGAGAGAGAGAGAGAGAGAGAGAGAGAGAGAGAGAGAGAGAGAGAGAGAGAGAGAGAGAGAGAGAGAGAGAGAGATTTATTGTTGTTTGTTCCTTGGTTTACTGCCTCATCCTCTGTGATGTTCCTGGCCTGTTTCTAGGCCACTCATTTCAATCACTCCACTCCTGCCCTGATCTGTCATGCCACATTCATCAGGTCAGAAGTCCACAGGGAGCCCATCGATGTCAGACTGTTGTGGGGCCGCCAGCCAGAGGGGCACTGCACTGCTGCTGGGTCACTTTGGTGGTGTTCAGTGGGGCCTGCTCTCAACTGACACACACAGGACACCTCCTACTAGGCCCCCTACGACGGCAGTAACAGCCTAGCTCCATAGCCAGAGTGAGTGAGTTGGCCGCCCAGGATGGTTACCACCACATCCTTCTTTTCTTCTTTTTTTTCCGAGGATATTGGACTAAGCACTTATGTGCTTTTTTACATTCAGTTCCCATGTGTATGAAGGAATGGAAGACAAAATACATGTTTAATAACCACATGCATATTGGTGACATGTGAAGATGTCAACCCTCAAGTTTAAATGTGGCCACCTTAAAAATAGTCACATACACAAAACTCTCACCCAGTGTGATCCCCTGACCTGTAGCCAAGGAACAAGAAAACAAATTTAGAAAATTGTATGTATACACAAATACCTTGTTAGTAAACAAAGGTCAGTTTAAAACTGTGCAGCTATATATACAACCTAGGTCACTAAGATGAAAACAAACTGTACATTCCTCTATATCACTCTTCCCTTCCTTATTGTTATGTCAAAGTGTTTTGCTGTTGGTGGTGGTGGTGGTGGGCGGTGGCGGCAATAATTATTCTCTAGCTTCTTACGTAAATGCAGACTATCATCTACTTGATAATCACCAGATTTTATAATCAAAAACTCAGATAATAACAAATTAGTTCTAGGAAAAATACCAAATGATATACAACTAAAGATAGCTACGTATTTGAAGAGGGAAGATCCTTATTTTAATGGAAGAGCTGAAGACCGTGTGTATGGCATGACTGTTTAAAGAGTGCAGCAATCAGGCAGAGAGGCAGGAGTGGACAACATGATTGACGCTCTCTCCTGCAGTTTCCGTTCTTTTTCATCGTGCCAAGTATGCTGCGTGATTAAAGGCCGTTTGCTGTTGATCATTTCCTGCTAACGCTTCCTGCCACCACCACCCTGCCCACTCCAAACCTCCCCCCTCTTTACCAGTGTATCCCATCCCCACCCCCATCATTGATGCGCGTAACTGTCGTTCTGCGTGCAATCACTTTACAAAACAATCACCAGCCACTTAGATAGATGGTATCTGTTTTTTTTCCTGTGTATTTGACTTCCTCCTTTAAATGAAGTCTCTTTTTTGTTCTGGTTTGCAGGGTTTGTTTCTGATTTTGTTTCTGAACTATATCTTGGTCTTCTTGCTTCTCTGTCTATGCTTTTCATCTGTCTGTCTCTGTTCTGTCTGTCTGTCTGTCTGTCTGTCTGTCTGTCTGTCTGTCTGTCTGTCTGTCTGTCTGTCTGTCTCTCTCTTCCCCTCTCTCTCTCTCTCTCTCTCTCTCTCTCTCTCTCTCTCTCTCTCTCTCTCTCTCTCTCTCCCTTCTCTCTCTCTCTCTCTCTCTCTCTCTCTCTCTAATGCAGGTACCCACGAGTAGCAAACGATGCAAATGGCTCAGTATTATCTGAGGCTGAGGTGTCTAGACAAGTACTTAGCCCGCCTTTATGCTCCGAGTCAAAAATACCATCCTTTTTGATGTAGAGAATCCATTTCAATTTAGAATTCCCTGAGGTACACTAGCAAGACATGATGGATCCAGAAGGGAATTGATCTGTTTCATGAACACAGACAGGCAGGCAGACAGACATACACGCACACACATACAAATACACGTGCGCGCCCGCACAGACACACACACCACACACAGAACATCTTGCGCACACGTTAAATCCTGTTCCGCTTTTCGTAAGAGTAGGCCATCGTGTGCCGGTGGGAACAGATGACATTTACAAAACTGCATACACACGGGGACTGAATGTGAAAAAGCACAAGAGTGCTTAACCCATTATCCTCGATATAAAAGAATAAAAAATCAATAAATAACTGCACACACACACACACACACACACACACACACACACACACACACACACACACACACACACACACACACACACACACACACACACACACACACACACACACCAGAAATGAGTTTAGATCGAATTAATGAAACAGCAAGATGCATGAGTGTTTTAGTATCCTGACTCCACGGCTGAGCACTCACAATCTTTAAGAAGTTTAATCGTTTCCTGGCTTTTAAAATCAAATTTTCAATATGCATTTTCCAGTTTAACTTGCTAGTTAAATGAACTCCCAAGAATCTGGCGTCTTGTTTGTATTGAAGTGTGACCCCATCAAGTGTTAATATTTCTCTTGCGATTTACAATGTCCTTTTTTGTGTTGATTCAAAATCAGTTTTACTGGCTTTAAAACATTGGGACTCTAAACTGAGAAATGATGTTATTTTTGAAATCAAGTTCCTTGTGCATTCTCTTGCTTCTAAAGGTATTGGGATAACATTTTGCTGGGTGCCATCACATTGCGGTCTTTACTGGAATGAATTGGCAGATTCTCTGGCAAAACGTGGTGTTTCAGAATGTACAAGTGACATAATGATTAATAGTATAGGTCTGCGTTTATCTTCATTTGAAATTATTTCAATTCTTGCAAACTCTGTATATTCAAAGTTTTTTAGATTTCCCTTAAATCGTTTGTGTTGCCCACGAAATATAGAAATTATAATTCATAAATTACGTCTAAATGCTTGGAAAACTAAATATTCAAAAGATGTTTTATGTACTTGTTCTGCTATTTTATCAGTCCACCATATACTGTTTGATTGCCCTGTGCTCATTGCCTCGTATAAAAGCAAAGGGATAGATCTAAGTGAAAAATACGGAAATTTCCAAAGTGTTCTGTATGATTCCGAGTCGCATGTCCTAATATCAGTTGCAGCAAGTATTTGCCAGTCACCAGTAGGTCAGTTACTATAAATGAAATTGTATAAACTTATCATCATCCATTATTTTCTTTATCCTTTCACTTTTTCCCCTCATCCCCTTTTCAGTGCATTCTTAACGTGAAATGTACCATTGTCTAAATCACCTTGTAGTGAACGGACATTAAACCAATGAGAAGAAGAAGAACACACACACACACACACACAGGGGGGACGGATAACCTAGTGGTCAGAACATTGCGCTGGCAATTTGACGACCCAGGTTCGAGTCCGGTCGAGGAGATTTTTCTCCTGGAGTTAACATCAGTGCTGACTCCACTCTCCCCAAAAGTCCTTCGGATGAGACTTTAGACCGAGGCCCCGTGTGCGAACGCACGCAGAACATCTTGCGCACACGTTAAATCCTGTTTCGCTTTTCGTAAGAATAGGCCATCGTGTGCTGGTGGGAACAGATGACATTTACATAATTACATACACACGGGGACCGGATGAAAAACGCACAAGAGTGCTTTTTCCATTATCATCGATATAAAAGAATAAATAAATCAATCAATCAAAACACACACGCACACACACACACACTAAGACAAGTCTGTCTCTGTCTATACCATTGCATAAACTAGTCTTATCTTCTCCTATAACACGCTTCTCTCTCTCTCTCTCTCTCTCTCTCTCTCTCTCTCTCTCTCTCTCTCTCTCTCTCTCTCTCTCTCTCTCTCTCTCTCTCTCTCTCTCTCTCTCTTCTCTCTCTCAGAAATGTTAATGGTGTCATGCTGCAGTGTACTCTGCTAAGTTTAAACAGTGAAGTTGCTTTACTCTATATCTGTTCATCTAGCAGAAACTTGATCATCATTGATTGATCTATAGAGAATTTTGGATTAATTCGTGTGTGATTGTGTATTTTTGCTTTGCTTATTACTTTTTTGTTACAGAACTTTGTATATCATATTCGTGTATCCTAGTTTGAGTTGTGATTATACTTCTTTTTTGTGATTACACTTCTATTAGGCTTACGTGTTTGTTATTTGAGATTTTAGTCATTATCTGTTCATTTTGTTTTTCCCTTTTGTAATTGTTTTGGTTATTGGATTTTTTTTTTCTTCTACTTGTGTGAAAACTCATAGACACCCAAAGATCTAACACAGCATTACTATCTGCACTCATTCTTAGATGTCATGCCTCTTACCTCAGACAAGTGGCCATTAAAACAGGGTCTCCGAGTAGGCTACCTCAACATAAACGAATGAATAAAACAGATGATATTGCTAGCATACTATTTAATGAGGGGAATGAGTTTCATCTGTTTGGCTTTGCTGAATCTCGTCTTTCCTCAAATATAACTGATGCAGACATGCACATTCCAGGATACCAAATATTTCGTCAAGATCCCTACAAACCAAAAACTACAGGCTTGTTAACATATTTTGCATCTTCATTATGCTGTAAAAGGCTACATAACTTCGATGTCTATGATATTGAATCAATATGGGTAGAAATCAAACTAAAACACAGTAGTCCGCTATTGATAGGATTTATATACAGAAATCCGTCGGAACCCACTGACTGGATTGATCGATTCAATTCTTTAATGGATGAAGTTACACTTTTAAACTATGAAACAGTTATCCTTGGTGATTTTAACATAGATTTACTCAAACCTAAGCCTAAATGGAATCACAACTATACTATGTTTGGCCTAGACCAACTAGTAGATAAACCTACACGTATAACAGAAAACTCAGAGACATTAATTGATCATATATATACTAATGCAAAACAACACATAACTGAAGTATGTACTCCATCGTGTGGATGCAGTGATCATAGTCCTGTCTGCTTTACTTGGTTTAAACATCGTATAAAAATTCCTAAGGTTGGGCATAAAACCATATATTACAGAAGATTCAAAAACTTTAGTGAGAAAAATATTCTTTCAGACTTGATGAATTCACCTTTACATGATATTTATCAAATAAGAGATCCCAATGAAGCTGCTGATTTTTGGGTTAATACATTTATCTCAGTGTATGACAAACATGCTCCCTTCATAAGAAAAAGAGTTAAAGAAAAAATGAAACCTCCTTGGATAACAAAGGACATAGATTCCGAGATAAACCTACGAAACTATCTGAAAACCCATGGTACAAATGACCAATTTAGAGAACAAAGAAAT
>CM060330.1:19280063-19295063 GCA_030674155.1 Stramonita haemastoma
CACACACACACACACACACACACACACACACACACACACACACACACACACACACACACACACACACACACACACACACACACACACACACACGCAGAGAGAGAGAGAGAGAGAGAGAAGAGAGAGAGAGAGAGAGAGAGAGAGAGAGAGAGAGAGAGAGAGGAGAGAGAGAGAGAGAGAGAGGAGAGAGAGAGAGAGAGGTTTTTCTTTTATAACGAGGATAATAGAATAAGTGCTTTTTTACATCCAGTCCCCGTGCGTATGCAGTTTTGTAAATGTCATCTGATCCCACCGGCACACGATGGCCTACTCTTGCGAAAAGCGGAACAGGATTTAACGTGTGCGCAAGGTGTTCTGCGTGCGTTCGCACACGGGGCCTCGGTTTAAAGTCTCATCCGAAGGACTAGAGAGATACAGAGTCAAGTCAAGTCAAAATCTTTTATTTCAAAGATAATGAATAAGCACTTGTGAGCTTTTATTTACATCCAGTCCCCGCCTTTATGAGGAATACGATCAAGATAAAAATTAAAACCCTCTAACAACAACAATGATAAACCAAATAACAAAAACAAGAGACAGCAACAAAAGTAGCAAACGACAGACAAGATCTGAAATAAGGACAGAAAGACTAATAATAAAATAACAAAACTGCACACACTGAAGAGAACTAAAATCAGAAAAAAAAACAGTCAAATGATGATTATGATAAAAAGACACTAATAAGTAAGTAGCAAACAAGAAAACCTAACAAACTAAGCGCCTGAAAATATCATCCCACCACCTATCAACAAAATATGTCACATAAATAATAGCATTTTGGTAAAAGGAAGGATGAAACTTAACCAATGTTCTCATTATCAGGGAAAAAGTACTACCAATGGCAAATCACACAAAACAAAATATGTTCCAGATTTCTTTTAAAGTGCATTACATTTTTTAATCGCATAATGATTTACACATTCACACGCACACACACATACACACACACACACACCACACACAGCACGCCGCACGCGCGCACACACACATACACACACATACATGCACATCCACAAACGCGCACACGCGCACGCACGCACAAGCATGCACACACACACACGTACACACACACATGGGCACCGACACATTTAACCACACACACTCGCATATACATAAATATATGCACGCATACACAAACACAATGCACACACGTACGCATAGACGTGCACGGAGATACAATCGCGCACTGGTTTGGCATCTGGATTTCACTAACTGCTGGTTGTTGTTTAATTACTAAAGGACATGATTATATAATTACCAATGCTGTAATTGTCGGCAAGGCAGATGCAAATAGGATTACTGGAGTCGATATGACGATGTGGAAGGATCGATCGCTTTTCATGTTAGCTTGTTATGCATTTTCTTTTATTTTAAAATTTGTTTTTTCCTTTGATCTACCATTTGTTTTATTTATCAATTATTCATTCATCCGTTTTTTTTAGTGGGTCACAATATAACACAGTATGTGTGTTTATTCGTTTGTTGTGTTTATTCTTGTATTTGCGCATTAAAATTTGTCTTGTTTATTCGATATATTTCTTTGCGTATTTTTTGTTTATTTTTATATTATTTCTTTCTCTGTGTGTTTTGATTGGCTCCTTAGGTTAATTGCTGTAATTGCAGAGAAATAAAAGCAAAAACCCAAACCAATCAAAAGCAAAAAATAAGCGTAGGTCTGGCATTACCAGAATGGAGAAGTGTGGCTGTACAGAGTAGCATGTTTCCGCCCTCTATCGTTTTTCACTTTCCTTCTCCTTTTATTCTTAATCTTCATAGAATCCATTACCTTCACTCCTTCAATCTCATTTTCCTTTTTTATCCTTTTCTCTTCCTCATTTAGTTTCCTTATAGTTTTCTGTCATTTTAGTTTATTTTATCGTTCCTCTTCATCCGCCTCCCCACCTCCCCGCCCCCTATCTTTTTCGTTCTCATATTTCTTTCTTTTAGCGTCCTCATTGGTTTTGGGTTTAGCGTAACCTACATAGTAAACAAACCTAATTACAAATTGTAATGAGCTCCCATGAAAGCTCTTTGGAGGCTATACAGTCGTTAATATTTAGTAGTATTTAAAAAACGAGTTCTATACTGCAACGAATTTGTAAGGATTAATTAGTTTCTTTGAAAGATGGTCAAGTAAGGAGAGCAATCGAAGAAAGCTGTGATTTTCAATGTGTGCACATTAGGCCTGATCAATATTGCCTGCAACACATGAATGGATCTAATATTGTTAGACAGCTTTATTTCCTTCATTTACCCAATCTTTTGGGCCAATGCGTCTGTCTCTCTGTCTGTCTGTCTGTTTGTCTGTCTCTCTGTCTGTCTCTCTGTCTCTCTGTATCTGTCTCTCTCTGTGTCTGTCTATTTATTTTATTTGTTTAAACAAAATCTTTTATATCGCGGATAATGGGATAAACACTCATACCAGTCCCCGTGTGTTGGCAGTTTTGTAAATCTTGTCATCTGTCCCAGCAGCACAAAATGGCCTACTCTTACGAAAACAGAGCAGGATTTAACGTGTGCGCAAGATGTTCTGCGTGCGTTCACACACGGGGCCTCGGCTTATAGTCTCATCCGAAGGACTTTGGGGGAGAGTGGAGTCAGCACTGATGTTAATTCCAGGGGAAAAACTCTTCGAACGGGAATCGAACCCGGGTCGTCAAATTGCGAGCACAATGTTCCGACCACTAGGCTATCCCGTCCCCTGTCTTCTGATCACTAGGCTATCCGTCCTGTCTTTGATACTAGCTATTCCGTCGTCTGTCTGTCTTCTGTCTGTCTGTCTGTCTGTCTGTCTGTCTGTCTGTCTGTCTCTGTCTGTCTGGTCTCTTTCTCTCTGTCTCTGTCTCTCTCTGTCTCTGTCTGTCTCTGTCTCTCTCTCTGTCTCTCTCTCTGTCTCTCTCTGTGTGTCTCTCTCTCTGTGTCTCTGTGTCTCTCTCTGTGTCTCTCTCTGTGTCTCTCTTCTCTTCTGCTCTCGTCTCTCTCTCTGTTCTCTCTCTCTGTGTCTGTGTGTCTCTCTGTCTGTCTGTCTGTCTGTCTGTCTGTCTGTCGCTGTCTCTCTGTCTCTGTCTGTCTCTGCCTGTTTGTCTGTCTCTCTCTGTCTGTCTGTCCTGTCTCTCTTATGTTTTATGGTCCCGATGAATATTTGCTATTTTCTCATTTTCATAAGTATATATATTATCTTTTAAAGCATTGAGTTTGATTTATAACTTTGAATGTTGTTTCGCTCCTATTTGACATTTCTTTTATATAACCTTGCTCTTTTTTTGTTGTTTGCTTTTCGGAATTTTCTATTCCTTGTTAGGTTTGGCCACATTGTGAGCTTATAGGTTTCATTGATGATGATTTAAAAAAAAAAAAAAAGAAGTGTGAGTCTTCTGACGTATTTTGTTGACTGGTTTGTTTTGATGACGATGTAACTTGAAGATGCCTTCTTCCTCTCTCTCTCTCTCTCTCTCTCTCTCTCTCTCTCTCTCTCTCTCTCTCTCTCTCTCTCTCTTTTCTCTCTCCTCCTCCTCTCTCTCTCTCTCTCTCTCTCCTCTCTCCTCTCTCTCTCTCCTTCCTTCCTTTCCTTTCCTTCCAACTTCCACCTTCAAATATTCTATCCTAGACTTGTTATGGAGAGGAGTATTTTGGTTTTTATGTTGGATTCAAATTGTGTTCTTACCATTGGAATATAGAGATGTGTTTTCACGTAGCTTTTTGTATGTAAAGGTTTTTTTTATGTTTTGGTTTTTTTTTAATCTGTTTTTTTCCCTTTTATGCCTACTTTGCTTGTTTTCCCGCTTACACACACACACACACACACACACACACACACACACGCACGCACGCACGCACGCACGCACGCACGCACGCACGCACGCACGCACGCACGCACGCACGCACGCACGCACGCACACACACACACACACACACACACACACACACACACACATACACGTTCGTTTAAATAGCTATTAGTGTATCCAGTTAGGATGACGCGTTTTGTTGAATGTATCCCATTTTTCTTCTTTTAAAATATTGGTTGAACTGCTGTTGGTGGTGATGCTGGTATGTAGGGGTAGGGAGGGGGGTTCTTAGCTTTATTCCCTGATTAGGGCAAGGGCCGGTTGAAAAAAAGTATGTAATGCTTACTCTGTAACCCTTGAAAAATAAAGATTATTCATTCATTCATTCATTCATTCATTCATTCTTCCTCTCTCTCTCTCTCTCTCTCTCTCTCTCTCTCTCTCTATTCCTCTCTCTGGGGAGGGGGGAGGGGGCGATCACGTGATGTGAAGAAGAAGCGGGAAAGAAAATTGCTCTGGTATTTTTGTGAATTGGTTATTAGTTATAAGTGGCTTTAGTTTTTCATTTTTTGCACTTACAATCGTTAGAAAAATGGGAATATCCGTGCAGCTCTACAGAGCCGTGTGTGTGGGACATTTGCGCAGTATTTGCCTGTTTCATGTCGAAACGGGCAGAATTCAAATCTGCCATGCATACCACCACACTGATGTTGAAAAACAGACGAGACGGTGTCTTGCTAGGACTGACCCTCACCCTCCTATTTTGGAGCGGGTTTTTATTGCGGTGTGGTGATGTGGAGACCAACCCTGGACCCACCCCTCCTGGATCTACTGGCCACAAGCTGAGGCAAACCAGCTTGGTTGGTGGTACTGGTGGTCATAGTAACGCTACAGGGAAAGCTGTGAAAGACCAAAGCCAGCGCAGATGTGCCTGCCAGCACGCCAACGGTGAGACACCACAGAGAAGAGTCCTCTTCTGCAGCAGCCCCTGAGGAAGTGACCACCCATACCATGACAGCCAAATTAGAGAAGTTGGAAACCTCCTTGAAGTCTACAATGGACAGCATGAAAAGTGAAATCAAATTGTTGACAGACAGTGTTAGTGGTCTGAAAGAGGAATTGTGTGGCCTTAGACATGACATGGACAATCTTAGATCGGAAAATGTAGAGTTGAAACACTCAAATACAGAACTTACTGATAGGATTGGAAAGTTAGAAAAGCAATCAGATGATTTAGAAGGACGATCAATTCAAAATAATATTATTTTTCATGGACTAGAAAAGGAAACAAACGAGACTGGAGCTGACTGTGAGAGGGTTGTGAAAAATCTTCTCTCTGAAGAAATGGATGTTGCAGGAAATATCAAGTTTGATAGAGTACACCGTATTAACTCCAAACCTAACTCTCCCATCATTGCCAGGTGCTGTTTTTACAAGGATAAATTTAGTATACTGAAGGCTAAAACTCGTCTGAAAGGGTCTAGTATCTTTGTTGATGAAGATTTCTCTCATACTGTTAGAGACGTCAGGCGTAAGCTGACCCCATATTTGAAGAGTGCTCGAGCAGAAGGGAAACAAGTAAGGGTGGTCTTTGATCATCTGATCATAAACGGTGAGAAGGTGACCCTCAACGATCTTCAGAGAAACGAATAGCTCTTTGGCCGGCCCATACATACATGCCCATACACATAGACACAATTCACAGGGTAGGACAGAAAGTATAGGTACACCGGTTGTGACGCATCAGACAGACACTGACGTAATACGGCTTCGCGCTGTGGTGTGTGACAAAGATCTAGGCCTAGGCGCAGGGTGGAGTTAGGAGACAAAGACCGGTCTAACCGTTTACTTACGTCAGCTGGCGAGTTGTCCGGTAGGCCTAGTAGGCCTACACAGTTTTTGAATAAAGAGCCAACTCTGAATGAGCGTAATGATCGGAATACTGTTGAAAGCATTAACCTGGTGTCTAGTCTTATTAATGATAATAGTGATAATGTCAGTTTATATGTTGTAGATCCGTTGGATTGTGACAAAATAAATGAAACAAATAAACTTTTTTTAAATTTTTATCTTGGAATGTAAATGGATTGCTTTCAAAACTCTCTGATAGGGATTTTGTATCTTATGTATGCAGTTTTGATTTTATCTGTCTGACAGAAACGTTCCTAGAAGACATACAGCCAGATGTGTGTAGTGGCTATAAGGCCTTCTGTAAGTCAGCAATTAAAGTTAGTCACCAAGGGAGGTAATCCGGGGGAGTTGTTTGCTTGATTAAGGATGAGTTAGCTGCTCTTGTGAAATGTTTAGATGTTCCATACCCTAACATTTGTACTTTTCTCTGTGACAAATCATTATTGTGTACCTCAAGAAATGTTTTGCTTGTATGTGTGTATATCCCACCTGAAGGTTCTCCTGTTTATAACATGTTTGACAATGACAGTGGGATTGCTTTGATGGAAGAATATTTAGTCAATTGCATGGTGACTTTGGATGAAGTTGATATAATTTTGTGCAGAGACTTAAACAGCAGGACATCAAACTTGTCTTGTCATCATGTAGCAAATGACAGTATTTCAGATCTCCAAAGTAAAAGCATGTCTCTCAGTGGTAATCGGTATTCTGAAGACTCTATTCTCAATAATTAGGGTAAATTATTATTGAATATGTGTACTTCACTTAGTTTACAAATTCTGAATGGCATATGTACTGGTGATAAGCAAGGACGCTACACGTACATTTCTGATGGAGGATGCAGTGTTGATGAATATTTTCTAATGTCAGATGATTTGTTCTCTCAGATTTTTGACTCATGTCGTTTGTATGTTGCGGAACGTTCTGATTCAGATCACTTTCCTGTAGAATTACATATTAATCTATTGTATAGCTGAAGAGCCATCTGTTGTGGAAAAGATTGTGTGGGATGAAAACAAACTCTCAGCTTATAAAGATTATCTTTGTGAGGAGGACATGTGTGTAAATTTTTCTTCCTTTGATTTGGAAAGGAAAAGATATTAGGTGCCTGTTGTTATTGGTTAGAGTCCAGCCATTACGCTGCTACTCCATGTCAAAGCACAGCGTATTCGAGAAAGTGTCTGTCTCCCATTACTACAGCTTGAATAGAATTAAGCAATGCGTCAGCCACTCTATCCACCGCTCTTAAATATCTAGGGGTTGTTATTGACAACACACTATCCATGCAACAATTCATCACCCAGACCTGCCAGTCATGCTATTATCACTTACACGTATTAGTGCAATTCGAAAGTACTTGTCCACTGATGCAACATCCAAACTCGTCAATTCTCTGATTCTTTCACGTCGACTATTGCAATTCTCTTTTAGCTGGTTTGCCAGCATCATCTATCAACTCACATCAAAGTATACAAAACCTCGCAGCTTGACTAATCCTCAGAAAGAAAATCTGAGCACATCTCCACTGGCTGCCTGTGTCACAGAGAGTAAACTATAAGATCAGTACTCTCTGTTATGAATGTCTCCACAGCACCCTCCTACCTCTGTGAATGTCTTCACCCGTACATTCCTCGTTCCCTCCGCTCTGCTGCAGATACCCTGCGCTTACGAATACCTAGATTTAATCAATCCACCGTTGGCCGTCGCTCTTTCTCTATTTCTGTTCCAGTGATCTGGAACGATCTCCCTCTCTCCCGTCATCAAAAGCCTACCTATGACACTTTTAGATCCAGCCTCAAGACATATTTGTTTCAAAACAAAAATTCTCTGCTCCTGTTTCATCTTATAGCAGCCATTGCTCTCAAGAGCTGAAATAACAACACTGCCAAAGAGTATAACGTGTGTGTGTGTGTGTGTGTGTGTGTGTGTGTGTGTGTGTGTGTGTGTGTGTGTGTGTGTGTGTGTGTGTGTGTGTGTGTGTGTGTGTGTGTGTGTGTGTGTGTGTAGTAGTTCTTCAGTTTAACGTCCTTCCACTAAATAGTGATATCAGACATGTGTGAGTGTGTGTGTGTGTGAGTGTGTATGTGAGTGTGTATGTGCGTGCGTGCGTGTTTGTGAGAATGTGTGTGTGTGCGTGGTTGTGTGTGTGAGTGTGTGAGTGTGTGTGTGGTGTGTGTGTGTGTGTGTGTGTGTGTGTGTGTGTGTGTAGTGTGTGTGTGTTGAGAGTGTGTGTGTGTATGTGTGTGTGTTTGTGTGTGAGTGTGTGTGTGTGTGTGTGTGTGTGTGTGTATATATATATAATATATATATATATATATATATATAATATATATATATATAATATATATATGTGTGTGTGTGTGTGTGTGTGTGTGTGTGTGTGTGTGTGTGTGTGTGTGTGTGTGTAGCTTGAGTTTATATGTGAGTGTGCAAGCTTGCGTTCATGCGTGCGAGCGTGTGTGTGTGTTGCAAATATAATAGCATATAAAACAAAATGCTAAGGAGTACTGAGGGGGAAAATAATTTAACTGTTAGTATGATGTAGGACTATGGGGAAAAAAATCTACAACCAGTAAATGATAACAGTAGAACAGAACTATGCAATTAACTAACAATGGAACTCTGTGTGTGTGTGTGTGTGTGTGTGTGTGTGTGTGTGTGTGTGTGTGTGTGTGTGTGTGTGTGTGTGTGTGTGTGTGTGCAAATTTGACTGTGTTAAAACTAAGTTGTTATTGGTTGCATGTTTAAGAATTGGTTGAATGCAAGCATTATGAGTTGTTTATGCAATATTAAGCGCTATATAAATTCCATTTATTATTATCAAATAAGCAAAAGGTAGCCACAAAAAATGATTAGTCATTCTTTGGCTGAACTATGTACATATAAATTTCAGTAAATTGCTCTCTCTCTCTCTCTCTCTCTCTCTCTCTCTCTCTCTCTCTCTCTCTCTCCTCTCTCTCTCTCTCTCTCTCTCTTCTCTCTCTCTCTCTCTCTCTCTCTCTCTCTCCTCTCTCTCTCTCTTCCTGGAGTGTAACATCAGTGCTGGACTCCACTCTCCCCAAAAGTCCTTCGGATGAGACTTTAAACCGAGGCCCCGTGTGCGAACGCACGCAGAACATCTTGCGCACACGTTAAATCCTGTTCCGCTTTTCGTAAGAGTAGGCCATCGTGTGCCGGTGGGAACAGATGACAATATTTACAAAACTGCATGCACACGGGGACCGGATGAAAAAAAGCATATGATTGCTTATTCTGTTATCCTCGATGTAAAAGAATAAAATATAAAAGAATAAAATATAAAAAAAATATAAATATATATAAAACATCTCTCTCTTTCTCTTTCTCTGTCTGTCTGTCTGTCTCTCTGTCTATCTGTCTGTCTGTCTCTGTCTCTCTCCCTCTCTTTCTCTGTCTGTCTCTCTCTTTCTGTCTCTTCTCTCTCTCTCAATACTTTAACTGGCACAGCCCAGGACCCCAGAAGATAAAAGCCCATAGCAATTTGATCTCAACGGCTGTTCCCTCTGATGACACGTTTATGACAAGTAATCAACTGATTTTCCCTGCCTCTGTCTCCTCTGGTCCCCTGTCTCTGTCTCCTCTGGTCCCCTGTCTCTGTCTCCTCTGGTCCCCTGCCTCTGTCTCCTCTGGTCCCCTGTCTCTGTCTCCTCTGGTCCCCTGTCTCTGTCTCCTCTGGTCCCCTGTCTCTGTCTCCTCTGGTCCCCTGCCTCTGTTTCCTCTGGTCCCCTGCCTCTGTCTCCTCTGGTCCCCTGCCTCTGTCTCCTCTGGTCCCCTGCCTCTGTCTCCTCTGGTCCCCTGTCTCTGTCTCCTCTGGTCCCCTGTCTCTGTCTCCTCTGGTCCCCTGCCTCTGTCTCCTCTGGTCCCCTGCCTCTGTCTCCTCTGGTCCCCTGCCTCTGTCTCCTCTGGTCCCCTGGCCTGGCTGCATCCATGACTGACAGCAGCAGTGAAGGCGGCAGAGTCAGGAACTGACTGCAGGAGAGGTTTTCTTTCCTGGCATTTCAAGTCCTGGGGTCCAATCTTCAGTTGTGCCCCCAAGGTCCACGGGACTACGGGACAGGTGAAGGTGAAGGTGCATCCTTGCTCAGAGGAGGGCTCTTTAAGAAGAAACTATGTTTTAGTATATCGTTTGGTTTTTGTCGTGTGTGTGTGTGTGTGTGTGTGTGTGTGTGTGTGTGTGTGTGTGTGTGTGTGTGTGCGTGCGTGCTGGTGCGTGCGTGCGTGCGTGCGTGCGTGCGTGCGTGCGTGCGTGCGTGCGTGCGTGCGGTGTGTGTGTGTGTGTGTGTGTGTTTATTCTTCTTTGCCTTATTTTCACCATTATTTCTATTTTTCTTTCGTTTTCCTGAATCTTCTTCGCTTTTTTCTTACCTATTGTGTTTCTTTTTCTCTTTCAGCATATTGATCTGTTCTTTATTCATTAAATGATGTATATATCTGTTCGTATTCCATTATTTTTATCAATGCGCGCGCGCACACACACACACACATACAAACACATACATACATACATACATACATACATACATACATACATACATACATACATACATACATACCTACCTACCTACCTACCTACCTACCTACCTACCTACCTACCTACCTACTACCTACCTACCTACCTACCTACCTACCTACCTACATACATACATATACGTACGTACACACACGCGCGCATACACACATACATACGCACACGCACGCACGCATGCACGCACGCACGCACACACACAGAACATTGCGCTGGTCAGAACATTGCGCTGGCAATTTGAAGACCGGGTTCGAGTCGGTCGAGGAAATTTTCTTCCTGGAGTTAACATCAGTGCTGACTCCATCTCCCCAAAAGTCCTTCGGATGAGACTTTAAACCGAGGCCCCGTGTGCGAACGCACGCAGAACATCTTGCGCACACGTTAAATCCTGTTCCGCTTTTCGTAAGAGTAGGCCATTGTGTGCCGATGGGAACAGCTGACAATATTTACACAAATGCATACATACGGGGACTGGATAAAAAAAAAAGCACATGAGTGCTTATCCCATTATCCACGATATAAAAAAAAATAAACACACACACACACACACACAACACGTTTGATCCTGTTCCGATTTTCGTAAGAGTGGGCTATTGTGTGCTGATGGGAGCAGATGACAAGATTTACATAAACTGCATACACACGGGGACTGGATGTAAAAAAGCACATGATTGCTTATTCCATCATCCTCGATATAAAAGAGCATATAAATAAAATAAACAAACACACACACACGCACACACATGTGAGCGAGCGAACGCATGCACATCTTCAGCACTCGTTAAAAGCTGATCCGTTTTTCAGAAGTGTTGGCCATTGTATACCGGTAGTAACAAATGTCAAAGTTGATAAAACTGAATACACACGGGGACTGGATATAAAAGTCAGATGTAAGCTTACTCTATTATCTTAGAAATAAAAGAACAAATAAGACATACCCACAAAAACACACACATAAACACATATAAACACATAAACACACACACACACTCTCTCTCTCTCTGTCTTTCTGTCTCTGTCCCTGTCTCTCTATGTCTGTCTCTCTCTGTCTCTTCTGTCTCTGTCGGTCGGGTCTGTCTGTCTGTCTGTCTGTCTCTTGGTGATGTGGTTTTGTTTTCTTTTGTCTTTTTGTTGTTGTTTTTTTCGGGGGTGGGTGCTTTTCCCTAATAAGGGCAAGGTCCGGATGAAAATAAAGTATGTGAATGCTTACTCTGTTACCTTTGGAAAATAAAGATTATTCATTCATTATTCATTCTCATTCATTCATTCATTCATTCATTCATTCATTCACTCTCTCTCTCTCTCTCTCTCTCTCTCTCTCTCTCTCTCTCTCTCTCTCTCTCTCTCTCTCTCTCTCTCTCTCTCTCTCTCTTTTCAGCCCTGCTTTTTGTGTTTTTATGAGTCACAATGCCTATGTGTGCTCTGGAACATAACTGTATGTCTGTCTGCTCTTTAGAAGAAACGAAAGTACTTTCTTGTTTTTGCTTCTGTTTTATTTTCTTTTTCTTGTTTACTTTAGTATCTCAGACAAATGTACAGCTGCTCCAAGCACCTGCTCTTTAAAAAAAACACCTCAGCTATAATCTGGCCACTGAAGGGAAAGAAAGGAAATGTAGAAGCCCCCCTTAAATCCTCCTGGAAAGGATAAAAGCGTTTTGCTTTACTGCTTTAGTTGATCTGTCTACTGAGTCCAGTCCGTCTGTTTCTGGGTTGTGTACATGCTGTGTAGCCACGTGCACATTTCCGCACACGACGCACGCACACATACACACACACATACAGACATTCACACAAACACGCACTCACTCACGCACACGCACAAACACACACAAAGACACAAAGACACAGACCAGACACAGACACACAGACACAGACACAACACACACACACATACACACACACACACACACACACACACACACACACACACACACACACACACACACACACACACACACACACGCAAACATGTCGGCATGCACGCACACACAAAGGCACACAAAGGCACACAAAGGCACACACACACACACACACGCACACACACATCCACGCACACACCCAAGCTGGCAAAAGAGTTCTCTGGTGGTATTAACTGGTGCAGATGTAAAATCGAAGGCTTCATTCGGGGGAAAAAACAAGAGACGAATTGCAATATGTGTCTTGCGTCTTTGTACACTGTACTTTGTGCCTATTTTACGATGATGATGGTGATGATGATGATGATGATGATGATGATGGTCATGGTGATGGTGGTGTGATGATGATGATGATGATCATCATCATCATCATCATCATCATCATGACAACGACGATGACGATGACTGTCACGTCATCGTCATCGTCGTTATATCATGATGATGGATGATGATGATGATGGTGACGATGACGATGACGCTCAGACGGCAACTATTGTCCGTTATATGAGCGAAAATGTGTGCCTGACAATCCAGGACCAGCGCATCCGACTTCCGCGTGGGAGAAATTTCGTTACGTTCTAAGTATTTCCGGAGAGAAAAAAAAGGCATGAGAATGGACCCAAAAAGCCAAGAACAGAGAAAAAAGACATGACGGGAGAAAAAAGAACGAGGCAGAAACAAAGAGAGGGATAGGAAAGAGGGAATTCCTAGCACAGAACATCGGGAAGATGGAAATGCTTTTTATACTGACAGGTCCCCGGCATCCCCGCGGGGTTATGATATTAATGATAATGATTCTGTTGACACCACCGCTGCTGCCTCCACTGCCTCTGCTGCTGCTGATGTTGATGATGTTGATGCCACCACCACCGCTGCTACTGCTGTTACTGCTGTTGCTATTGTTCTGCTGCCACTCCTGTTACTGCGACTGCTGTTTCTGTTGCTGTGCTGCTGCATTCGTTGCTGTTTCTGTGCTGCTTGCTGCTATGTTAACTGTTCTATTGTTTTTTCTGTAGTGTGTTTGTGGCATAGACATATGATGGTGTGATAAAGGTAGTATGTGGACTACTTTGTTATTTTTTTTTACTGTAGTGTGTTTTTGTGGCGAATACGACGATGATGATGGTGGTGATTATAAAAGGGATAGTTACTGATGGTACTGACCAAAGATGCTTTGCTCAGGTACTTATTTCCAGTGTTCCTACTGCTGCTGCTGCTGCTGCTGCTGCCGCTGCTGTTAGTGCTGAGCGACTGTCGTGTTGTGTTTCATTGTTCGTGACAAACTGTGAGCCGAAAATAACTTGGATCGTATTCTGTGTTTCAGAGGTCGAAGTTATAAAAAGAACACGGCTGAAGGGTGGTGTCCTTATTTTTTCGCAGGTATGTTACCGAGTTTGAATTTATCTGTCTGTCTGTCTGTCTGTCTGTCTGTCTGTCTGTCTATGCATGCATGGATGTATGAATTAATGTATGTCTGTATATACCGGTATGTGTGTTTGTATGTATGTATGTATATATGTATGTGTGTATGTATGAATGTATGGATGGATGGATGGATGGATGCATGCATGCATGCATGCATGGATGCATGCATGCATGCATGGATGCATGCATGCATGCATGCATGGATGGATTTTATGTATGGATGTGTATGGATGGATGGATGGATGTATGGATGGATGTATGTGTGTATGTGTGTATGTGTGTATGTGTGCATGTATGTATGTATGTATGTATGTATGTATGTATGTATGTATGTATGATGTATGTATGTATGTATGTATGTATGTATGTATGTATGTAGTATGTATGTACGTATGTACGTATATCGAGGGAGAGGAGATGGGCGCCGCCCTCAACATGCTGGCCCCTGGAGAAGCTGAGGTCTCTGACGCCTCGCTCCCCTACGTCCACACAGGTTATGGGATACCATTATCTGTATTTATGTATGTATGTATGTATGTATGTATGTATGTATGTATGTATGTATGTATGTATGTATGTATGTATGTATGTATGTGTGTATGTGTGTGTATGTCTGTCTGTCTGTCTGTCTGTCTGTCTATTTGTCCATTGTATCCTCGGGGACGTTCACAGGGAACTTCTCTGTGTAAGGCAGTCATGAGGCCACCCACCAGGACGGTCCTGCATTCCTATAGAACGCTCTGGTAGGGCTTGGTGAAGCGAAATTTGAATCAGAA
The DNA here is from genome assembly GCA_030674155.1 of Stramonita haemastoma. Classification (NCBI taxonomy): domain Eukaryota; kingdom Metazoa; phylum Mollusca; class Gastropoda; order Neogastropoda; family Muricidae; genus Stramonita; species Stramonita haemastoma. The sequence goes on from CM060330.1 coordinate 19,294,462, forward strand.
CAATTATGTGAGGAATTTCCTTACTAAGCCCAAGATTAACGACAGAATTATGCAGAGTCGAGGAGCCATAGCAAGTAGTATGCTTACCTGTAGTGGCTGACATTGCATCGTCCCCTCAACGACTGTTTCTCATGAACCGCCAGACCTCAGAAGCTTTGACAGGAACCCATCACAGCCACAGAAATGTGAGGAAAATGGATACTGAGGTTACCACATGATCAGAGCAACAGTGACTACCGAGGGAATAACACTTTCACTGCCCAAAGGTGAATGGTGCTGGGGGTGAGCTAACTAACATGTTACAGAGGTGCACCTGCTTTCAGACAACTGGACAGAAGTACACTCTGCACTTCCTATCACGATATCATATAGTGGCCCCGAGCACACTGAGGCGATACACACACCTGCAGGGTGCACACTGAGGCGATACACACACCTGCAGGCACGTGATTTAAACAACACTGTCAACATTGCATCAGCAAAGCTGAGGATGTTGCACTGTGTGGTCCCTGTCCTTCCATGAGCCCACAGTACGTTCACTCTGACAAGAAACCAAATCAGACCTCGGACTCATGGATTCGACCTTGAAACCTGCAAGTAGG
>CM060330.1:19300063-19332563 GCA_030674155.1 Stramonita haemastoma
GTCTAGAGGTAACGCACCTGCATATGAAAGTGTAAACTCCGGGCTGGAAGTGTGCGGTGGTTTTGATCCCCGTTCGGGCCCGAAATTTTCTCCCCATCCACAAGACCATGAGCTAGGGGTCTGGGTGCTAGTCTTTCGAATGAGACGATAAACCGAGGCCCCGTGTGTTTACATGTAATTATTTAGACCACGTAAAGGAACCTACGGCGACAAGAGGGGTGTCCCTGGCAAAATTATGTAGAAAAAGCTACTCTGATAGAGAAACAAATACAACTGCAGACAAGAAAAAGATAAAAATAATGGGTGGCGCTGTTCCTGTTCTTGTTTCCCGGGGAGAGCAGCCCGAATTTCACGCAGAGAAATCTGCTGTGACTTGAAGCGGTATACTATACTAATAACAAAATAGATTTCGTTCCAGCTGGTCTAAACGCTCCACAATTGCCTCCTTGTCGTTTGAAAACTCAAGGCATTCTCAGCATTCGTTTGTCTGCCTTTTTTCACTTCAGCCAGTTCCGTAGTGCGATGTTGAAAACGTCCCTTTTGACAATGAAATCTCTCTTCCAATGTTCTATTACGGTAATTTTATGTTCGATGTGTGTAGCTTGAGGCTGTTCGTCAGTTGTGAAAGTCTCTATTCAAACAACAGAAAGAAAATTGGTTCTCCAGATCCAGGATTCATGTCAAAACCTTTGCGCAGTCAGTGAGGGGTTGGGGGTTAATGTGTCGACAGACAGACAGACAGACAGACAGACAGACACACACACACACACACACACACACACACACACACACACACACACACACACACACACACACACACACACACACACACACACACACACAAAGACACAAACACACACAAGATACAGAAAGACAGGGGACATAAAGACAGAGACTGAGAGAGAAACAGATGGACCAGATAAAGTGATAAAAGAATTGACGACAGAATGGCGGGTGCGGAGAGGGGGTGGGGTGGGGGGCAGAATTGATCGTTATCACAGCTGAAGGCAACAGCTGAAGGCAGTGTGTGATTGCCGTTCCCATCTGATACGACACACGGCAACACGTGAGGTATACTATAATGATAATAGTGATAATGATCATCTTTTTTACCGTTTAGTCTGTCTGCATCCAACAGAGCAGGGGAAGGGTTTGTCTGTACGTCCTGTGAGACAGAGGACAGTGAACATGCACATCACAGTTCATGCATGGAATACATGTTATACACATAATTATTTATTTAATTTTATTATAACTGTGGGGTTGTTCCCCAACTACAGCTCGGTGGTTCATCAACTGCGACAGTTTTTCCCAAATATTTAGGCGCTGCATTCCTACTTCGGGATTTGAACCGTAATGCCAAGTCAACATTTGCTTGATTTTCATCAAGTAATCTATTTATGGATGTCGATAACACTATAAATAGCAATATCAACTACAATATAACGACAAATAATACTAATAATACTACTAATAATACTACTACTACTATATAATAATGATAATAATATACTACTACTACTACTACTACTACACTACTACCCACTACTACTACTACTACTACTACTACTAAATTGATGATGATGATAGTGACAACAATAATAATAATCATGATGATAATGATGATGACCTTGACAATGACGATGATGATGATGACAATGATGATGATGATAACAAACGTTGCAATCACAGCAATAACACTGATGTAAAAGGAAAGGTACAGAAAAGCATCAATGAATAAAGGGAGCAATACGTGAACAATGCGAGTAGCGTGCAAATAGTTGCAGCATGTACTACACACTACGATGATGCAGATGGGGGACAGGATAGCCTAGTGGTCAGAACATTGCGCTCGCAATTTGACGACCCGGTTTGATTCCCGTTCGAGGGAATTTTTTTCCTGGAGTTAACATCAATGCCGACTCATCCACTCCCCCAAAAGTCCTTCGGATGAGACTATAAACTGAGGCACCTTGTGTGAACGCACGCAGAACATCTTGCGCACACATTAAATCCTGTTCCGCTTTTCGTAAGAGTAGGCCATTGGGAACAGACTTCTTTTTACCATTATCCTTGATATAAAAGAATAAATAAAAAAAAGAAAAAAACATGGTGAGAAAAGAATGGCCTCAGTGACAGGATCAGTTCTGCTCTGCGCAGGTGGATATTGCCCAGCTTGACTCACTCCCCGAGGGTGACCCCGAACATGCACTCTGTCTCACTCCCCAAATCTGGGTATGGCTGTGACGCCGTCACCTTCACATCGGATAAGAATTGTGTGTGCACGGCTGTTTTCAAATACTTTCTCACTAAGAAGCCCCAGGCCTAGTTTGTGAGTATGCTGTTTCTGCTTTAACAGAGAGTACAGCTTGTTAGCGTAAGTGTTTTTATAAGGATGAAGACAATCCCGACCTTTCAATGCATAAAGCATTTTGATGTTGGTCAAAGCAATTTGTTTATGCTAATAATTGATAAATACTTTACTCCGACCGGCTCAAGGCTCTAGAACGCAAAGTTTGGGTAAGTGAGTAAGGAGGGCAAGCTGTTACCCATGCAGCAGACCCCCTCCCCCTTCTCCAGGTCGCAGAAATGATCCATTAAATAGGCAATGGCCGATATGAATGGTTCCAGTCCCGTCACAGGAGCCGCTAGGAACGTTGCCATAGACAGCCCCGATCCGCCAAGGGGACTCCCCGAGTTTTCCTCAGGGAAGGGGTCAAAACACGACACCTGTGTGCGCATGCTGGGTTCTTTTTTATTTTGTTGTCATCCGCTCCTACCGGCACACAATGGCCTGCTCTTGTGAAAGGTGGAACGGGTTTATAATGTGTGCGCAAGATGCTCTGAATGTATTCGCACACGTGGCTTCAGTTTATAGTCTCATCCGAATGACTTTGACACTTAGTTCGATTTTTTCACCAAACTGGGAAGAAAGGGCGAGGCTAGGAATCAAACCCAGAGCCTCACGGCTTACATACTGGCAGGCGAATATCTTAACCATCCTGCCACCTTTTCCCATCAAAATTGTATCTTTTAAGAACATATTGTTTATTTATCTGATTATGTAGGGGTTTTGTAAAAATCGGTTCTCCTAACACATCCTAATTTGTAATTAATTTTGTTTTGTCACACTCCTTAAGAAATAGAAAAAGATTAATATTCTGAAAAGGGTAACAGTCCTTGTTACAATGGGTGATGATTATGATTAAGGAAGATCAAGAACAAAAGCAATAACATTTTGGATATGAGGAAGAGAGAGACTGAACGGGGAAGAGAAACAAAGAGCGTGATGCACCATCATCCCATTCAGCTGGCTGCACAGAGAGTTCACTGCTTTCAGGAGCATTTTATGATGGCCACTACTTGTTACAAACGTGAAGGCTCGTCCTGTTTCCATCATTGCTCGATCCCGGACATTTCTTCCCTTCTGTTTCAATATTGGTCTGCTTCATAATCACCGCTAACTCTTTTTTAAGGTAGTATTCCTTGATTGTTATAGAAATATCCCTATTGTTATAGAAACACCCCTATGATTTTCTTTCAATTATATTGAGGAGAATTGAGGATGACAGGACAAAGTTTAGAATGGCCTTGCTGTGGTGAAGATAGAGCTGAGCTCAGTGTTTCCCTTAACAAATCAGAGAGAGAGAGAAGAGAGAGAGAGAGAGAGAGAGAGAGAGAGGAGAGAGAGAGAGAGAGAGAGAGAGAGAGAGAGAGAGAGAGAGAAATGTTTCATTTAACAAATGAAGCTAAAATGCAGAAAGGAAGAAGTTCAAATGAAAACTGCGTTCAAAGTTTCTTCACGGTTGATTGGTAGCAGAAACTAAATCATTAAAAGAAAAAGGTAAAATGAAACAAAATACTGAAAGTGTTTTGAATCTTTTCAGCTGAAAAGTATACATATATATTTATATATATACTTACATATATATATATATAATATATATATATATATATATATATATATATATATATATATATATATATATATATATATGTAAGTGTGTATATATATGTATATATATATTTATATATAATGGTATGGTTTCAAACACACACACATAAACACACATACATACACACATATACACACAAATACTTTCAATGTTAATCTGTGTCAAAATATCTTTAAACTTGTTCCAGTCAGTAAGACGATAATTGTATTTTGGGATGGCATCTTTTTCTTTATCACATTGTAAAGAATTTTCATTTAGAGTGATAGCAACTGGAAAATGATCACTTCCTAAAGTATCGCCTTCTACTTTCCAGATACACCTGGAAAAAAGGGATGGAGAAATAAAAGATAGATCTAAAGCGCTAGGTCTTTGGTTCGAAACATCTGGGATTCTCGTAACATTGCCATTGTTAAGTAAAAAAAAGACAAGAATCAACAATGTTTTCAATAAACCGATTATTGGTCACTGATGTACAATTTTTATCCCAAAAGGGGAGTGCGCATTGAAATCCCCACATATTAGCCATTTTTTAGAATCTGGTAATGTGTGCAACCATTCTGTGTAGCTATCATTAGGGCCTTTAGGTAAATATACCGAAACAATGTTTAGATCTATAGATTTGTTCAGTTTTACGCATGCAGTACAAGAATGCAAATGTGGTATATTAGTTGGAACAGGTGAGGTAGATTCATTATATTCTATACCTTTATGCACATAAATGGCAGCCCGTATCTTTTCAGCATCATTTGCAACAAGTTCATGGATTGGTGGATAGTAGTAATTTTTCAGGTTGGGTAGTCTGTTTCTGGTAACGTTTAAAGACTGTAATACTAAAACCTCAGATTTGAATGATGCCAGATGCTGAATAAGATACGGTAAATTTGTTGTTACAGATCTACAGTTCCACTGTAAAATTCTAAATGGATAAGTTTTCATTATTATCAAGAAAAATAGTTTGGTGCAAACTAATATACAAGGACTTATACAATAACAAGGTTTTTAAAAAAAACATTTATATATATAATTGGTCTCAGGTAAAATAAAATTCCGTTCAAAAGTGAGACAAGATCTCATAACTGAGATTGGACATCTAATTCATTTTCTGATGTTACGAGGCACCTGTGTTACCTTTTGCTGGATTCCTTCCCATTGTGGTATCTACTTTAATGAAATAGTTGACAAAGTAGCAAAATGTGGAGCAAAGCACACTGATGGGTCCTGCAGCATTAATGTCCCCTTATCTGTTCATGAGGGCTATAGCATGCTACAGAATGCATGTTGGAAACATTTTAAAAAGAAACAAAGTATTGGTTCTCTCCAGAATGATGATGTAACCCATTTTTTATCTTTTGATAAGATCAAATGCCGTAACTCTCATGAATATAGAAATGTTGTATCTCTTATTTATAGATTCAAGCTAAATGCTTTTAGATCGAAATTTTAAAAAAAGCAACATGTATCTGTGGCGAAAATATTACAATAAGTCACATTCTTTTAGAATGCAGAGATTTGAAAAACTTTTTACCTGTTTTCACGTACGTTTGCATAGAGCAAATTCTAAAAGACATTTCGGTAATGAAAGAAATTGTATTGTCATTAAGTCATAGTCCTATTATCAGGTTTTTATAATGTCATTTAAAAAAAAAAGTTTTTTAAAACTAGTTATATGAATTGCAAAGTTAGTGTTTAAGATGTTATTCTTTCTTTTTATTATTCTTGTTCTATGGTTTTAATTTTTGGTTCTTATAGTTGTTTAATGCAGAAATTTAGCTATGTGCTCATCCCACCCCCCCCCCCCCCCCCCCCACCCCCTCCATACACACACTCACTCACTCATATACACTTTCCCGTTTGATATCACTATTTAGTTGAAGGACGTTAAACTGAAGAACTAACTAACACACAATTCACACACACACACACACACACACACACACACACACACACACACACCACACACACACACACACAATGCACGCATTCGAGCTTAGGCCTATCCAAGTTTATCTTTTTTCCTTTGTCCTCTTCTGTATGTATAGTTCAATGACTTTCTCATGGTTAGATGTTTTTTTCCTTGTATCATTCATTTAACTTTACAAACAAATACACATACATTCATCCTATCTCCTCCTCCCCTTGTCCAGTCTAAAATCACTTGTTAGTGGATAGACGTTAAAACGAAGACACACACACACACACACACACACACACACACACAACACACACACAAACACACACACACACACACACACACACACACACACACACACACACACACACACATCATTAAGAAACAGTCCTGACAAACGCCCTATGTCGTATATTATTTCTTTAATAATCTAACCCCCAAAACGCCATCCTGTTGCAACCAGGTACCAGAATCTAAAATTGATGTGACAAATGCTACAACCGAAACCACGTGGCATATCCGGTTCTTATCAGCACAACCATGATCATGATGCCACTTTATCTGCACAACGATGATAATAATGGCATTTTGACGGCTATTAGTGTTCGTTTCTTTGTTTACGATCAGAGGACACTAACATCAAACTGTTACTATGATACCATTCACAGTTCCGGATTTGTTTTCTACTAGAAGCAGCTGTAGTTGCTGAAAAACGCCTGCTAAGTGATCAATAGTACTGGAAATGGTGTGTAAAACAGGTTACATTTAAAGCAATAAAAAATAAGAGCTCTCTTCATCTTGCTAAATTGCAAATGTAACTTTTTAACGATCTGCTCGTTGTTATGTTAGAATGTTTCATATAGTTTTCGCTATTTAATGATTTTTAAAGCATTAAAAGTTTGGTGACGTTTTCAATATTCTGCATAACAATGAATAACGAAAAGAAAATTGATTTTTGTACAATGCAAGACGATCACACAGAACACTCAGGCAGTCAGACAGACAACAATACTGAATCACTTGCAGAACAACTTACAGACGTAGAATACAATATAAACACATCCAACAGATATGCTCTCCTCACAGACAAAACCATGACTGACAATTCTTCATACTCCACACTAACACAAAAGCAGACAAGCAACAACACTTCAGCAACTTCACGCAAAAACACAAGCAAACAGCCTCTCCTTACAAACACATCACAGCAGACACGCACACAATCCGGCACCCACCAAAGCCCACACTCCAATTCCCATTCCCAAATGCACCATGAAAACACCCCCCATTCCAGCCCCCTGAAAACCCTCCAACAAAAAACAGTCCCCGTAGAGTGTAACACCTTGTTGTTAGGTGACTCAGTGCTGAAAGGGTGTGACGAGAAAAAGACGTCAGTGGGGGGGCCGCCAAGTCTGCAACCTGTCAGTACCAGGCCTGACGGTACAACACCTGTGTCAGTGGCTGTCAACTAACCGCCCCTCTCCACACATACAAAACGTCACCTTCCACTGAGGATCAATGACTGTAAAGCAGGATCAGTCACAAAAGCAGATTGGACAAAACTGATCCACCTGCTAAAAAAAATCTTCCCCCATGCGCCTCCTCCATCCTCCCCCCCCTTCGGACGACATCCACTGAGGGACAAGGCTTCACGGTCAACGGCTACTCTTGGGGAAACCTGCTGTCAAGAGAGGGTTGTACTTATTGACAACACCCCCTTCTTCCTCACCAGGACTGGAGTGCCTAAAAAGGCGCTATATGATGATCCAATCCATCCCAGTCCTCAGAGTAACAGAACTCTTGCCAAACTACCGACCCAATATAAAGTGCAATGACATGACAAGCTATGCTGAAGCAGCCAAAGGTGTACATTCACGATCGGCTGCCTTCAACATAAAGACGACTTCAGCCCCACCCCACAGTGCGACTAGCGACAATCCAGAGCGCATGCCTACCACAACTTTCCCATCCCCGAGCCAAGGAACCGCCATTGTTCAGAAGTCACAAGTGTGTGTTAGGGAGACAACACTCCGCGGCAGATACACAGCCACTTGTGAAGTACTTTCGGATCTACTCCATTGTTTGACCCAATAGTGTGGTGTGTGTGTGTGGAGGGGAAGGGGAGGGGAGGGGGGGAGTGTGTGTTTGAGTGTATGTGTAAGTGAACATGTGAATGCATGTTTCACCACGTGTGTGTGTGTGTTTGTGTGTATGTAAGCATGCGTGAGTGCGCGTGTGTGTGTGTGTGCGTGCGTGCGTGAGTGGCGTGCGGGGTGTGCTTGCGTATGTGTGTGTGTGTTTGTGTGTCTGTGGATATGCCGGTGAGCATGTGCGTGCTTGCGTGGTATGTAAGCATGCGTGCTTGCTTGTGCGAATGCTTCCGCGTGTGTACGTGTATAATAATTATGTGAACGTGTGTGTGCGTGCGTGTGTGTGCATGCGTGTGATAAATGTCTGCCTGCAAGGCTGCATCAAACATACAGCCTATGTATAATGTTCTAAATAATTACAAATGTGTTTGTGCAGGTGTCCAAATGTTAAATGCAGTGTTCGCATTGATGATAAATGATTGCTTCAACTTTTCGTGAATGGAAATCTCTCTCTCTGTCTCTCTGTGTCTCTGGCTCTGTCTGTCTGTCTGTCTGTCTCTCTCTCTCTCTCCATACTTTCACCCAGCCCCTACCCCCCCCCCCCCCCTTTTTTTTCCCCAACATGAAATGATGTTGATCAATGTCATGCTGCAGTGTGTATTCCTTTTGAGTGGATAAATTGCCTTCTATATCTAGCAGGTATATGGGATCCAGAGACTCTTGCAACAGGGCAGTTGTTGCGTTGGGCTAGTGTGGATTGGAGTTTTTGAACCAATCCTGCAATACTATATTTTCGTTTGCTTTTTCATCTATTATTCTTCGTCACTGTATCTCTTTGTGTTTAGTATCATATTAATATTTAGTGTTCTGTTAGTGAACAGAACAAGGGACTGTACATCACCTTCGTTGATTTAACCAAGGCATTTGACACTGTGAGCAGGAAGGGCCTGTGGCAAATCATGGAGCGTATTGGCTGTCCCCCAAAGTTTCTCAACATGGTGATCCAGCTACATGAAGACCAGCGTGGCCAGGTCAGAAACAGCAACGACCTCTCAGAGCCTTTCCCAATCACAAACGGGGTGAAGCAGGGCTGCGTCCTTGCACCAACCCTCTTCACTATCTTCTTCAGCATGATGCTTCAGCGGGCCACAGAAGATCTTGATGAAAAGACGGAGTTTTCATACGCTACCGCACAGATGGCAGCCTATTCAACCTGCGGCGTCTTCAGGCCCACACCAAAACCCTGAAGCAACAAATTCGAGAGCTACTTTTTGCTGATGATGCTGCCCTTGTAGCCCACACAGAAACCGCCCTGCAGCATGTAACATCCTGTTTTGCAGAGGCAGCCCAGCTCTTCGGACTCGAAGTCAGCCTGAAGAAGACAGAGTTCTCTACCAGCCTGCACCTCAGGTAGCGTACCACCCACCTCACATTACAATTGGTGAGACAGAACTAAAGACAGTCCAGCAGTTTACCTACCTGGGATGCACAATCTCCTCTGATGCAAAGATTGATAAAGATGTAGACAACAGACTGACAAAGGCAAACAGTGCTTTCGGCAGACTCTACCACCAGTATCTGGAAAAACAAACACCTGAAGAAAGACACCAAGATCAGTGTCTACAGAGCCTGGTACTGACCACCCTCCTGTACGGCTCTGAGTCATGGGTCACATACAGACACCACCTGCGAATTCTGGAACGCTTCCACCAACGCTGTCTCCGCTTCATCCTCGACATCCACTGGAGCGACTTCACCACGAATGCGGAGGTGCTGGAGCAAGCAGGGATCACCAGCATTGAGGCCATGTTGCTAAAAAAGCAGCTACGCTGGGCAGGGCATGTCTCTAGAATGGAGGACCATTGCCTACCGAAGATGGTTCTCTACGGTAAACTTTCAACCAGACACCGCTACAGAGGCGCACCAAAGAAGAGATTTAAAGACTCCTGAAGAAATCTCTGTCAGCCTGCCTCATAGACCTTAACCAGTGGTCAGTCCTTGCTGCTGGCTGGCAGGCCTGGCGACACTGTGCATCAATCAGTCTCCTCCTTTGAGGACAATCGCAGAGCGGCCCTTGAGGAGAGGCGAATGAGGAGGAAAAACCGCGTCCCCCCTACATCAACCCCAGAATTGACTTTCCCCTGCAGCCGCTGCCGCTGGGTTTGTTTGTCACGCATTGGACTGAACAGCCACCAGCGAGCCTGCACCAGACGAGGACAGTGCCCTTAATCTTCGTTCGCGAAGCCAAGCCATGATGATGAATATTTAGTGTGTGATTGGTTATATTGATTTAGTAAAAATTGTTGTATCTTAGTTTTTCCCAAAATATTTTTTCCCAATTTATATGCTTTATTATTTTTTATGACTATATGATTTATGTAAAAACAGGACTGGATTCAAAAAGTTGTTTATTGTAACACATTCATTCCTTACAGATTTTGATTTGTGTTGATATTTTAGTTTTTGAAATTGTAATTATAGTTTATTTTGTCTAAAAAATTGATAATCAAGTATCCTATTTTGATAGATCTTATATACATACATATATAAAAAAAAATCAATCTTAACATGTCTCTAACTTTAGACAAGTGGCCCACAAAGCAAGGCCTCCGTGTAAGCTACCTGAATATCAACAATGCAACAAACAAAAAAGATGATATTTCGACCATACTGCACAACGATGGGAATCAATTTCATTTGTTTTGCCTTGCTGAATCTCGACTCTCACCACACGTAACTGACACATGCATGAATATTTCAGGATATCAGATCTTTCGACAGGATCCACACAAACCCAAGTCCACTGGGTTATTAACATATTTGGCTTCTTCACTGAGTTGTAAAAGACTATACAACTTCAATGTTTATGACATTGAATCAATTTGGGTTGGAAATAAAATTAAAACACAATAGTCCAATATTAATAGGAGTCATTTACAGAAATCCTTCGGAAACCACAGAATGGTTTGAAAAATTCAACTCTCTTATGGATGAAGTGACACTTTTAAACTATGAAACAATTATTCTTGGGAATTTTAACATCGACTTATTAAAACCCAAGCCTAAATGGAGTCACAACATTACTATGCATGGCCTGGAACAACTAATAGACAAACCAACTAGGGTAACAGATAACTCTAGAACTTTGATAGATCATATCTATACTACTACAAAACAAAATATAACAGAAGTATGTGCCTCCTCCTGTGGATGCAGTGATCACAATTCTGTGTGTTTTACTTGGTTTAAACATCGTGTCAAAATTCCCAAAGTAGGATATAAAACCATCTTTTACAGAAAATTTAATAACTTCAACGAACAAGACTTTCTTTCAGACTTGATAAACTCGCCATTCCAAGACATATATCAAATCAGAGACCCCAACGAAGCTGCTGAATTCTGGATTACCACATTTGTTTCAGTGTATTCATCAAAAAAAGAGTTAAAGAAAAAATTAAACCTCCTTGGATAACAAAAGACATAGAGACTGAAATGCCCTTAAGAGACTATTTGAAAACCCATGGTACAAAAGAAGAATTTAAAATGCAAAGAAACAAAGTAACTTCACTAAAACGCAGATCAAAACGTGATTACTTTCAAAAACTGTTAATTACAACTACCGGCTCTTGCCAGGTATGGAAAGCCATCAATATTTTATGTAATCGACCTATATCAAAAAGCCAAAAGACAGTTACAGACATAACAGCTGATGAACTGAACACCCATTTCTCAAACATCGCTACTAAAATCATATCATGCGATAAGTCAAATGAAAATGATCTCCAATACTTAGAAGAATATATTGAATCAAAAGAAATTAAATTCCCGGTTGATTTATTGCCAATGACAATTAAAGATGTGTTGGAAAGTCTATCTCTCAAAAAAAATTCCAGAACACGTGACCTTGACAATCTGGATAAAAAAATATTGAAACTTTCTGGTTCTATTATAGCTGAAACACTGACATATCTATATAACTTGTGCATAGATAAAAGCAACTTTCCTCTCATATTTAAAAAGGCAAGTCATACCAGTCCACAAATCTGGAGATTCTTCTTGTCCTTCAAATTACAGACCAATTTCAATCCTATCAGTCTTATCTAAACCCATCGAAAAGCATATCCAAAAATCTTTATATTCCTACTTTGTTAACAACAATCTAATAAATGAAGATCAGTCAGGCTTTCGTAAAAACTATTCTTGTCACACAGCTCTAACTCAACTTACAGACAGTCTCTTACACAACATTAATGAAAATAACTATACAGGCCTAATTTTTGTTGACTTTGAAAAAGCATTTGATGTAATTAATCACTCCTTGCTAGTGCGTAAACTTCACCTGTATAAACTAACACCTGAAATAATCAATCTTTTAAAAAAATTTTTGTTAGATAGACAGCAGCTGGTAACTGCAAATAGTCAAACATCAGAATTAGCATCTATTAAATATGGAATACCACAAGGAGGAAATTTGGGTCCTCTTTTGTTCTCAATATATGTAAATGACTTACCTTTATTTCTAGATTGTAGCTGTGAAATGTTTGCTGATGACACATCCCTCTATTGTAGTGATACTGACCCCCACAGACTAACACTCAAACTTCAAAACAATATCAACAAACTGATTACTTGGACTCAATTAAGCCATATGTCCTTAAATGCACAAAATACTAAGCGTATGTACGTACTAGCAAGACAAAAGAGGCAAAAAATGAAAAGTAAATTTCAACCTCTGTTGATAGATCAAAAAATAATTGAAGAAGTTGACTCACACAAAATTCTGGGTGTAATTATCGACAAAAATCTTACTTGGACTTATCATGTGATGGCACTAGGAAAATGTCTTACAAACAAGGTACGTCAGCTATCAAAAATAAAACACTTTCTAGATAGTCATTCACGCAAACTCTTTTTTGTGGACACATCTTGCCTATAGTTGACTATGCCTCATCTCTTTGGGACAACTGCAGTGAAACTAATTTGAAATTCATTCATCGATTTTATAAAAGAGCACTAAAACTTGTCCTATTAAAATCAAGCTCCCTAACCATCAATGATTATAAGCAAACAAATATTCTTACATTCCAAAACAGGCTTTATTTCAATAAAGCTCTATTTGTACAAAGAGTTGTCAATGGAAATGCCCCTCCCAAGATCACCAATAGATTCAAAATTAATTAGCACAGGCATAACCATCTACTAACATTTCCCAGACCCAGAAACAATCTTTACAAAACAAGCTTCCTATATTCAGGTAGTGATTTATGGAACAAGCTCCCAAAACATTTAAAATGTATCAAAAATAAAAATCATTTCAAAAAATCAGTTGAAAAATCACTTAATGCGCTTATGCAAAAATGTTTAAGAACTACACATCAATCCAATCAACCATATTTAGAACAGACTAAAGATATTGGTACTCTCTGCTCACCCCGAAAAATTTTCAGGTGTGGTTTACTGTGACTGAAAAAATCTACACTTTGCTTGCTATATCTGTATGTGGAAGGGGGAAAAGGTGGAGAAAGATTTCTTTTTTGTTTCTTTTTCTATAATTTAATTTTGAACAGGATAGGGAATAAGTGATGTATGTAAACACGTGTATATTCCGCAAATTCAAAAGGAGAAAACCAAACCATTGATCTGATGACTAGATTGGATAATTTTTTTTATGCATTTTTTTTCTTACCCATTTCAATAGTTTCAATATCAATGTTTTTTAAAATTTATTGATTAATTTTACTAATGGGACTATTAGAACTATTATATTTATATTATTTTGATTAGTGGATAAGGCCTTACATTTTTGTTCTGGTTGTTGTTGTGTTGTTGTTGTTGTTTGTTGTTGTGTGTGTGTGTGTGTGTGTGTGTGTGTGTGTGTGTGTGTGTGTGTGTGTGTGTGTGTGTGTGTGTTTTGTTTGTTTTTTGTTTTTGTTTATATGTGTAGGGATCTTTATTTATGAATATAATCATAAATCATAATTATAATTCTTCTGTTTGCTGTTTGTGTTTTTCCCCTTCCTCCTTGATACCCCCTCTCCCCCTCCCCCCCCCCCCCCCCCCCCCCCCCCCTCCCATTTTTTTTCTTTTTTTGTGTGTGATTTTTTTTTTTTTTGCTTTTGTTTTGTTTTGTTTGGGGTTTTTCGCTTATTTTGTTTGCTTGGTTGTCTGTTGCTTTTGTTTGTTAGTTATTTTTTTGTTGTTTGTATGTTTGTTAGTGTATATGTTATTTCCTCTCAGTGGAGATCGGTATTATCATATAGTATTGTTGCGTTTGTTTTTTTGTGTGTTTTTTTGTTGTTTTTCTTTTTCTTCCTCCTAATATATAAGTATGAACTGAAGTGTGGAGATATTGTAATTTGATATAAGTTGTTTATTGACATTTCATGGATTCTTTCTCTTAAGTCTTAAATAATGGTTGGTGACATTGTAACTGATATAAGCTGTTTGTTTGACACTATATGATTTTTTAAAACAAAACCTTTAAATGTGTGCATGCCCGTACGTTTGTATGTTATTTCCACTCAGTGGTGATGGGTATTATCATATGGTATTGTTGCTTTTGTTTTTTTTTTCTTTTCTTCCTTCTAATATATAATCCGTGTGGATTGGTTTTTTGTTGTTTTGGTTTGATTGTTTGTTTTTTTGTGTGCTTTTTGTGGGTTTTTTTGGTTTTTTTTGTTTTTCTTTTGTTTGATTGTATGTTTGTTAGCGTATATGTTATTTCCTCTCAGTGATGATGGGTATTATTATAAGGTATTCTTGCGTTTGTTGTTTTTTCCTTATCTTCCTTCTAAAAATATAAAGTATGAACTGAAGTATTGTAATCTGACATAAATTGCTTATAGACATTTCATGGAATCTTTTTTTTTTTTTTTTTTTAGTCTTAAATAATGGTTTTTGGTTACATTGTAACTGATATAAGCTGTTTTTTTGTGGGGTTTTTTTGACACTATATGATTTTTAAAAGACTCTAAATGTGTGCATGTACGTACGAATATACGAGCTGATAGGATGAGCCCAAACCGTCTGTATGTGTGTGTGTGGTGTGTGTGTGTGTGTGTGTGTGTGTGTGTGTGTGTGTGTGTGTGTGTGTGTGTGTGTGTGTGTGTGTGTGTGTGTGTGTGTGTGTGTGTGTGTGTGTGTGTGTGTGTGTGTGTGTGTGTGTGTGCATATGTGTGTATGGCTTTTGAGTGTTTTTTTTGATGTTGTTGTTGTTGATGTTGTTTTTATTTGTTTTTTTTCTCTTTTGGTTGTTTTTGCTGTTATTGTAGTTGCTTGTATTATCTATAGGCATATTTTATTTTAAAGTCTGTTGAAATCATGTTAGTTAATTAATGTTGGTGAAATGTTTGTTGTTGTTTTATTTGCTTTTTCCCCTTTTTTTTCTTTTGTTGGCTTTATTGTTTGCTAGGGATTTTCTGCTTTGTTTTTTTTGTTGGTTTTTTGTTTTGTTTTGTTTTGTTTTGATTTTTGTTGTTGTTTTGATTTTTTTCTTTTCTTTAGATAGATAGCTTGATGGAAAAAAGCAAATCGATGCTTACTCAATGTACCATCTGGAAATAAAAATTTGATTGATTGATTGATTGATTGACACACATACACACACACAAACACGCACACACATTAGTCTGATATCACTATTTAGTGGAAGGACGCCGTTAAACTGAAGAACAACAACAACACGCACACACGCATGCACGCGTGGGGGATGGGATAGCTTAGTGGTCAAAACATTGCGCTGGCAATTTGACGACCCGAGTTCGATTCCCGTTGGAGGGGATTTTCCCTCTGGAGTTAACATCAGTGTTGACTCCACTCTCCCAAAAAGTCTTTCGGATGAGACTGTAAACCGAGGCCCCGTGTGCGAACGCACGCAGAACATCTTGCGCACACGTTAAATCCTGTTCTGCTTTTCGTAAGAGTAGGCCATTGTGTGCCAGTGGGAACAGATGACAATATTTACACAACTGCATACACACGGGGACTGGATGAAAAAAAGCACACAAGTACTTATCCCATTATCCTCGATATAAAAGAATAAAAGAAATAAAATAAAATAAATAAACGCGCGCAGGCACGCACGCACACACACACACACACACACACACACACACACACACACACACACACACACAAACATACACACATACACACACACACACACACACACACACACACACACACACACACACACACACTTCCGGTCAAGATGGCGACCAACAAACGTTAAAAGTGCTCGATGTGAACACAGAGATCTGGTGATTGTGGTGCTAATGGCTGAAATTTCATGCAAAAAAAGTCGATGTGACACAAAGTTCTACGCTGTGACGAAAGGGAGAACGGTGGGGATATTCACGACATGGAACGAGGCAAGTGGATCTGTTTTAGGATACCATGGAGCCGCACACAAAGCTTATGACAGTCTAGAGAAAGCAATAGAAGCAATGCAACAATCTGGTGTTATGTGTCCCTGTGTGTATGGAGACACCAAAGTCGAAAACAACAAAAATATAGAAGAAGTATATGAAGAAGACAAAACTGATAAAGAATGCGACAACACAAAAAATTGACAAAAACGACGTAACAACAGCGAATGGACAGAGATGCGTGTGTAATAGAACAGTTACAGGACGAACCTTGAAGTGCAGTGAGTGCAACAGGAAAATTCACTGGGCCTGCACATCCTTGCCTACATACCAGATTTGCGTCTTTGCAAAATCTTCTAGGCTTTACACATGCCGACTGTGTGCTGAGGCCAAGTTTGTCTCAGATCAAATTTTAGAAGAAATAGACAGACAGACAGAACTGGTGAATGATGCAGACCAAGAAATGACGTCATGCAATGAAAAAAGGTCCTATGCAGATGATGGCAAAATAATCATGGAAGCCAGAATCAATGAACTAAAGACAATGGTCTGCAACTTAGAAAAAGCAGTCAGCACAATGGCAGAGAGCATGTACTCCTCAATCAATGACTTGAAAGGACAATGCAGACCATGGCACTATTCTGAAACTCCAAACACCAATGCTGCAGTTTCTAAAAAAGACGTACAGGAACCATCAACAAACATGACGCCGAAATATATTGACAGCCAAAAAAGAAAGACAAAAAGTGCAAAGAAATCCATCAAAAAGAAATCTAGACAAGACAGCAAGAAAAGGATTGAGAAAAATGAGAAACAGCTACAAACTTGACAGAAAGTACGTTACCTGTGTCAGAAAACAGTCTTCCTCTGCTAGATCTATCCGATGACGAAACCAAACAAGAAGATCTACAGTGTGTTACAGATGATAGAGCTCTAGATTCAAGTACTGAAGAAGAAGATTTTGATGAAAATGATCTCATTGAAAACATAACATCAAGCAGTCTCCCATACATACTGATGTTACATGATTCTGTACTGGATGGTGTTGACGCGGAACGACTGGGAAACTCTTACGGACTAGCCATCAGGAAGAAAAAGGCCTTCACAATAAATGACTGCGAAAAAGAAATACAAAAAATCAAGGCGACCCCAGAAGTGATATTGATTCACTGTGGTTTGAACAACTTGAAGAATGAAACAGCAGAAGCAGCGAGTCAGAAGATGATCCAAATACTCAAAAAGATTAATGAAGACTTCAAAGACACCCAGCTGATCATCAGTCAAGCCATATCTACAACCGATAGAGAATTTGAGGCCAAAAGAAAATTATATAACGCCTTTATGTTCGGAGAGTTGTTCAGACTGACCAACATTTCTTTTATCGAACATAACATGAACCCCCAAAACAAATCTCTGTTCCGGGACACTATCCATCCATCAGAAAGAGGCAGTGGTGTCCTGGCGGGAAACATTGGCCGACACCTGCACTCCCGTTGTAGTGTAGTCAATCCTTGCATTTCGCAAAGAACCAATTGCAATAGTTTTCAAACTTGGTGCAATGGTAGATAAAAATGCCATAAACAACATATAAAAAAAGTAGGAAAAAGTAGGCATCGGCAGATACCGAAAATCAATAAACAAACACACTAATAAACGATATTTCACACTCTGAGACTGATCGTTTGCTGTAGCTGGCTTGCTTCTGGCGCCGCGGCATCCCCCTTATTTGGTAAGGCTCCACCCAGTTTTGACCGAGAAAGGCCTATGGCTGCGGCCATAGTAAGGCTGCGGCCATAGTAAACCCGTCGTTTTGACGCCGTCGAAACGACGGACCGGGTGAAAAATGTGCCCGGCTGAATTACTCTGTGGCGTCACTGAAAACGGCTGTGGGTGGCCATAGTAGACCCGGCCCGGCCCGTTCTTTTTAACCCGTCGTTTTGACGTTCGAGCAACACGTCCGTTTGCCGGGTCGACGGAAAGGAAAATAATCAAGAAAAACTTATTTATGGTGCTTCAAAAATTCTGACTACACAAACTAGTAAATTAACCTTTCCCGATTACATTCCAATGGTTTTGATAAAAGTTTTGGGGGGAGATTTTACGTAAAAGCACTTTTTATGTCGAACTATTTTCTGTCGATTTGCGTCACCGCGGCAGCCTCATTTTTGCGTCACTCGCAGTCTCGGGGTGACCATATTGTCAGAAAGAGACGGGCCGGGTTGACTATGGCCGCTTTGACGGATCCGTTCTCCCGTCAAAGAGACGGCCGTCAAAACAACGGGACGGGCCGGGTTTACTATGGCCGTAGCCTAAACCCGTCGTTTTGACGCCGTCGAAACGACGGACCGGGTGAAAAATGTGCCCGGCTGAATTACTCTGTGGCGTCACTGAAAACGGCTGTGGGTGGCCATAGTAGACCCGGCCCGGCCCGTTCTTTTTAACCCGTCGTTTTGACGTTCGAGCAACACGTCCGTTTGCCGGGTCGACGGAAAGGAAAATAATCAAGAAAAACTTATTTATGGTGCTTCAAAAATTCTGACTACACAAACTAGTAAATTAACCTTTCCCGATTACATTCCAATGGTTTTGATAAAAGTTTTGGGGGGAGATTTTACGTAAAAACACTTTTTCTGTCGAACTATTTTCTGTCGATTTGCGTCACCGCGGCAGCCTCATTTTTGCGTCACTCGCAGTCTCGGGGTGACCATATTGTCAGAAAGAGACGGGCCGGGTTGACTATGGCCGCTTTGACGGATCCGTTCTCCCGTCAAAGAGACGGCCGTCGAAACAACGGGACGGGCCGGGTTTACTATGGCCGTAGCCTATGGCAGCAAGAGAAAGGAACTTGGCCGTAACGCTACTTATTCTTATTTCGTTTAGCATTAATGACTTATCTTTTGAAATTAAACACACACCTAAAGTAACTGCTTAATTGTTTTTACGAGATGCATGACATGTACTGCGCTGATGTGCATATTTGACCAGACAGCATCGAAACAACTGTCCACATGTGTTGGGCCAGTTCCTACATTATACAGTAGTGGAGGAATGAAGTATGTATGGTAAACCACTTTTGTCAAAATCGGCTCTCTGTGTGCTTTGTTTTGTTTTATTTGAAAGTGTTTAACTTTCATGAACATGGCCAGAGGTCCTGGCATGAAGAGAAATAGTCATTGTTTAGAGTTTCAAGCCATGGGCGTCATATATAATATATATATATATATATATATATATATATATATATATATATATATATATATATATATATATATATATATATATATATATATATATATATATATATACATATGTGTGTGTGTGTGTGTGTGTGTGTGTGTGTGTGTGTGTGTGTGTGTGTGTGTGTGTGTGTGTAGTGTGTATATAACACCATCGTATAAATAACAGCATATATATATATATATATATATATATATATATATATATATATATATATATATATATATATATATATATATATATATAAACACAGTATCAAAAAGTGTATCTGCAGTCCTTTCTGATGGAAAAGTATGTGTATCAGTGTATGTGTGACAGTGTCACATCATCCCTTCCACTTTCTGTCCTTCTCTTTCTTTCTCTGTATGTGTTTCTTGTCTCTATCTGACAGTGTGCATATGATCTGAATTTAGTGGATCCTATTTAGGGCACTAATGGATCTTTAGTTCTGAATGAACGGGATGCAACTTTTTTCAGTTTAACTTTAACCTTAGGGTGATGTGTGACTTTAAAAATGTTTTGTTTATCTTTGTTACCTGCTCTACAAAAGCACTGATTTAAAGCATTGTTTCGTTGCAATTTTGTTGGGCTTTTCACCCCAGAATTTTGCCCAATGGCTGATTACATTTTTGTCCAGATGAAAGGACTGACTTTTTATGTCTATCTGTGTCATGTGGAGAAAGACTGCTGACTGACAGCCAAGATGTAGTGAAGCAGACTGATAAAGGTGTCGCAGGTTTCCAAAATGCATGCGTTGAGGGGTGACAGTGAACTCTTTTACAAAATCGTGGCAAAGTGTACAAGGAGCATGTTGGCAGATGTATTACAGCATCTTGCCATCAAAAAAGATCTGAAGAGACAGAGAGAAGAGTAATATTTGTATTATTCAGATGTGAACAACCTAGCTCTTTGATCCAAGAAAGCTAGATTTTATAATTCATCTGAATGTCTCTTTTGCGACCAGCCAATTATTGATTTCCAAAAGAAACGAAACACAATTGTATATTAAATTCGAGCATTTAATTTCCAGCAGCAGATTGAAGGAAGCTATTTCAAGTATGGACCAGAGGAGAAATGGGCGGAAAGTGTGTGTGAAAGAATGCAAGCTGTCAGTGACCTTCATGCTGTAGATGCTGTGCATCACAAGCAGTGCAGTGTCCACTTCACAGCTATGAAATCTATCCTTGCTTTTTGCCATTCTTCACGGATCACAGCAACAAACCACGGCAACTGCAGGCAGACCTCGTGATGAAGCCTTCATGCATGTCATGGCTTGTTTCAAAGAGAATAATATGAACAAACCACAATCATGGACTTGTGCACAAAGATGAAAGAGTATCTCTATGGTGACACTCCCTACACTCCCTACACATGTGGCAGAAAGTAGAAAGTCACTTTGGTGATGAAGTGATTATTACCTGCGTCAGAAGAAAAGAAAATGTCCCTACATTAAGGTCAAATGCAGAGAAGATCCTGGAGAAAAGGGCAAAATCCAGAGTGAAAGATGCAGAGAAAGGAGAAAACAGAATAATTCAGACAACAGCAAAACTTCTCTTGTCAGACATGAAGAATGTCAACACCTCAACAACAGAGTATACTTCTGCTGCAGAACTTTCAAGTATCACAAACACCTGATTTTTTTTTTGACACACAAATGAAATTATTTCCCATTATCATTGGATCTGTTTCTCTGAATTTTGCTGGGAAGGAAAACAGATCCTGACTTGACAATGGCTTCTCTTGGTCAGGCACTGATGCAGGCAGCACAACCAACAGTACTCATCCTTCCCCTTCAGATTGCTTTTGGGGTTGCCATGCACCAGCAGACTGGCTCCAAAGACCTTGCTGAACGTGTCCACAAGCTTGGTTTTAGTTCTTTATAATTATATGGTCAGCCTATTTGAAATGTGTGCTGCTGCTGACCAGAGAACAGACTTGGTAGGCATTAAAGCCCAACATCTGGATCCAGTTTGTTGCTGACAATGTAGATCATCAGATCAGGACACTGGATAGAACTGGTACCTTCCATGGTATGGACATTATTGGCGCATCCAACCCTGGCTCCAAACAGTGTAAGGCTGTACATGGAATCTAACATTTTCACCAGAGACAATGTTCCCATTTCCTACTTTGAAAATTCTGCAGGTCGTTTGTCATTAGCACACGAACTATTACAAGATTTTGGTGTTGTTGACAAAGCCAGGCCACTGGATCTTCTGTGGTAACTACTACTACTACTACTATGCTACTGCTACTGCTACTGCTACTACATACTACTACTAAGTTGAATTTATATAGCACTGTACCTTGCAAAGACAAATCAAAGCGCTGCACTCAACCACTCGATGCAACCAACGAAAATGAACAGTCTCAAACAATCAAAAATGTGCACACACACACACACACACACACACACACACACACACACACACACACACACACACACACACACACACACACACACCACACACACACACACACATCCTGGCCTCTCTGTTCCTCATGTTCAGGATCATCAGGGATAATGCAAGCTGTGTGCAGTGGAAACTATTCAGATCAGAGCTAGAGCAGCTTGACATTTCTCTCCATTATAGACATGGACCCCACGAACAGTCTACTAAAGGCCATCCAATGCATCTGTCCTGAGGACTGCAGTTCAAAGGGATGTACATGCAGAGAAAGACATGGGCTCCTATGTTCTGTGGCATGCGGACAATGCAAAGGCTGGAGCTGTCTCAAGGCACTAACCCTTCTGGAAGTGGATGAATTTGATTCACCAGGTGTGCCTGATTTTGATTGATTCTGCTGTTTCATTTCATCCCAGCAAGACTGCCCTAGAAGAACTGAGCTTTCCATAACTATCAGATGTGTACTGATTCTTCGTTGGGAACTATGTTCTGATTAGGCCGACTGAAGTGACTTGCCACAGTGATTATTTGAACTAATTCTGATACTGTTTGCCTGTGCCTGCACTGTTTTATTTTATACTCATTGTGAAGTTCTGACCTTCAAGGAGAGACTAGCACTTTACTCAGCCGTGGGGACTGTACAGTGGTCGTAAACTTTGGTTTATTCCTGGTAAAATGCAGGAAAGCATACATGATTTTGCATGCTTAAGGGCTGCGAATGCTTAATTTAGCATATAAGCAGTATATTTTCATTGATTTTTGCTTTTTTTGCGCTTAATGGTGATTCTATTATCAAATTCGTATACAGTATGTCGAAAGCTTTCCAACGATATGCCACAAGACCATATTACAAACTATTCAAAAAATATGGTAAAATCCAAATTTTATGACATCATAAAATCTTTTAAAAAAGTGACCTCGGGACACTTAGATCGCCCTACTTTTTGGATATGTTAATAGTTAGCTACTTTTCTATCCAATCATCGCAAAAGCATTACTATTGCAATTAATTCTTTTCTCGGCACTTTTTTTGCAAATATTGACTAGACTATTGCTGGACAGTGAGCAAGAAACAGCGGCCGAGACCCAAGTTTGTAGAGAAACTTGATAAAGAAAAGAGAGACTCTGGATGGCTTAAAGAAAAATCACAGGGCCAGTATTCAAATGAAAACAGACTAAATGACGGACAGCAAACAGAAGATGACAGAAGGAACTGGAGAAAGCAATACCAGTGGAACCAATACAGAATCAAACGAAATGTGACTTATGAGCCATTTCACCAATACCGGAGAACTGCTACACCTGGAAAATACGAATGGAACAGAGACAGACGACAGTGGAGAACGAGCGCACAGTACGAAGACAGAAGATACTACAGCAACAGAACAACACGACCGTGGACTAACAGATGGAGCAACAGCCAGGAAGAGAGAAATCGACGAGGTTGGAGAGGTGACTGGAAAGACAATGTCAATGACTGGAAAAGCAGCAGATGGTATGACAACACTGAGAACAACAGACAAAGACAGTGGGGTGAGAGGTACTATCGTGGAACCAGAAACGGTGCTGATCAATTGACCAGAAGACCACGCAGTTACCATCTACAGAGACACGACTGGGGATCACATCGACGCTATGATTGGAGAGATGCAACGTGGGATGTATCATCAAAGACTGACGGAAACAGATATCAACGATAAAACAAATAGGTCAATCACATAAAAAATACATCCATAAGAAACATAAATACAGAATGAGCACCCCTCCCCTCCAATCCATATACATGCACCCGCCCACCTGATACATACACACACCTGCACACACATACACAACCTATCCACACACACTTACGCACTCACAATTACACACACACACACACACACACACACACACACACACACACACACACACACACACACACACACACACACACACACACACACACACACACACACGCACTCACATTTACACACACACACATGCATGCTCGCGTGTGCAAACACACACACACACACACACACACACATACACACACACACACACACACACACACACACACACACACACACACACACACACACACACACACACACACAAAAGCAACATGTATCTGTGGCGAAAATATTACAATAAGTCACATTCTTTTAGAATGCAGAGATTTGAAAAACTTTTAACTGTTTTCACATACGTTGCTTAGAGCAAATTCTAAAAGACATTTCGCTAATGAAAGAAATTGTATTGTCATTAAGTCATAGTCCTATTATCAGGTTTTTATGATGTAATGGTCATTATTATTATTATTTTTTATTATTGTTTTTTTTAACTAGTTATATGAATTGCAAAGTTAGTGTTTAAGATGTTATTTCTTTCTTTTTATCATTCGTATTCTATGGTTTTAATTTTTGGTTCATATAGTTGTTTAATGCAGAAATTTAGCTATGTGCCCATCCCCAACCCCCCCCCCCCCCCCTCCCACCCCCTCCATACACACACTCACTCACTCATATACACTTTCCCGTCTGATATCACTATTTAGTGGAAGGACGTTAAACTGAAGAACTAAACACACACACACACACACACACACACACACACACACACACACACACACACACACACACACACACACACACACACACACACACACACACACACACACACACACACACACACAATTTGAGTATCAGAAACAAATTACAACATTGCAGACTTAATGCAAAGATGACTGGCAATTACGTCATCAGTCAGTGTGTAGGACATATTTTGTGTGGTGGTGTTTTTTTTTTTTTTTTTTTTTTTTTTAAGCTGATCTACCCAGTCCTACATATTTTCTATGGCATAAGTAGATTTATGTGTTTATAGAGAAAAAGCAAGTTCCACAAGACGATGAAATATAGAAAGCATGTAGGTTACCACACACACACACACACACACACACACACACACACACACGTGCATTTGCTTGCTTGTGAATCTTTTACAAATTGGCATTAACCAAAGGGAAGTATACGCCAGTTAAGTATATTGAACCTATGTTACATTTGCTTATAATTGTTAACAGATACAGGGAAGTTACAATATCATTCAAGTTCGTTGGTTAATTGTTAAAATGTGTCTACTTGTAAGTGTTAGATTGTTGTCTTGCTGACATTTAATGATGATGAATTTAGTTGCTATTGTTGTTGTTTTTTGGTATGATTGACAATTAATGATAAGGATGAAAAGTTTTTTCAATATGTAGAGATATCAACATAGAAAAAAACAATATGATAACTCATAAAAATGATGTGCACATTTTTGTCTACCACGTTTAAAAGGTCTCTGTGTTCACAATGCCAATTAACAAATGAGTAAAAAGAAAATGATAATATTATCGTGGAATATTAGTATATATGGAAAAGTGGATGGAATTAGTGTAAACAAACTAAATGATGTACACATAAAAGACATGTTGACATTATACATATAATATTTTTACAGGAAACACATTTAGATCAAAAAGCTGTAGAAGATGTAATTCTACCAGGATAT
Organism: Stramonita haemastoma; assembly: GCA_030674155.1. Classification (NCBI taxonomy): domain Eukaryota; kingdom Metazoa; phylum Mollusca; class Gastropoda; order Neogastropoda; family Muricidae; genus Stramonita; species Stramonita haemastoma. Next base: position 19,325,561 of record CM060330.1, read on the forward strand.
ATGTCTGTGCACTACTGCAGAACAAAAACAAATAGATCTGTTAGTGCTTCAGGAGGTATTTCAGTTTTCATTAAGGAAGGGTATCGAAAAAGTATAAAGTTTTTACCGCAAAATAATTCAGATATTGTGTGGATACAGATCACAAGGCACAACTCATTAAGATCATCTAAAATAGTATTTTTATAGGATGTACATATATTCCTCCCGAATTTTCTTCTTTTGGAAGAGTTCATTCAAGAAAAATATGGGACAATTTAGAGCAAGATATAGAAAGTTTATCTAAAAGAGGTCAGATAATCCTGTGCGGAGATCTAAATGCGCAATCCGGGAGACTGGCTGATTTTGTAGAAATAGATCTAAGACCAAGTTATTACAATTTACCTGAAGAAACCCAATACGACCATTTATATCAAAGGTGCTCAATGGATAGAAATGTACAAAAATATGGCAGGCTATTAGTTAATATTTGTATAGAAAATCAATTGTATATATTGAATGGGAGAACATTAGGAGATTACAAGGTAGGTTTACTTGCTTTCAGCCCAAGGGTGCAGTATTGTGGATTATTTCATTTGTTCAAAATCATTTATGAAACAGGTAAAACATATGAAAGTTAAAGATTTAATGGATTAGTCTGATCATTGTCCACTTGATTTAGATATAGATATACCAAGCGTAGACATAAGTCAGAAGTCCGTCAAAATAATGAGACACACAGGCAGATTGTATTACTAAAGATTCACCAGAACAAATACGTTTTGTATGGGATAAAAATTCTAAGGAACAATTTCAAAAGGCTCTTTTACTACCATCAATGCAATTACATATAACACAAATAAAAACTAAAACACATGCAGTATTAGAACAAATAAATCAAAATACAAGGCAGTATGATTCAACAAATGTAGTGAATGAATGTTCCAAGCAACTATCTGATATATTTATCAAAGTGGCGAAATTAAGCTTGAAGACCAGAAAGTCAAAACCTTTAAGAAGAATTAAATGCAATAAAAGATGGTTTGACTTAGAATGTGCAAGTACGAGAAAAGAAATAAAATCTTTACTAAATGCAATGAACAGAACCCCATATAAAATTGAACTTCGACAAAAATACTTTTCAAAAAGAAAACAGTATAATACTTTGATAAAAAATAATTAAAAAATTCTACAAAAATAAGTTAGTATCGCACTTACATGATGCCATTGAAGAAGATCCGAGTACATTGTGGAAAACTTTACAAAAATTAAAAGAAAATGAAGATGATGGATTGAAACATCAAAACCACATTAGTAATAAATAATAATAATAGTATAATAATAATAATAATAATAATAATAATAATAATTCATGGAATTTATATAGCGCTATATATTAGCAGCAGTAAGTGGACTGAACACTTAAAAACACTTGTTGGAAAAGAACCGCAAATAGATCCAGACGGCAAAAAGCAAATAAAATAATGTTCCATGAATTGAAAATAACTGATAAAATACTCCTAGATAAAGAAATTACAATGGAGGAAATTACAAAAACAATCAAAAGACTGAAAATAAAAAATCACCAGGAAAAGATGGAATAACAAATGAAATGATTAGATCAGTTTCACCTAGTCTTATAGAGACAATGCGGGATATTTTCAATTTAGTGTTAGAAACGGGTATATATCCCTGGGACTGGAAAGTGGGAGTGAATGTCCCGATCTATAAAAGTGGATGCACATATAATCCGGAAAACTACAGAGGAATTACGTTAACAAACACTATTGGAAAACTTTTATGTCAAATACTAAATCAAAGAATATCTGAATATTTAGAAAATAACAATAGTATTGTCAGAGAACAAGCTGGATTCAGGAAAACATGCAGAACAACGGACCATATCTTTCTACTTAACAATTTAATAGATAAAGTGCTAAAAGTAAAAAGTAAAAGACTTTATTGCTGCTTTGTAGATTTTCAGAAAGCTTTGGATAATGTGTGGCATGAGGGTCTTCTAATAAAGCTAAACGAAATAGGGATAACAGGTAAAACCTATAATGTTATTAAAAACATGTATTGGAATGCAACAGTAGTTACAAACAGGCAAGGAAAACACACTGGTGAAATCAGAGTGAAAAGAGGGGTGCATCAGGAAAATACATTAAGCCCTACATTATTTAATATATATGTCAATGATATAGTTCAGTATATTGACGAGAAAGATTCACCGTATATAACTTTGAGAGACAGAATTCCTTGTTTACTATATGCTGATGACCTAGCATTACTATCAACAACCAAAGTAGGTCTTCAAACTAAATTGAATAAACTTCAAGAATACAGTTCAAACTGGGGCTTAAAGATAAACAAAACCAAAACAAAGGTAATAAATAGTCTTTACGAGATCACCACCTGAAATTCCCATACATTTTAAGTGTGGAGAGCATGTAATTGAAACAGTAGAAACTTACAAATATCTAGGTGTCATCTTTCATCAGAATGGTAAGTTTCAAGCAACACAAGAACATTTAGTAAAACAAAGTAATAAAGCATTGTACGCCTTTAAAAGAGCAGTTCATGGACAAAATTTAAAGACTACTATAATAATGCGTTTATTTGACTCATTAATAACTCCTGTTTTAACTTATGGAGCAGAAGTTTGGTTTCCTTTTTGTTTTCATGGGGAGACAGAATTTCATATTGATGAATTGTTCAAGACATGCTTATCAAATCAGTTTCTGTATGAAACTTTTCATATAAAATTTTGTAAACAAATACTGGGAGTTCATAAAAAAAGCATTGGTACTACCCACTCTGGGTGAATTAGGAAGATTTCCACTGACTCTTAAAATCATATGCCAGACAATATCCTTTTGGATTCATTTAACAGAATCAAAACCAAACTCTTATATTAGAATAGTATACGATTATTTGTATCAGACGAATACATGTGATAAATGGATCAATACAGTAAAAAATATCCTTTACACAATTGGGTTTAAACATGTGTGGAAAAACCAAAGTACTTTTGATGTTCATCGGTTAAGTTATGCTGTTCAAAGAAAGCTTCAGACTATGTATAAAACATTCTGGAGCTACCAGAAAAAACAGTTTGCAAAACTAAAATTTTATGATTTTGTAATCAAGGAATACAGACTGGAACCATATCTTATTAACTATGAAAACAAAACTCATAAAAATACTTTTAGTAAATTTCGCTTAAGCTGTCACGATTTAATGATAGAGAAAGGGAGACACCAAAATATGCCCAGAAAGGACAGAAAATGTAAATACTGTCACAAAATAGAAGATGAATTTCATGTACTCGATGAATGTGTGTTATATGGTGAACTCAGAAACAATTTGTTTTTTAAAGTTAAAACCAAAGACAAAGAACGTAAAAAACATATAGATAAGGTAAGCGACATAATCGCAGTTGATATATATCAAGCAGATATCATTAGATATGTGAATGACTGTTTTGAGAAAAGAGAAAAAGAGAAGAAGAATGCAACATGTTTTTAGTGGACATCATTTTGGGCAGAAAGATAATTAAAACTGATGTTTGTTTTGTTGTATCAAATAAGTCTGCATGACTTAAATGGCAATAAAATATTTTGAATCTTGAATCTTTGAATCACACACACACACACACACACACACACACACACCACAACACACACACACACACACACACACACACACACAAACACACACACACACACGCACGCACGCACGCACGCACGCACGCACGCACGCACGCACGCACGCACGCACACACACACACACACCACACAGAGATAGATAGCCTAGTGGTCAGAACATTGCGCTGGCAATTTGACGACCCGGGTTCGAGTCCGGTCGAGGAAATTTTCTTCCTGGAGTTAACATCATTGCTGACTCCACTCTCCCCAAAAGTCCTTCGGATGAGACTTTAAACCGAGGCCCCGTGTGCGAACGCACGCAGAACATCTTGCGCACACGTTAAATCCTGTTCCGCTTTTCGTAAGAGTAGGCATCGTGTACCGGTGGGAACAGATGACAAGATTTACAAAAACTGCATACACACGGGGACCGGATGAAAAAAAAGCACATGATTGCTTATTCTGTTATCCTCGATATAAAAGAATAAATTAAAAAATATTTTTAAAAAACCACAGTCTTCTTGTTGTTTTGTTTTTGTTGCTGTTTTCTCATTACTTAGCTTCGAGCTCAGCTCCAAGGTTTGCCAATGGTTATTTTTCGGGCATATGTAACCGATTTTGCTCACCATTAAAGTAACCACAATCCGACATTGGGATTTATCTATTTAAAAGGCTTGAAAGTCTGCACGGTTTGAAGTTCATGCTTCCATATTACCCTTTTTTAAATTCAGGACCTTCTTTTGTTTGCCAAATGTCAGGAAAGAGTGGTGTGGGTTTTTCTGTGTATCACAACCCCAATCCTACCGACCCCACACCCCGAACCGCTCCACGGCAGACATTTTTTCCTCGGCTAGAGCTCCGATTCTGCATGTACAACAGTTTTGGCCACCAGCAAGGTAGCCGCATTCTCAACTTCAGGAGTGATGTCTCAGCGCAACACCACGTGCAAAAGGTTTGCTTGTTCAGGGAACTTTTATGTCACCTGTTCTTACCGACATAAAATGGCCTTCTTTTCCCAAAGGCAGAACAGGTTTTAACATTTTCACAAGATGTCCTGCGTGCGTTCGCACACGGGGCCTCAGTTTATTGTGTAACGTAAAGAACTTTCTCGGGGAGGGGGAGTCACTACTGACGTTCATTTCAGGGGGAAATCCCTGTGAATAGGGAGGCCCTTTGTTGGTGAACCCAACGCGGGTTCGATCCTGGACAGTGTTATCACCAGATCTAACCACAAAGGCTTATCTCCCCCCCCCCCTCCCCCCTTAGACATAATGATTGCTGTGAAAGGGTGGCGTTTTTCTGTGTATCTGTTAGGCTTTGTCCTACCCTCTCCCTCCCCGATCCTTCCACCCCCACCCGTCCCCCCTCCCGCACCCCCGAGGCTGACATTATTGGCAGTAAATATAGAGACTGTCACTGTTGTAGCCACTTCTGTGTCAGTCTTATCAGATGGGACCAGCGCACAGTCATGCTGCTGCAGCTTTCGGCTGCTGTGTTGGCAGGCGATAAAAATCATTCCTGTCCTCTTACCTGACAGTTATTTCATTTTTCTTGTTATTTTCTCTCTGTCTCTCATCTCCGTCTCGATGTATGTCTCTGTGTCTGTCTGTCTCTGTCTCTGTCTTTGTGTTTGTCTGTCTGTATGTCTCTGTCTCTCCTCTATCTGTCTGTCTGTCTGTCTCTGTCTGTCTGTTTGTTTTCTGTCTCTCCCTCTGCCTCTCCCTGTCGTTCTGTCTCAGGTTCACTCTGTCTCAGTTTCTCTCAGTCTCTATTTCTGTCTCTCTGTCTGTCTCTGTCTCTCTCTTTGTCTCTGTGTGTGATATATAAATATATACATACATATATATATAAACAAATACACACATATACATAATGATGTAAATAAATGTAGGCATCCTTTAGTCCCTTGAGACTATGGAGTTGCGCTCCAAGTGTTTCTTTTGGTTCAGCATCAGGTGTGGCCGGCCAGTCCGATACAGGATTATATATATATATATATATATATATATATATATATATATATATATATATATATATATATATATATATATATATATAATAATACATACATACATACATACATACATACATACATACATACATACATACATACATACATACATACATACATACATGCATGCATACATGCATCACACACAACATACATACATAAACATACATACATACATACATACATACATACATACATCCATCCATCCATCCATCCATCCATCCATCCATCCATCCATCCATCCATCCATCCATCCATACATACATACATACATACATACATGGATACACGCATACAGCATACACGATCACATACATACATCCATACATACATACAGACAGACAGACAGACAGACAGACAGACAGACAGACAGACAGACAGACATACATACATACATACATACATACATACGCAAATGCATATACAACGCAAAAATCATACACGTACATACATACATACATACATACATACATACATACATACATACATACATACATACATACATACATACAAAATACATACATACATACATACATACATACATACATACATACATCGTATCGAGGGTTGCCTGCAAGAACCGGCTATTGGCCAATTTTTTACTTTTCCACTTTTTGGCATGTGGAGACTTTTTATAGCATATACTTTACGGCTACAATAAGCCTTGTGGCTCTGATTGATTTTTAAGTAGTTACTTACAAAACCCATGCTGGTTCATCAGAGTTCTCACCCATCTCAATCCTGCCTGAGAAGTCCACATAATGTCAGCCATTTCTCGCAGTGCAAGATTACTATCCATATTGATTCCGTTTACCGCCGGACCTGGCCATATAAGGAAGGCCGCTACGGGCAATGCAAGTTCATCTACTTCTGATTTCACCTTCCTGCCCAAACTGTCTATCTGGGGATGCTCAAAGCAGGTAGAGGCAAAGTGGCTACAGGCTACATTGTTTTGACCTTGCACAAACCGGCCAGCTGTACATGATTACTGCCGGCGGATAGAAAAGTGGGAGTTTCCTACTCAGTCTTCTAATAACAGAGGGATATGGCAGCAACACCTTGCTTACAGAGGAACTATACAGTGAGACAGAAATTTCTAGACTTTTATTTCCATCTGCACAGGAAGAAGACTGCAAGTAATGTTTAAAATTAATGTTTAAAATTAAGGATTTTGAATACAGTAATTTTTTGTTTACGTTCTTCATTTTACAAACAAAAATGGAAATATAACAATACTTGTCGTTATTATGTGTACTTTGCGCAGTGTAACGTTTGAATTAATGTCATTTGGACAAAATATTGGCGAATGATGTTGGAGATAGTTAACAGTTTAGTTTAGAAGCCCTTTTGGCAAACTTTTGTATTTTTT
>CM060330.1:19352563-19355063 GCA_030674155.1 Stramonita haemastoma
GACTTTTTATCTCTATATCGTCACCATGACTAGACTTTTTTATCTCTATATCGTCACCATGACGGGACATTTTACCTCTATATCGTCACCATGACTGATTTTTTTCTCTATATCATTACCTCTGCCTTCGGCGCCTAGGCTTTATCACAGTTCTTGATTAAACCATTGACGCTGGGAGTAACAGCAAAGTGAGAGGCTGTATGATCAGTGGCTTTCTTTCCCACTCACGGAATTCCACTTTACAGCTTAGTCTTTTAGTGATCGACTATGACTCTCTGACTAGGAGGCTTTACTTGCACAGTCCTTATGTGCTGCAGCCCAGGGGGCTAGTTGCCCTTTGGAGAACATCTCCACCGGCTGACTGTCCTCGTGCCCTCTTGGCTGAGAGAGTAGGGGTGTGCTGTGGGCAAGGCATCTCCACTATAATCATATTTCTGCCCAGTTTCCGAAACAGCAGCGGCCTCCTGTGCTGTTTTGGAGGTAATCGTTGAACACTACGGACAAATGAAGATCGTTAGCATGACTGGACTTTTCATCTCTATATCGTCACCATGGCTGATTTTTTCTCTAAATCATTCCCATGACAGGACTTCTTTATCTCTATATCATCGCCATGAATGGACTTTTTATCTCTCTATCATCACCATGAATGGACTTTTTATTTCTATATCATCGCCATGAATGAACTTTTTATCTCTATATCACCACCATGACTGGACTTTAGAATGTTTATCCCTATATCGTCACAGTGACGGGACTTCTTATCTCTGTATTGTCACTATGACTGTACTTTCTATCTCTATATCTCCACCATGACTGGACTTTTTACCTCTATATCTCCACCATGATTGGACGTTTTATCTCTATATCTCCACCATGACTAGCAATTTTATCTCTATATCTCCACCATGACTAGCAATTTTATCTCTATATCTCCACCATAACTAGCAATTTTATCCTATATCTCCACCATGACTGGACGTTTTATCTCTATGTCTCCACTATGACTGGACGTTTTATCTCTATGTCTCCACCATGACTAGCAATTTTATCTCTATGTCTCCACCATGACTGGACGTTTTATCTCTATGTCTCCACCGTAACTGGTTTTTTTCATCCTTATGATTATCATCACCATGACTGGACTTTTTATCTCTATAGCACCACCATGATTGGCCTATTTTTCTCTATATCTTCACCATGACTGGGCTTTTCATCTCTATAATTTGCCACCATGACTGGCCTATTTTTCTCTACATCTTCACCATGACTGAACTTTTCATCTCTATATCGCCACCGCTGCTAACAGCAACATAAGTATCATTATCTGTCACAATAACGCAACAGAACTATCATTGATATTACCAAAGTCATTGGCGTTAAGATGTAGACAGTAGTAGCCATGTTTTCCTCACTTTACTGCATACATCTTTATCACACAAACTGATCCCTCAAAGCCCGCCTTAAGCCACGTAGACATGGAACAAGTCGTTCTACAGGAACTAGAATATGTAAGCTGCCGTTGCCGAGGGGGACTGGAATTCTATTCAGTCAAGCGTCAGCATCATGAAAGGTAATGATACAGTACCGACCCAACAGATAAAACATGGCGGAGACATCAAGTCACTGTATGAAACCAGAGGGTAAAAACACGTGACGTAAAGCACACACTTTCAGGGTTAAGACGTCTACCCCTATTCTGTCCATGGTAAAACACAGTCATTCCATTTCCACAAAATATCCCGTTTTTCCTATTTCACTCCTGAATTTAGTTGCAATATAATGCTTGCTTTAATTCCGTTCAATTCAGATAGCTTAAAAAGTTACCAGAATTTGCTAAACGTGTTTTTGGGATCAAAGACCAAAAAATCGATATTTCTTAAACTTTTAATGATTAGAGTTGCTGAATTTTACCATGCGACGAAAGAGGTGTCAGCTGTTGCAGTGTGTGTCTTTGGATTCCAGGGGGTGGGGGTGGCGGATAGCAGGATAGGATTGAAGGGCGGGGGGTATGGGGGTTCAGGATAGCAACAAAAACTTTTCAAAGGAAATCCCTCTTTAATCACGAGACGGATTTCCGATGAAGAAAGAAACCCAGAGGGGAAGCGCTTTTATTCCATCTCATGTCCTCCGCCATCTTGCCTTTGACAAGGTGGGGTTCATTAGAAGCAACGCCTCCTTAAGACTCACATGTGCTTACCTCTACTCACAGCGTTTGTTGAAAGAGGCTGATACTGCCAACACCATTATTCCAACATCTTGTTATTAAAAAAACGTAACTGGGGTTTCACAAGTATCCACAGTAAAAGCCAAAAGCCCTAGACGACTTATTTTTTGGCTGACCGTTCTGTTATAGATTCATAAAATGGGAAGATAAGTTTTCTAACATTGAGGAGTTATGATTTTGCGATCTGAATAAGTATAATTATGCCGTGTAAACAGAGAAAGTACAGAATCACAGACGTTGGTTTATGATAATGAAAACATTGCAAACTTTGTT
>CM060330.1:19362563-19387563 GCA_030674155.1 Stramonita haemastoma
AGCAACATTTATCACGTACACATGCAAAAACATTATCATAGATACTTCTTAAAGCACAATACAGTTTACCTTTAACACCAGTTTTCCTCAAGTTATACCACAATTTACTTCTGTTTACTGAATCGAAGGCCTTTTGGAAATCTACAAAGGCAATATACAGTTTGGCATTTTTAAGCAAAAACTTCTGAACAATTGCATACAATGTAAAAATATGGTGGGCAAGGGAGAGAGAAACGAAGAGACAGAGAGACAAAAGGACGGGTTTTTCTGTTGATTATCTTAGTGTTGTGTGCAATTCAAATTCAGTTATGTATTCATTAAATGATGTGCTGTGGGCATCCTAAAGGAGGAGAGGGAACAGATCTTTGATGAATACATAAACGTGTGATTATTCCAGGATAAAGTAATGTCCACACACGTAGGGAATATTGTGATGCACAAAGGGAAAAGACAAAGAAAAAAATGTATTACCCCACCTTCCCCTTTATAGTAATCTCTCTCTCCCCTCTCTCTCTCCCCTCTCTCTCTCTCTCTCTCTCTCTCTCTCTCTCTCTCTCTCTCTCTCTCTCTCTCTCTCTCTCTCTCTCTCCCCCTCCCTCCCTCTCTCTCTCTCTGTCTCTCTCCCCCATCCCCCCCTCTCTCTCTAACACACACACAAACACACACACACACACAAAGTGCACACATAGGCACGCAGTCACGTATGCAAGCAAACACACACCACACACACACACGCACACACACACACAAACACACACACACACACACACACACACACACACACACACACACACACACACACACACACACACACACACACACACACATATATATATATATATATAGAGAGAGAGAGAGAGAGAGAGAGAGAGAGAGAGGAGAGAGAGAGTAGAGAGAGAGAGAGAGAGGGAGGATAGAGAGAGTAGATAGATAGATAGATAGATAGATAGATTGATAGATAGATAGATAGATAGATAGATAGATAGATAGATAGATAGATAGATAGATAGATAGTATGCAATTGAGAAAATACAGTGGAGAAAAACAAGTACAGGTAACTAGCTACAACTTCATTCTCATAATAAAATTGATGTTTTTCAAAGATTAAAAAAATGCTATAAGATAAAAGTCTTTGAAGGTAGCATTTGGTGAATTATTGAGTAAGGACGATGCTTTGGGCCTGACCTGACTCGAGTATCGGCTCCTGGTTGAGGACTCTTCAGAGGTCCCGGCAGTGATTGCAACCTCACTCACCCTATATCATGGTTTGGCTTCGCGAACGAAGATTAAGGGCACTGTCCACGTCTGGTGCAGGCTCGCTGGTGGCTGTTCAGTCCAATGCGTGACAAACAAACCCGGCCGCAGCGGCTGCAGGGGAAAGTCGATTCCGGAGTTGATGTAGGAGGGACGCGGTTTTTCCTCCTCATTTGCCTCTCCTCAAGGGCCGCTCTGCGATTGTCCTCAAAGGAGGAGACCGATTGATGCACAGTGTGTCGCCAGGCCTGCCGGTCAGCCGCAAGGACTGACCACTGGTTATGGTCTATGAGGCAGGCTGAAATAGATTTCTTCAGAGTCTTTAAATCTCTTCTTTGGTGCGCCTCTGTAGCGGTGTCCCGTGGAAAGTTCACCGTAGAGAACCATCTTCGGTAGGCGATGGTCCTCCATTCTAGAGACATGCCCTGCCCAGCGTAGCTGCGTTTTCAGCAACATGGCCTCAATGCTGGTGATCCCTGTTTGCTCCAGCACCTCCGCATTCGTGGTAAAGTCGCTCCAGTGGATGTCGAGGATGGAGCTGAGACAGCGTTGGTGGAAGCGTTCCACAATCCGCAGGTGGTGTCTGTATGTGACCCATGACTCAGAGCCGTACAGGAGGGTGGTCAGTACCACGGCTCTGTAGACACTGATCTTGGTGTCTTTCTTCAGGTGTTTGTTTTTCCAGACACGGTGGTAGAGTCTGCCGAGAGCACTGTTTGCCTTTGCCAGTCTGTTGTCTACATCTTTATCAGTCTTTGTGTCAGAGGAGACTGTGCATCCCAGGTAGGTGAACTGCTGGACTGTCTTTAGTTCTGTCTCACCAATTGTAATGTGAGGTGGGTGGTACGCTACCTGAGGTGCGGGCTGGTAGAGAACCTCTGTCTTCTTCAGGCTGACTTTGAGTCCGAAGAGCTGGGCTGCCTCTGCAAAACAGGATGTTACATGCTGCAGGGCGGTTTCTGTGTGGGCTACAAGGGCAGCATCATCAGCAAAAAGTAGCTCTCGAATTTGTTGGGGCTTTGGTGTGGGCCTGAAGACGCCGCAGGTTGAATAGGCTGCCATCTGTGCGGTAGCGTATGAAAACTCCGTCTTCATCATCAAGATCTTCTGTGGCCCGCTGAAGCATCATGCTGAAGAATATAGTGAAAAGGGTTGGTGCAAGGACGCAGCCCTGCTTCACCCCGTTTGTGATTGGAAAAGGCTCTGAGAGGTCGTTGCTGTTTCTGACCTGGCCACGCTGGTCTTCATGTAGCTGGATAACCATGTTGAGAAACTTTGGGGGACAGCCAAGACGCTCCATGATCTGCCACAGGCCCTTCCTGCTCACAGTGTCAAATGCCTTGGTTAAATCAACGAAGGTGATGTACAGTCCCTTGTTCTGTTCGCGGCACTTTTCTTGAAGTTGTCTGAGCACGAAGACCATGTCAGTGGTACCCCTGTTAGCTCTGAAGCCGCACTGGCTCTCAGGGAAGGTGGTGTTCTACAACAGCAGGTACTAGTCTGTTGAGGAGAACTCTTGCAAGGATTTTGCCTGCGATGGAGAGAAGAGTTATCCCCTGTAGTTGGAGCAATCTGGTTTTCCCCTTTGTTTTTGTAAAGGGTGATTATGATTGCATCACGAAGTTTTGTGGTAGCTTTCCCCGCTCCCAGCAGCAAACAAAAAATTCATGAAGCTTCCAGTGCAGTGTTTGCCCCCCGTTTTTCCATAATTCTGGTGGAATACCATCGACGCCTGCAGCCTTCCCACTCTCCAGTTGTTCTATGGCTTTGGTTACCTCTTCCAGGGTTGGGGCTTCGTCCAGTTCTTCTTTCACTGGTTGCTGTGGGATATGTTGGATCACTGCGTCATCAACAGTGCGATCAGCGCTGAAGAGGGTTTGAAAGTGTTCAGCCCAGCGGTTCAATATGGACATCTTGTCTGTGAGGAGTGCCTGGCCGTCAGTGCTGCGCAAGGGACTCAACACTTGGTGAGAGGCGGTATAACTGGGTCAGGGAGGAGAGCGGTCACCCTATATATATTATATATATATATATTATATAATGTTTTGTTTGTATATTTATACATTTATGTATACACAAACACATACATACATACATACACATACATACATACATACTACATACATACATATCATACATACATACATACATACATACATACATACATACTACATTTAACTGGTAAACAAAAGTAATGCTAAACAACGCATAATATTACACAAAACAACGATGTTTTGTTTTGGAACTGTCCCACTTTACTCTTTTGCCAGCAGGACATGACCTACTTATCCAAAAGGCGAATTGGTTTTCAATGCGTGTGCAAGATGTTCTGCGTGCGTTCTCAAATGGCATATCGGTTTGTAGTATCATCCAAAGGATTTTAGGACGAGTGCAATCAATACTGGTGTTAAATCCAGGGCAAAACTTCAATAAAAGTGCAGTCAATACTGGGTTAAATCCAGGGCAAAACTTCAATAAAAGTGCAGTCAATACTGGTGTTAAATCCAGGGCAAAACTTCAATAAAAGTGCAGTCAATACTGGTGTTTAATCCGGGGACAAAACTTCAATAAAAGTGCAATCAATATGGGTTTAAATCCAGGGCAAAACTTCAATAAAAGTGCAGTCAATATGGTGTTTAATCCAGGGCAAAACTTCAATAAAAGTGCATCAATACTGGTGTTAATCCAGGCAAAACTTCAATAAAAGTGCAATCAATACTGGTGTTAAACCAGGGCAAAACTTCAATAAAAGTGCAATCAATATGGCGTTAAACCCAGGGCAAAACTCCCTAAAACGGACACCTCCGTGGTAGCTTGATCCTGGGCCATCAGATCACGAGAGCAGTGCTCTAGCCACTGGGCTACTATCACTCCCTTCCCTGCCTTCAGTGAAAAACATAATTTTACACCAAAGAGATGTGTAGCTATCATCATCAAACCCTGCCCGAAGAGCCTTCCTGTGAGGAAGGACACCATGGATGGGAGGCAGGACCCCAGGACTTGAAATGCCAGGAAAGAAACCCTCTCCTGCAGTCTGTTCCTGACCACAGCCCTGTCCTTCAGGCTGTGCGTGTGTGCTGCCTTCACTGCTGCTGTCAGTCATGGAGGCAGCCAGGCCAGGGGACCAGAGGAAACAGAGGCAGGGGACCAGAGGAGACAGAGACAGGGGACCAGAGGAGACAGAGGCAGGGGACCAGAGGAGACAGAGGCAGGGGACCAGAGGAGACAGAGACAGGGGACCAGAGGAAACAAGGTCAGGGGACCAGAGGAGACAGATGCAGGGGACCAGAGGAGGCAGAGGCAGGGGACCAGAGGAGACAGAGACAGGGGACCAGAGGAGACAGAGGCAGGGGACCAGAGGAGACAGAGGCAGGGGACCAGAGGAGACAGAGACAGGGGACCAGAGGAGACAGAGACAGGGGACCAGAGGAGACAGAGGCAGGGGACCAGAGGAAACAGAGACAGGGGACCAGAGGAGACAGAGACAGGGGACCAGAGGAGACAGAGGACAGGGGACCAGAGGAGACAGAGGCAGGGGACCAGAGGAGACAGAGGACAGGGAACCAGAGGAGACAGAGGCAGGGGACCAGAGGAGACAGAGGCAGGGGACCAGAGGAGACAGAGACAGGGGACCAGAGGAGACAGAGGACAGGGGACCAGAGGAGACAGAGGCAGGGGACCAGAGGAGACAGAGGCAGGGGACCAGAGGAGACAGAGGCAGGGGACCAGAGGAGACAGAGACAGGGAAAATCAGTTGATCACTTGTCATAAACGTGTCATCAGAGGGAACAGCCGTTGAGATCAAATTGCTATGGGCTTTTATCTTCTGGGGTCCTGGGCTGTGTCATAAAAGCATGATGAGGAGATATAAAGAGAGTGAGAGACAGACAGGGAGAAGCAGTAGGAGGAAGAGGAGGAGGAACCCTTGGAAGATATAAAGGACAGAGAACACTTCGGCATTAACCCAGAGATAAAAGTGATGAAACAGTAAGCGGACGAGGCTAACAGACAGACAGACACACTATATATTAAAGCAGAGATAGTTTGAAAGGGATGTCAAAACAAATGCAGAGATAGACACACAGCCAGAGGCAGATAGACACATAGAGAATGACAAAGGGATAGATGAAACAGAGAAGAGAGAGAGGAGAGAGAGAGAGAGAGAGGAGAGAGGAGAGAGAGAGAGAGAGAGAGAGGAGAGAGAGGAGAGAGAGAGAGAGGAAGTTTCAATGTTAATAATTCTCTTGTTACATGCTTATAGAAAATTCTTCAAAGCACGAAAACTTGACTGGAGCGGGTACTGCGCTAACATTTCAGAAACTAAGCTCTTAGCAACCTAAATGTCCATTCTCTCAGGTCACAACTGCATGCTGGATATTTTTACACCACACATACTACTGGTTGTTGTCGACCTGCTATACTATGTGTGTACAAGATGTTATGCCGCTCTTGTTGTAGTTGGGCGTTTCATTACCTTAGGGGGTCGCGCGTACTATGTACTTAATAACGTGAACCTGATGTTTACTGCAAGACTTTGAGCACACACTGAATGTGAAGCTGTTTCCAGTACCTGGCCACTCAAGCTGCTAAGCGTGAGGACAGTCCGCGGTGTGGCATGGGTCTGCAGCCTGCCCAGCTGGAACACTGCCACAGCCCCACTGCTTGCACTACACTTTCCTAGCCTCTGCATCTGCCCAAGACAACATGTATCTGGCAACAAGAAGCTGCGCTGTAAGCACACTGTGGGGACTGGAGTAAAACTGATAACTCTACCAGCTCGATATTCTCTTCTCAACGTTGTTTTATCGAATGGGATGCGTAGCGCCTGGTCTTCTGTGCTTGTAACTCTGCGGGAGGTTTGCCCTGCTGGCCTCATCCCATACTTCCCTACTTGAGATGAGCTTACCTTTTACATTTTACATCTTAAATTTATTCTTTTTATATCGAAGATAATGGAATAAGCACTCGTGTGCTTTTTTACACCCAGTCCCCGTGTGTATGCAGTTTTGTAAATCTTGTCATCTGCTCCTACCGGCACACAGTGGCCTACTCTTATTCGGCCTATTCGTGTTTTCGTAAGCCCAGCAGACACTGACAGGAGTTACAGGGTCTTTATCGTGCAGATTTGATCTTCTGCTTTTAAAGCGCCACCCCAAACCTGAAGCGTGGGACTGACACGCAAAACACGCTGAAAACGAAGGATTGCATCCCGGTACTTCTCTTGGGGAAAATGAAAACAAAAGAACTAATCATCAGAGAATTACGTCTGTTAGATGAAAGACAAACTGTCACTCAACACAAAAATGCCATCAAAGCAGAAGACTTTAATCAGGAAGTCTGCTAGAGATGCTGGAGACAATGGGGACATGGGGACCACAGTGCTGCCTGTAGAGGAAAATCTGTGTGTGTGTGTGTGTGTCTGTGTGTCTGTGTGTCTGTGTGTGTGCGTGCTGTGTGCGTGCGGGTGGGGGGGGGGTGTATGTTGTGTGTATGCTTTCGTGCGTGCGGGTGGGTGTGGGGGTGTGTGGGTGTGCGTGCGTGTGTGCGTGTGTGCGTGCGTGCGTGCGTGTGTGTGTGTGTGTGTGTGTGGAGTGATTGAGGGACGGGGGAAAAAAAGATAGATGGACGAGGCGGACTTGAGCAAACAGTTGATCAAAAGCCAAAGTGCCTTTAATCATACCAGGGGGTTCCAAAGAGGAAAACAAAACAGCGTGGTGACGCCGTGTGTTGTTTCATTGTCTTGGGGTGTTTCGCCCTCACTCTGGGCTGCTGTGGCACTGTGGCACAGAGCAGATTACCTGGTCACGATTCTTTTTCTTCTTCCTCAAAAAAACACAGACAGGAGGTGGAGATGGGGAGGACAGTCAAAGCGTTTCGCTCACCATCTGACAGTCCGAGCTTTGAGCCATGACAGAAAACACTCTGGAGTTAACATCAGTACCAATTCCAGCCGACCCTCATTCCCCCAACTCCCCTCCCCCCCAATAAAACAAAGAGGAAAAAAAACCTTATTTAGATGAGACTATGATCCGACTACAATCTCATGTCTTTTTCTGTTCCTGTGTGTTCGTATGTGATGTTTCATATTCCTCTTCTTCTTTGCTTTCTTTGAGTTGATTAACAAACCTGTTAATTTTCGGTGATATACGTAAACCGTTTAACTCCCATGGAGAAAATGGCTGAAGTCGCTAATGTTGATAAAACTTCCTAAACATATCGCTTGTTCTCTCTCTCTCTTAACATCGGTGCTGATTCTACTCTCCCCAAAAGTCCTTCGGATGAGACTTTAAACCGAGGCCCTGTGTGCGAACGCACGCAGAATATCTAGCGCACACGTTAAATCCTGTGCTTTTCGTAAGAGTGGGCCATCGTGTGCCGGTGGAACAGATGACATTTACAAAACTGCATACACACGGGGACTGGATGTAAAAAAGGACAAGAGTGCTTATCCATTATAAAAGATCTCTCTCTCTTCTCTCTCTCTCTCTCTCTCTCTCTCTCTCTCTCTCTCTCTCTCTCTCTCTCTCTCTCTCTCTCTCTCTCTCTCTCTCTCTCTCTCTCTCTCTCTCTCATATCCTCATAAAAAAGCACACGAGTGCTTATTCATTATCCTGGAATAAAATAATTTGCCTTGCCTTGCCTTGCCTTGCCTCATTCTCCCATTCTCCTTTTGCACGGTGTGTATGTGTATTTTGTCTCTTTTTTATTTTATTTATTCACTCTTTTGTTTCAAGGATAATGGAATCCCAGTTCCCGTGTGTATGCAGATTTGTCAATCGTGTCATCCGTTCCCACCAGAACACAATGGCCTGCTCTTTCACAAAGCGGAGCGGGTTTTAACGTGTGCGCAAGATGCCCTGCGTGCGTTCACACACGGGACCTTGGTGTATTGTCTCATCGGAAGGACTTTTGGGAGTAGTGGTGTCAGCACTGATGTTAACTCCAGAGGGAAAATCCTCTGTGTGTCTGTTTACTTTTCTTTATTCTATTTTTTATATCGAAGATAATGGAATAAGCATTCATGTGCTTTTTTTAACATCCAGTCCCCATGAGTATGCAGCTTTTGTAAATCTTGCCATCTGTTCCCACTGGCACACAATGGCCTACTCTTACGTAAAGTGGAGCAGGATTTAACGTGTGGGCAAGATGTTCTACGTGCGTTCACACAAGGGGGCTCGGTTTATAGTCTCATCCGAAGGACTTGTGAGGAGAGTAGAGTCTGCACTGATGTTAACTCCAGGGGAAAAATTCCCTCGAACGTGAATCAAACCCTGGTCGTTGAACTGCGAGCGCAATGTTTTGACCAGTAGGCTATCCCGTCCCGTGTGTGTGTGTGTGTGTGTGTGGTGTGTGTGTGTGTGTGTGTGTGTTGTGTGTGTGTGTGTGTGTGTGTGTGTGTGTGTGTGTGTGTGTGTGTGTGTTTTGTGTGTGTGTTTGTGTGTTTGTGTGTGTATGTATGTGCATATGTGTGTCTTTGTGTGTCTGTGCGTGCCTGCATCTGTTTAGGACTGCACATTTCTGTATTTGTGTGTTCATAACTCATATAAATCAGTTTTGTATACATTATAACACTGTAGTATACCCCCAGTGAAACAAGGACTTGCATTATTTACAGCAAAAAGTGGGTGATTAATTGTTTACTCGGAGCATAAAGGAAGGCTAAGTACTTGTCTAGACACCATAGCTTTGGATAATACTGAGCCATTTGCATCGTTTGCTACTTGTTGGTAAATGTGTTTGTTATTGCTGGACGAAAAGAGATAGAGGGATAGAGAAAGAGAAGGAGAGAGACAGAGAGACAGAGAGACAGAGAGAGACAGAGACAGAGACAGACAGACAGACAGACAGACAAAGAGACAGACAGACAGAGGCAAAGACAGAGAGCTCTGAACTCTGAACAGGTGAAATGTTCATTGGCCTTTGGCCACGATACAAACTTACTGTTTGCAAGGCAAAAAGGTATGCGCAGGAAAGGAAATGCAAACAGAAATCGTCCCAGTATCCAAATGAACCAGCTCTCCTGGCCACATCACACCAAGCACATCATCCAAATAAACAAACAATAAGACAATAAACCTTGAAGGCAAAACAGGAAGTCAGTGAATATAAAATACTCAGAACACCGCATATAAAGCAGCCACAACGACTTGTAATGGTAACGAGTACAAACAACAGCTCAGTTACAAAATGCTTTTCTTTTGTCTCTTGATGGCATGAAAAACATACCTGGAGGTATTATGTATCTGATTTTTATTTGTCCCTTTGAGCAGTCAGGATAGAGGCGTGTATTTTGATTCTTTAAGAAATGTCTTTCTTGATTTGTATAAAAACTACAATCAAACATAAAGTGACATTCATTTTATTTTTTGTTCACACGGAAAGGAAAGCATTTGTCTCTTAAAGATTCCCTGTTATCTGTTAGCATTGTTATTTAGAGGAAGCACATCAAATCTTAACCGATTAATAGCTACACGAAAACAACACGTCTCCATGTCATAAATATACTTCTCCTTTTGAAAAATTGCTTTAACTAAAGGACCTATAAATACTGTACCTTTCACGTCCTCTGATCGTTCCATCTCGGTCTTGGATAAACGTATCAAGAAGTCGCTGTTTAAACAAACACAGAAACACCTTTCTATCTTCAACATCTTGCCACACTTATACAATGTTAAAACCTCTTTCATACAGAATGGCTCTCACCTTTGAAATCCAACAGCTTTTGCCAGCTATGTGTACACTAAGGAGCATTTTGTATGCTATATAAGGCAATCTTTCAGCATCCGTCTGTAACACTTTCAATCAATATCTTAAACAAGCTACATGTACCCTCCTAAATCTTTCACATGCAATGAAATATACTTTTTCAGTGTGCTCATATCTGTTTAGGCCACGTACTTCAGATGAATATAACAGAATGAGATGAACATTGGCATCAACTTTTTTTTTTAAAGAAAACATTTGGTGTCATTTCCGTACATTCACTTAAAACACTATTTAGTTCAATGACAGCTTTCTTTCCTTTAAAAGGTGATGTTTGGTTCTTTTTGATACTGCTTTTAGATGTAAAAGTAAATCTTTTATAACAATGTTTACTACCTCTAGTTGCTTTCCCTTTTAATGCCATTGTTCGAGCTTTCCTAAACATCCACCTGTCCTGAAGATCATAACTTTTGTTTTATCAATGTTTAATTTTAAGCTCATTTTACTACAGCATGTTTCTAAAATATTTAGTTGATTTTGGAGATTACATGGTGTTGCTGACAACAGCATCATACCGTGTGCAAATAATAGAATGAATACTTTCATATTATCTGGCAATAACTGAATCCCATGCTTACCTTCTTCCTTCTTATTTTTTCTCACTTCAAATAATATAGGACTCAAAACACATCCTAGCAACAGAGAGAGACACACACACAGAGACAGAGATAGGGACAGAGAAAGGGACAGGGACAGAGACAGAGACAGACAGAGAGACAGAGCAAAAATTGGTCCTTTATAAAATGGAGGATGTGAAAAGTATAAGCCAAAGGACACCATCTTCTAACGTCAGTTTGTGTGGAGGAAAGGAAGAGGGTTTGGGAAAGGGGGCGGGTTGTAGGAGGGGGTAGAGCTTGTTGTCTGCAGCATGAAGTGTAGGTTGGGGTAGGATAAAACAGAGGGAGGGGGGGAAGAACTGAACAGGAAGCACTAACAGGAAATGATCAACAGCAAACGGCCTTTAATCACTCAGCATACTTGACACGATGGACAAGAAGGGAAACTGCAGGAGAGAGCGTCAATCATGTTGTCCACTCCTGCCTCTCTGCCTGATAGCTGCACTGTCCGGACAGCTCTGCCCTGCACTCTGCCAGTCTTCATTCACAATGATTGCTTTTTGCTTCTTCTCGGCTGTTTTGTTGTTGTTGTGTTTTTTTTGTTTTCACGTTCCTGATCTTGACACCTTGGGGTTTGCCCAGAATTAAAAAGGAAAGTAAAGGAAGGTGTCCCATAACCTGTGTGGTCGTAGGGGAGCAAGGCATCAGAGACCTCGCTTCTCTAGGGGCCAGCACATTGAGGGCGGCGCCCATCTCCTCTCCCTCGCTGTTTTACCTTCCCTGACCCTAAAGAGGGCAGGTACCCATTTACAGCTGGGTGAACTGGGGGACTGTACTGAAGCCAAGGCGCGCAAACGGTCACCTATCCAACAGGTAACCACGCTCGATACTGTTTAACTTGACTGGGGGAAAGCGAGCACTCTGAGTTACACTCTGATAATTAGACTCCCTCTTTATTTTTGAGGATAATGGAATAACACTTACCCTCATTTATAATTAAAATCCAGTGCTCACTAACATGGGATTTTGTCCATTTTACTCATTCATCCCACTTAAACAGGATAGCCTTCAGCTAGTTACTTTATATATATATATATATATATATATATATATATATATAATATATATATATATATATATATATATATATCGATATCGATATCGATAATCTATCTCTATCTCTATCTCTATCTATCTATCTATATATCTATTTATTATATATCTACTATATCTATATATCTATATATCTATATATATCTGTGTGTGTCTGTTCTCTGTCTGTCTGTCTGTCTGTCTGTCTGTCTGTCTGTCTGTGTATATGTGTTTGTCTGTGTCTGTGTGTCAGTGTTTGTGTCTTGAGGTAATGCACCTGCCTAGAATGCGAGAAGTCCAGGTCAGAAGTGTTCGGTGGTTTGAACCACGCTTGCGTCCAAAACGATTCTCCCATCCATTACATCATGAGTGGTGGTCGGGGTACTAGTCTTTCGAATGAGACGATAAAAACATGTCCCGTGTATTACATAAAATCATTTTGCACACGTAAAAGAATCTACGGCAAAAAGAGAGGTGTCCTTTGTAAAATTATGAGAAAATGCCACTCTGATAGAGAAATAAATACCGTTCCAGACAGGGATGAAAATAATAGGTGGCGTTCTTGTGGCGACATACTCTCCCCGGGCAGAGCAGCCAAAGAAATCTGCCGTGACTTAAAGTGACGTAAAATGTAAAAATGTAATCGTATAAAAAACACGACAAAACCAAAAAAACAAACATGTTTGTGTGTGTATGTGTTATTTATTTATTTATTTACTATTTTATATCGAGGATAATGGAATAAGCATTCATGTGCTTTTTACATCTAGTCCCCGTGTGTATGCAGTTTTGGAAATGTCATCTGTTCCCACCAGCATACGATGGCCTACTGTTACGAAAAGCGGAACAGGATTTTACGTGTGCGTAAGATGTTCTGCGTGCGTTCGCACACGGGGCCTCTGTTTATAGTCTCATCCGAAGGACTTTTGGGGAGAGTGGAGTCAGCACTGATGTTAACTCCAGGAAAAAAATCCCCTCGACCGGGAATCGAACTCGGGTCGTCAAATTGCCAGCGCAATGTTCTGACCATAGGCTATCCCATCCCCCCCACCCCCCGCGCGCGCGCGCGCGCACCGTGTGTGTGCGTGCGTGCGTGCGTGCGTGTGTGTGTGTGTGTGTGTTGTGTGTGTGTGTGTAAAAAGAATATTTACACCAAAAATGATTGTTCATAACTCTGTTTCTGTTTCCCCAAAGGGCAGTGTTTAAGCCTCCCTGTTTTCTGTTAACTTTTGTTCTTCTTGTTCTTGTTGTTTTCCTGGGAACAAAAATGGACTTTGACACAGCCTTGTCAACTCTCTTTCTCCCTCAGTCTGTTTGTTGCTTTATATATATATATATTATTTTTATATATATATTATAAGTATAATTTAATATCAAATTACATCTATATGGGTAAATATAATTCTGGGTGTGTGTGTGTGTGGGTAGATGCATATGTCTATGTATGTATGAATGCACGCATGCATGGATGTATATATATATATGCATGTATAATATATATATATATATATATATATATATATATATATATATATATATATATATATATATATATATATATATATATGATTATATTTTATTATTATTATTATACTATCATATATGGATTATGTATTATTCTATCTATCTATCTATCTATCTATCTATCTATCTATCTATCTATCTATCTATCTATCTATCTATCTATCTATCTATCTATCTATCTATCTATCTATCTATCTATCTATCTATCTTATCTATCTGAATCTTCCTGAATATCAACCATGTTGTCAACAAAATAGATGAGTTAAGTTTAATTTTACATATTTCCGGTAAACCATTTCATATATTTTGTTGTGCAGAATCCAGACTTTCAAAGTGTGTATCTGATAATGATGTGTTAATTTCAGGGTATACTGTTGTGCGCTCGATCCTGTTCTTTCCAAACAAACTGGTTTAATTGTTTATATTCATCGCTCTGTCACTTATAAACGGATTTTACCTGTTGACAATAATCTCATTGAATCAATATGGATTGAAGTAGCCATAAAAAAAGTAAACCTATTCTCATTGGATTTGTATACCGTAACCCGTCTGAGCACTCTTATTGGTTTGATCATTTTAATGAAATGATGGAAGATATTACACTTACCGATAAAGAAATCCTCCTCTTTGGAGATTTTAACATAGATCTAAAACCTAACAAACGATGGACACAACTTTATGAAAATCTTAACCTCCATCAGTTAATAGATATTCCTACACGAGTTACATCTTCATCTGAAACACTCATTGATCATATTTATGTTAGTTCCAGACAAAATATTGTAGAAGTGTGCTGTCCTCCAAGTGGGTGTAGTGACCATTTTCCCGTGTGCATTTCTTGGCTCAAAAAAGGCGTAAAGATTCCTAAACCAGGCCATAAAGAAATAACGTATAGATCATTTGCTAATTTTGATAAAGATAAGTTCCTGTTAGACTTAGCAAACGCACCCCTCTCAAACGTTTATCAATTTACTGACCCAGATGAAGCCTTCGAGTTCTGGCATAAGACTTTCCTAACTATATATAACAAGCATGCTCCATTCAAAACAAAACGTGTAAAGCATAGCTCTAAGCCTCCATGGATAAACTAAAGAAATTCAAGATGCGATAATTATAAGAGACATGCTAGCAAGGACAAAACAAACTGAAGATTTTAAGAAACTAAGAAATAAGATAACATCAATGAAACGCTCCTCTAAAATGAAATATTTTCGAGATCTTCTTTCAGATAACTCAAACAAAAACCCCAAAAAGATTTGGAAAGCCATAAATTCTCTTACGGGAAAAAGAAGTGAAAAGATGCCAGTTGACATCACAGGTGTTACTGCCGATTCATTAAACTTTCATTTTGCTAATATTTCTTCTTATCCAGTAAAAGTGGATAAATCTCATTCCAATGAACTTGCTTTATTAAAAGAAATCTGCAATTCTAAAACTATCACTTCGAAACTAATCATTCCTCCTTTAACGGTACATGAAGTTTACTTTTACCTCACGCATCTGAAACAGACATGCACACGTGGTCTTGATGAATTAGACGGAAACATTCTAAAACTCAGTGCCTCTATTATTTTTGACTCCTTAACATATTTATATAACCTTTGTATTGATAAATGTTACTTCCCTAATATTCTTAAAAAAGCCAAAATCGTGCCTCTCTATAAATCTGATGATAAAACTGATCCCTCAAATTATAGACCCATTTCCATCTTATCCATTCTTTCAAAGCCTTTGGAAAAACATATTCAGAAGTGCCTTAAATCTCACATTTCCAAGCACAATCTACTTCATCCTAATCAGTTCGGATTTCGTGAAAATCACTCCTGTCACTCTGCTCTTATAAGCTTTGTTGACGACTGGCTAAACAACATAAATGACAATAAGTTCACTGGGGTATTGTTTGTTGACTTTGCCAAGGCTTTTGATGTCATTGATCATAGCCTCTTACTTCGTAAAATGGTTTTATATAACATTTCTCACAGTGCTTTATCTCTCCTAAAATCATTCCTAACAGATCGTACCCATACTGTCTTTCTTGGTAAAAAAAAGAGTCTGGATTTCTTATCCAGAAGTTTGGTGTCCCTCAAGGGTCTGTACTTGGGCCTCTTCTTTTTTCTCTTTATATAAATGATCTGCCGCTTTTCATAACAAAAGGCCAGTGTGAACTTTTTGCTGATGACACTTCTATTCATGCCTCTCATCCTGACTTGGAACAACTTGTTATTTCTTTACAAGAAAATGCCAATCAATTATTAAAGTGGACTGAGCTCAACCATATGTCTTTGAATGAACACAAAACAAAATACATGACAATTACTTCTCGACAAAAGCGACAAAACATCTCTTTTCTCATGCTTCATATTTATCTTGGTAATAACGCTATCAGTGAAGTTAACACTCATAGAGTATTGGGAGTCATTATTGATAACAATCTCAGCTGGTCATCCCATATTGACAGCCTATGCAAGCGAATCTCACAAAAGGTATATCAACTTTCAAAAATTAAACATTATTTAGATCTCAATGCTCGTAAACAATTTTATCATGCTCATATACAATCTATCATTGATTATGCTTCAACGTTCTATGACTTAAGCAGTGGTAACAACTTAAAACCTCTTTTAAGGATCCACAAGAGAGCTCTTAAACTCATACTGTTAAAATCTTCTAGCTTGTCACCTCAAGATTACATTAAACTAGATATCCTCCCCTTAAATTACCAGCTCGAATACAATAAAGCTGTTACAATGTATCGAATAATGAACGAACTTGCTCCAACTACTGTGACTGCAAGATTTCCCCTTAATCAGTCAAAATACACGAACAAATATACTGATTCGGAAACCAAGGATTGACATGTACAAAACTAGCCTTTCCTACTCAGGAGGAGTTCTATGGAACACGTTGCCAGAATGCATAAAAAATGCCAGCAGTATTTTGTCATTTAAACGTGCTTATAAATGTCATCTTATGCATTCATTGAAAAATGAGTTAACCTAGTCAATAGTTTGTATTTCCTGTCTTTATTGCTACTATAATGCTAAGCTAAAGACTTACGTCATATACGAGTGTTTTGTTAGTTGAAGCGTATTGATCTTAAACTTGCGTATTTCACATTTTAAATGAGTTTTTATTGTATAATTATCCATACAGTGCATCATCCATTTGTCG
This sequence comes from Stramonita haemastoma, assembly GCA_030674155.1. NCBI lineage: Eukaryota > Metazoa > Mollusca > Gastropoda > Neogastropoda > Muricidae > Stramonita > Stramonita haemastoma. The sequence continues at coordinate 19,378,925 of CM060330.1, forward strand.
TGCATATGCAGCATGCAGTGATCAGTATGTTTTAATATGAGATTGAGTGCGTGTGTGCGTGCAGGTGTATGCGTTTTGTGATATTTTCTTATGATACAAACATTCTTTTTTTTTCTTTTTTCTTTTTTTAAAGAACTTTTCTTTGCTTTGTGTTGTCCTCAATAAAGGGAAATAGGGGGGGGGGGGGGGTCTCTTTGCTTTTGGGTATTTGTTGTTGTTGTTGGGTAATGGCTTGTTTATTTTAATTATCTGATTACCCTGGTAAAAAAATTGTTCATAAATTCTCTCTCTGTATCTGTCTGTCTGTCTGTCTGTCAGTCTGTCTGTCTGTCTGTCTGTCTCATTTACTTCAGCTGTTCGCCTATTATTTGAAAACAGGTATAATTGCATGATTAAGAATCAGGTTATGTACCCCCCCCCCCCCCCAATTGTTTCTCATTGTTATTATTTTCTTTCCTCTTTTTTGTTTTTGTTATTGTTATAGAAGGCTGGATGTAAAAAAGCAATTGTAATGCTTACTCTATCACCTTCTGAAAATAAAATTAATTCAATTCAATTCAATTCAATTCAATTCAATTCAATCTATCTATCTATCTATCTATCTATCTATCTATCTATCTATCTATCTATCTATCTATCTATCTATCTATCTATCTATCTATCTATCATCTATCTATCTATCTATCTATCTATCTATCTTCTAGTGTTATACTGCTCCATGAAAGAAAACAAATAACTCCTTATAGATCCTTCCGATTATACCCAAACACTGATTTCTCTTTACATTTTCCTCAGAGTAATTCACCAGGAACCAAAAAGATACCGTAAATGGAGCAAAATATTTAGTTGCACAGAGTAGCGGCAAAAAAAAAGATGAAGCACGTTACAACCAACAGTCTTTCAACCACACACACACATCCTTTCCAGTTTCTTCTCCTGTCTCACTGCCACAACAACTATCTTCCATCAGAGAAAAAAGAAAAGAGGTGCTTTGTTGTGCAGGGACTAGCTGTCTGCTGTCCTCAGCCGGACGCGCATTGCGTGACTGGAAATGGTTTGCTTTTGATCATTGCTCTTTTCTGCCCTGTCCTCCCCTTGCCTGTCCTGTCCACTTGCAGCTCAGCTGACAACGGCACAACATGTGTTAAACTGGTTTGGAGGCTTGACGGGTTTGGAGGGTTTTTTGTTTGTTTGTTTGTTTCCTTGGGGACAGTCTAAGGGGTTGTAGCACACTAGTCAAGACATGGCACGAGTTTTGAAGAATGGCAATGGAAAAGTCGAGAGAGAGAGAGAGAGAGAGAGAGAGAGGAGAGAGAGAGAGAGAGAGAGAGAGAGAGAGAGAGAGAGGTCTCATTGTAACACCTTTGATTTAGGTTTAACGTTGTTGTTGTTGTTGTTGCTGTTGTTGTTTTTGTTGTTGTTCCCCAGTTTAACACTATCCCTACGTTAAGGGAGAGAACCCTTCTTTCCCTGTACACGTGCACTGAGATTATCTGTATGCTTCGTGGCCCATATGTGGATGCTACGTAGGGAAGGGCGAGGAGATGGTTTGCCCTATAGCGGGCAACCCGTAGGGAAAAGGTTAACACCACGAGGGTCATCTAAACGTGTAGTCTGTCTAAAAAAGAAAACATCTTGCATGCACGTTAACACCTATTCTACTTTTTTGAAGAGTAAGCCATTTTGTGACAGTGGGAACAGATGACACAATTTACAAAACCACAGGCACAAGGGGACAGGGTGTAAACAAAACAACACACAGAAGTGTTTTATTCATCCTCCTCGAAACTAAAAATTGTAAATGAACAAACCATCTCACCCGAAAGTCACCCCAACACTACTGGTAGCCTATGTATAATCGGTAAGTTTGCATGCATGGCTGTTTTTGAGAATCCAGCTATAAAGGACAGCATTGAAAGGAAGCTTTCTCCTTTAATGGAGAGTATAGGGACTGTAAGATGTCTCCTTAAGCAGCCATTATACACTTATAGCATACTGATTCAGAAGCCAATGCTAGGCCTTGTCAAAAACTAGCCTTTCTTACTCAGTCCTATGGAACTCATCGTCAAAATGCACAAGAAATACAAGTAGTATAAAATAAAAAAGCTACGTAGGGAAGCGAGGCATCAGAGACCTCAGCTTCTCTCTAAGGACCAACACATTCAGAGCGGCGCCCATCTCCTCTCCCTCACTGCTTTACCTTGCCTGGACCCTAAAGAGGGCAGGTACCCATTTACAGCTGGGCGAACTGGGGGACTATACCGAAGCCAAGGCGCACAAACGGTCACCTATCCAGTGGGTAACCACGCTCGATGCTGCTTAACGTTAGCTTGGGGAAAGTGAGTGCTCTTGACCCCTGAGCTATCCCGTCCCCACAAGTAGCATATTGTCTCTTAAACGTGCTTACAAATGACATTTGATGCATTTACTGAGGTTACCTAAGGGATGACTAATATTTTCTTGTCATACTGTTACTATAATGCTGCATATACGGATGGTATATTGGTTGAACAGCGTTGACTTGTAGCACTGCTTATTTAACGTTCCGATGACATTATTATTCCACAAATATTTCTAATGTGCACCATTTATCGCATATATCATGTAGCATTCAATATGCTAAATAGTGTTTCATTACGCGAGTGCGCGTATGCGTGCATGTGTATTGTATGCTTAGGTATCTTCTTAAAGTGTAAAAACTCTTTTTTTTTCCCTTCTCTGTTCTAAGTTGTTACAAACAATTTAAGGGAGGGTGTGTTTTGTCGCATTTAAATTTTGTTAATGTTTCTTATTTTAAAACCTGGGGCTAGGTAACTAAATGGATTGTCGACTGGTGTAAGAAAATTTCGTTTGCTGTCTGTTTGTCTGTCTGTCTGCCTCTGTCTGTCTGTCTGACTGCCTGTCTCTCTGTCTCTCTGTCTGTCTGACTGTCTCTGTCTCTCAGTCTCCCTGTCTCTGTCTCTGTCTGTCTGTCTGTCTCTGTCTCTTTCTCTGTCTGTCTCTCTCTCTGTCTCTGTCTCTCTCCCTCTCTTTATATGTGTGTGTGCGTGTGTCAGTGTGTGTGCGTGTGTGTATGTGCATGCGTGCATGCGTGCGCTCGCGCGCGTGGGGGTGGGGGGTGTGATTGTGTGTATGAGTGTGCGTGTGTGCGTGCGTGTATATGTGATTGTATGTGTATTTGTGTGCATGTGTGTGCATGTGTGAGTAGGTGCGTGTGTATGTGTGTGTTTGTATGTGTGTGAGTGTGCGTGTGTGTGTGTGCGTGCGTGCGTGCGTGTGTGTGTATGTGATTGTATGTGTATGTATGTGTATATGTGTGCGTGTGTGTGTGTAGGGGTGCGTGTGTATGCATGTGTGTTTTGTGTGTGTGTGTGTGTGTGTGTGTGTGTGTGTGTGTGTGTGTGTGTGTGTGTGTGTGCGCGCGCGAATGTGTGCGTGTGCTGTTGTTGTTGCTGTTTTCTTTTAGACCAATTCCTAAAAGTTAAGATCATATTAACTGTTTAAACACAAAATAAAAAAAATCTTTAGACTCCCCTACTTTTGATTTTCAAATCAATTATTTCAAATGGAGTAAGTGATGTTGTGTTATGGCCAAGATAAAAACATCGGCAGAGATGTGTCCGTTTTTTATGGAAGCGCCCATTTTTGGAAAAGGTTAATACTTTTGATCGAATATTTTGGTTCATCTTTCAGCATAATTTACGGATATGATTTGACTTCTTTTTAAGAATTATTTTTTTTCCTTATATGAATATTTATGTACAACTGCAAAATGTCAGTATGTTGTGACACAGAGGCTGGGTCTTCTAATGTAAAAGAAGCACCTAATTTGGGCATTTTTGTTCCACAATGTATGCTAATATGACATTAGTACGTGTGCGCATGCTATGTGTGGGTATGTATGGGGGGGGGGGTAAGAGGGGGTCTTTAGTTGAACGGTGGTGGTGGTGGTGGTGGTGGTGGTGGTGGTGGTGGTGGTGGTGGTGTGTGTGTGTGTGTGTGTGTGTGTGTGTGTGTGTGTGTGTGTGTGTGTGTGTGTGTGTGTGTCTGTGTGTGTGTGTGTCTGTGTCTGTGTCTGTGTCTGTCTGTCCGTCTGTTTGTCCGTGTCTGTGTCCGTGTTCGTTTAGAGCCTAACATGTTTTCAGTGAGTTAAACTGACAAAGAAGGTTAAGCTAGAGTGTATCAATTATGCACTGTTGCTCAGAAGAAGCCAGGTGAGGTCGATAGGAAAGAGTCTTTCAAATGTATCCAACAATTAACTGGGACTTCAGAATAAGCGTAGGCCATGAATCGCTGGATTTATTCTTAATCAGCCAAAACAAGTGGGGTTTTGTTGTGTTGTTTTTTTTTACTTGTCAGTGCGTGTATCAGTCTATCTATGCTGTCTCCTCCACTAAGAGGGAAAACAACACGGGGCAATAAAGCCTGTCTGCCTTTCCTAATTGTTTGTATCTGGCATTTCAGTTTGTTGAAGGTAATGTAGCAGACTTTCCGTAAATTGAAGGAAAGCACGCCTACTTGTGTGTGAAATCCATTCTAATTGCCTCTGCTGTTTCTGATTTTGCCGTTGCTGCTTCAGTTGCTGCTGCTGCTGCTGCTACGTCTGTTGTTGCTGCGTGCTACTGCTGCTGCTGTGCATGTGCATTGTTGTCGATGGGTGTTCCTCAGATTTACTCTTTGGGGATTACCCAGAATATACGCCCTGATTCAACCATTCAATCTAAAGATCATTGTTGATTGCCGTTGTGCGTTCTCCATCTTAACACTCTGGGGGTCACCCAGAATGTGCACTCTGACACAGTGAGATTGAAATTGCACACTGAATAGGAAGTTTGAGCGACTGACTGTTTTCAAGTATCTCGCTATATATGCAGCCATTCTCCGACTTCAGAGGATTGAAGGTCATTGTCAAGCTGTAAGTACACACTGGATAAGAAGTTTGCCTGCATGGCTGCTTTCAAGTTCTTCATCGAATAGGCAACCATTTATCTTGGTGTGCTAGGGGCTTGTTATACACCAGGACCACCTCAACATAACACTCCAAAGCAAAACAACATTTTCATATCAGCCTTGGCGCTCTGCTTACATCAATAACTGACGAAAATTAATGTTTAACCTATGTCAAAAGTATGTGTTTGTTTACGATGACGATGAAAACCATGATGTAGATGGTGATGATGATTGTGACACATTATGTAGATTATTATCGTAACGATGATAATTATACAGGTTGAAGAAGATGATGGAAGTGTAGATGATGAGTAAGATGGTGTCAATGATGAAAATGTAGATGATGTAAGTAATGATAGTGATGTTGACATACTTGATGCAGCTGTTGCTGTAAATAATGAGATGCTGATGGTGATGTTTATGTAGATGTTGAAGATGACAATGATGATCACAATAACTAGAAGATATTGAGTGTTATTCTGTTTATTTGGAAAGAGAGGGGGGAGGGAGAGGGAGAGAGATGGAGAGAGAGAGAAGGGAGGGAGAGGGAGACAAAGAGAGAGACAGAGAGAGAGAGGAAAAAATCATTAAAAGACCCACTCAAAACCTCACACGCACTGAGTAGCGAGGATAATGAAGATGATTCTTAATTAGCAGTTGTGCCATCAAATGCGGAGAGAAAAGAAGGAGATTGCAGAGCAAATTTGGAGAGAAAGCAGCGGAATGAAAAACTGAAACTGATCGTGTGCTCTGTTAGGAAGAATCCTGGAATGAAGACGTGTGTTGCATGATATGTTGCTGTTGTTCTGTTGTTGCTACTTTTGCTGTTGCTACTGCCACGTTCTTCAGATGAGCATACTGGGAAACACTCTTCACTCATTCATCGCTGTAAAGGAATTACTGTATTTGTATCGATTTGCATTTCTTCTTTAGTTCAAGAATAAAAGAATAAGCACTCATATGATTCATTCACTCCGTTCACCTCTTTTTTTCTTTATAACATCCAGTCCCCGTGTGTGGAGTTTTGTCAGTTTTGTCATTCGTTCCCACCAGTACACAATGGCCTACTCTTCCGAAAAGCGGAAGGGGCTTTAACGTGCGTGTAAGATATTCTGCGCACTTGTTATGCAAATACGTACTATAATAATTGTACTTATAAGAGCATAAGAACACACACCGGAAGAAAAGTTAACATAGATGGCTGTTTAAAATACCGAGCCATGTGAGATCAGAAACCATTCTTCAACTTCAGAGGATTTGTTTCCCTTTAATAGAGACCACAGCTTGTTATGCAAAGGCGTACTATATGAAAACATCCTCAACTTTCTGTTCCAAAAGAGCAACACATTTAAATGTAGACCTGGCACTTTACTGGAATTAATAACTGACAATGTCAACAGAGCATTGCAATGCATAACCATGTTCTAATATACGTTTTAGTACATGTCTTACAACTATAGTTGACAAAGCTTTCTGCTTGGACCACACAATGTAATATAAAAATGAAATACGTGAAGATCATGTGCAAATGCAGACACCAACACTAAGCTATAGATCAAGTAGATTTGTCATGTCTTTTACGGCTTTTTCTTTTTTTTTTACTTTGCTTTCAGGCGTTATCATTGTTATTATCATGTTACTGTAGACAGTACATTACATCAAGAACAGAGGTGGTAGTTCTTTGCATTCATTCATTCATTCATTCATTCACTCATTCATTCATTCATTCATTCATGAGTGGGTGTGTGTGTGTGTGTGGGTGAGTGAGTGAGTGAGTGAGTGAGTGAGTGAGTGAGTTAAAATTCTTTCTTTTTTATATCTAGGATAATGGCCTACTCTAACGAAAAGTGGAACAGGATTTAACGTGTGCGCAAGATGTTCTGAGTGAGTGAGTGAGTGAGTATAAGCGTGCGTTTATTTATTTTTTCTATTCTTTTATCCCTTCTTTGATTTCGAGGACAATGGACTGAGCGCCCATGTGCTTTTTTTACATCCAGTCCCCCGTGTATGCCATTTTACAGGTTTGTCATCTGTTCCCACCGTCACACAATGGCCTTCTCTTCCGAAAAGTGGAACGGGTTTTAACGTGTGCACAAGATGTTCTGAGTGCGTTCGAACATTGTAATTCGGTTTATAGTCTCATCTGAAGGACTTTCAGGGGGACCGGAGTCGGTGGTGATGTTCACTCCAGAGAAAAAATGCTCCTGGAGGAGATTTGAACCCGGTCATCAGATCACAAGCACAATGCGCATCACTAGATTATTCCGTCCCGTAAGTGTGTTGTGTGTGTGTGTGTGTGTGTGTGTGTGTGTGTGTGTGTGTGTGTGTGTGTGTGTGTGTGTGTGTGTGTGTGTGTGTGTGTGTGTGTGCGTGCGCGCGCGCGCGCGTGCGCGTGCGTGAATTGTGCGTGCGTGGTGTGTGTTGTGTGTGTGTTTATTGCCACTTTGTGTTGTGACAAAGTGCGTGTGTTTGTATTTCTTAATTTATTCATCTATTTATATCATGGATATTGGAATAAGTCTGTGCTTTTTTCTTTTACATTTACTCATGTTTTATTGCTGGTTGTTTGGTAATCTTGATGCGTTTCTTACACCAGCCACAATGGTTGCTTTTGTAAAACTGTCAGTTACAACCAGGTTAAAATTTAACGTGTGCGCAAGATGTTCTGTGTGCTTTTGCACACGGGCCTTGGTTTATAGTGTGTGTGTGTGTGTGTGTGTGCGCGCGCGCGCGCGCGCGCGCGCGTGTGTGTGTGTGTGTGTGTGTGTGTGTGGTATGTGTGTGTGTGTTTGTGCACATGTGTCAGGAGACAGACAGACAAGAACTATTGAGAAAATTAAACATCTACATGCACAGAGAGTGACAAACGGCTATGGAAAATGTACGTTCTTTATTGAAGATACGGTAACATTTCAGTCCTGTTTTTTCATAGGTGTCCTGCTTGGTGAAAAGAGTCATTAGACACGTCAAGAAAACTTGGCCCGAGCCAACTGTTGTGTCATCAGTGAGTGACGCAAGTGCAGGGTCACGATCTCTGCTCAGATGCTGTTATCCCCGAAATGGCCTGTTGAAATCGTCTTTATCCAGCAACAAACTCCAAGCTTAACGACTTGAAGCTTCCACTCCATTAGAAGGTGAAGAATCCTCTAAAGTCAGTGTAGGGCTGCCTGTTAGGCCAGGCATTCATTTTCTTCGTATTCTTGTTTTTCATATGAGCCAAACTGCGTTGCGCTGCTGTCAGGCGCATGACAGGCAACGCCCAGAGCATCCCACTTAGGCAGGAGAGAGAAAAGGGTTAATTTGTAAGTGTTTTTTTCTGAAAAAGGGCAAGACAGTGGAGGGAGAAGAAGGCAAAAACAAAAAACCACACAAAAAAGAGGGGATGGGAAGAAAAGGAACAAGGCAGAAATAAACAGAGGGGTGGAAAGGAAGGAATTTCTAGCATGGACTTTCCAGAATGTGGGGATGTTATTTATACTGACAGGCCCTCGGCATCCCCATGGGAGGAAGCAAGGTATTAAACAAAAACAGCCACACCCATAACCTCCTCTGCAGAGTGTACTTGTCATTGTGATTCCCAGGTGTGGTCGATGAGACAGGATGATTATTCTGATGGCCATAGTGGGTAGAATTTACATTTTTACATATACATTCTACACCACATTAAGTCACGGCGGTTTTCTCTGCGT
>CM060330.1:19392563-19400063 GCA_030674155.1 Stramonita haemastoma
CATGCACACGCGCATGCATGTGCGCGCTTACACACACACACACAAACACACACACACACACACACACACACACACACACACACACACACACACACACACACACACACACACACACACCACGCCAATAACTGCATTGTTATAAGACCATTGGTTAGAAAAGACATATGAACATACAAATAATAATTTTAAAATTCAACAAATCAAAAAAAATACGTACCTATTTTATGAGCATATGTGCACGCATGTACACTCGTAAATACATTGGCTATACTCATAACAGTGGTATTTAGGTAATTCAGAGGAGTGTAAAATGTGGATTGTCAGTGTTGTTATCAATTTATAAGTCGGTTGGCTACTGGCACAAAATAATTTCTTTTTCTGTTTGTTTTGTTGTTGTGGCTCTGAAAACGGCGTTCTGAAGGCAACAATTGAAATTCTGACAACAAAGCGTGGGAGGGATCGGCCAAAATGGCAGTCGCTTTGCGCACAAGCTGCTGATTACAAAACGACTTGAGATATCTGTGTTCTTCTCCAAATATTTTTTACCAAATTTTCACAATTTTCTGAAGACCGTTCTTGTCTTGTTCTGAATACTAACGTTATCGTGCCAACAAATGAAAGCAAAACTTAGAACACTCTATGTTTGACATGTAAAACAAAGAAAGAATCTTTTTGCCAACAAAAAATGAGTTAAGCTTCCTTAGAAAATACACATGTTTCTCCCCCTTTTTGACAATAGCATCAGTGTTAGCGTCCCAGTTTAACTTGTGGCCGAAAACAAATCATATCATACACAGCTTAGAGAACAAAATGTTGAAATTGATAGACAAGTGTCCCAAATGTTAGTTTGTCACATTCTTGACGTTTTTTGTAGGTCGAACGAACCAAGCAGTTGGAGACTGAAATGTTTCTTTACTGTTGTACACATGGGATGTGAATGATAAGAGTGAGGCTTGTGTAGATTCTGTAGTTCTTCTGTAGTCATCAACATAGCAAGCACGGGGCTGATTTGGCAGAGGGCTCCATCCTCCGCTAGTGGATGAGGATGCTTTTAGCCCAGTTACGTTGTGCTGGGTTTCAGTGTTGAAAGTTGGTATCGCTCTGAATGAACCCGCCAACCCAGCGTTACGCCTACGACAAGTCGTGCTCTGTTGATGTAAACAGACGTCTCTCTTGGCGACTGGTTGACGCTGTTGTCGTTGTCGTCAGTAGCGGTGACTAAGGCGTAGTTGATGCTGCAGCTAGGAGGGTGTTCTCTTGGCCAGTGTGAAGCCACCTCTGTGTAGCCTGGGCGTGGATGCACTGGGCGATGCATGCCTTCCTGTGAGCTAGCATAGCAGGCCATCTGTGTTGTGTGAAGTCCTGCGGTGCTTTCAGGCTCATTCCTCTCTTCCAAATTTCCCATCAGTGCAGCAAGTGTACTTCTGTGTTGGTGGCACCTATTCATTTATGTTGTTTCATTTTGGACTTTGTCAAAGTAATCCCATTAACGATCGTCATTGATCGTCATCTTCCTCATCTTCTTCATTATTTTTTGATATGGTAAAACTGTTTATTTTGTATTTTTGTATTTGTATGAGAGTTTTACTCAATTAGACAATATGTTATGTTTTTCATTATTTAATAGTGTACTGTGTTGACATTGCGTTACGAGTTCAAGACTTTTTTTCCATTTGACAGAAAGGATTATAAATGCGTGAGTATTTCTGTTTGTCACGTTGTGTGTGCACACATAAACTAGTCTGTGATAACAAGTCTGATACACATTACTAAATAAAATGATGTTGCGCCTGAGACTTTGAGCAGAGTGTGATAACATGCTACTGTAAAAAAGCTGAAATAGACAATTGGTAACGATTGGAAAGAGAGACGAAAGTGGAAAAGTTGTACTGAAAAGTTAGAGAGGCCATGTTTGACATAGTACTTTGTAGTCTTCCATTCCCTGCTGGCCAACTTAGGACTGGGCTGACTGGGCTGAAATTTGAGACCTACATGCAATTGATCAAATTACAAAGTTAAACTTTCCAACACAATAAGGGAAGGCGACAACACGTGCTCTGGGTGTACATACAGAAGGGGCAAAGGGTTGTTCTGAAGCCATAGCTTCAAGTTTTGTCGAACGGAAAAAACATTTATGTTATATTTAGCAATACAAAAGTTAAAGTGGTAATGGTTATAAATAGATAAACACTTCCTGCCATATACACACACAAACACACACACACACACAATAAATGTATATATATGTATGTACATATATATATATATATATATATATATATATATATATATATATGTTTACATATATATATATATATATATATATATATATATATATATATATATATATATATTAACTCTGAACTCTGAACTCAGAGTTCAGAGTTAGGAGAGAGAGAGAGAGAGAGAGAGAGAGAGAGAGAGAGAGAGAGAGAGAGAGAGAGAGAGAGAGAGAGAGAGAGAGAGAGAGAGAGAGAGAGAGAGAAGAGAGAGAGAGAGAGAGAGAGAGATATGACGCTCCAGCACATAAGGAATCGCATTGCACCAGAGGTCAATTTTTAGTTATTGACAAGTTATTAATTTGCAATTAAAAGGCTTTTCAATACTTTAACAGCTCGAAAATCGGACAATTCTGTGCAAAGTTATTGCAAATTGAAATGGTAGACTGCAGGATGTGACAAAACAAGAAACACGTAAGTTTATTTTCGTAATAGGTTGTAAGAAAGAGGGCTTGGGTATTTTCAAAACGCATTTAAAAGCAAAAGGAATACAAATTATGTCTTGACATTTCATCACAAGGTAGAATAACGGATATAGTTTAATAATTGTTCAAAATCTCAAAATTGACAACTTGACCCCCACCTGCCTTTAATGGCACCTAGCACAAAATTAATGTGCTAAGCGACTCATTTCGTGGTGGAGGGTCACATATGTGTGTGTGTGTGTATGTATATATGTATGTATATATATATATGTATATATATATGTATATATATATATATAATATATTTATATATAGTATTAAATTATATATTATGGTATTTAAAGTATGTACAAGTTCTATTTATGTACTATATGCAAATGTATATACATACATACATACATACATACATACATACATACATACATACATACATACATACATACATACATACATACATACATACATACATACATACATACATACATACATTACATACATACATACATACATACATACATACATACATACATACATACATACATACATACATACATACATACATACATACATACATACATACTACATACATACATACATACATACATACATACATACATACATACATACATACATACATACATACATACATACATACATACATACATACATACATACATACATACATACATACATACATACATACATACATACATACATACATACATACATACATACATACATACATACATACATACATACATACATACATACATACATACATACATACATACATACATAACATACATACATACATACATACATACATACATACATACATACATACATACATACATAACGAAATAACTTTGTGTCTATTCCGTCAAACCTATCACAAAAGAAAAAATCGATGGAAGTTAAAGGAGGCTGTAGCTTGTAACTTCTTAGCAGTGTTTTAACACCACCTCTTCAGCCTGTTTGTCGCTATGTAAGTGGTATTGCTTATTCTCTCCTTCGCTTATACACTGTCAGATGCGTCTGGAAAAAAATAATGGTATGACCTTTCCAGCTTCTCTAGTGGGCCGTACAGCTTTTTTGCAGGAATATCTCATCTTCTTCATGTCTTCTGAAGGATGTGCTCGCCTGTCTGATTTTCTCTACCACAGGCACACAGGGGAGAAGGAATGAGTTTCTGCTTTGTGGACATATGGTGATTTAGCCTGTTGTTCCCAGTGAGGAGATTTAGAATTATGACTCGATGGTCTCTTTTGAGATGGTGGTAGTCGTCCTTTTCTACTCTGGGTCGGACCATTGATTTGATGATTGTTTTCTTTTTGTGGAAGATGAGGCTGCTTTCGCATTGTTCTTTCTGTGCCCCTTGTTTTGCAAGTTCATAAGTCTTTTCGTTGCCAGGTATGCCACAGTGGGCAGAGACCCATTGTAGCATTACACGCCTGTTTTGTGTAAGGGCTTTAGATCCCTTTAAAGTGTTGCCTCTTTGTCTGCAGACAGAGCTTGTAATACGGAAAGGGCATCGTGAAGAAAGCCACCTGCTAGCATTCATCTTTAGAGTGTCTGACCATGGTGGCAACTTGTTTCAGGGCTTGGGTTTTTCACATGGGATGTTTGGTGTTTCTACCTCTCCAAATAGGAACTTGATCAGTGCTCCTGCTCCTCCATCAGAGACAGCATCTGTAGCTGATCCATCTGTGTAGACATGGATCCAGGCCTGCTCTGGATAGAAGTCTTCTACCATGGCCAGGGTGAGGGCCTGCTTACTGGTGTCACACGGAGTTCTTTTTGGAGCCACACACTGGACAGCTGTGCGGTTCTCAGGCTCCCTGTGGTTGGCTTCCCATGGTATTGGTAAAGTAGCTGGGTCCAATGGAACAGAATGGGCAGGTAGATCACTCAGTTGCTGTTGTCTGAGTGCAGGGCTATGGTGGATGAAACTGCTGCACTTTATCCTGCTTCTTGTTGGCTTCATTGTTGAACATCTGGGAGAATGCCGTGACAGCAGGGACTAGGAGTAATCACGTGCTAAGTATCTAAATAACCACATAAAAATGAATGCATCAAAAGTAACTGTACCCACTCCAAAATGATCACACTGCTCCACAATAAACACAGAAACAGATTTGCATACTGAGAAAACATTGCCATTTCTCACCAGGGTCTTCTTCTTCTTTTTCTTCTACTTCTTCTACTCTTCTTCTTCTTCTTCTTCTTCTTCTTCTTCTTCTTCTTCTTCTTCTTCTTCTTCTTCTTCTTCTTCTTCTTCTTGACTTTTTTCGACTTTTTCTTCATCTTTTGGGGGGCATGGCACTGTAAGCTGTTCACTAAGCTGCTCCATCTGTCAGTTGTACACCTAACCCTGGTCCGCAGTATTTTTTTTTCTTTGTTCTCTCTACACTTTTGTCTGTCCACCGTTTTTCTACTATTTGTCACCCTCAGTCAGCAGCTCCCTAGACGACAAGTTTAGTAAAGCCATTGGATCTTGTAACGTGGCCTTACCTCCACCGCTTTCTTGTCCTGACTGAGGAAAGTCTGTAGATTTCCATAAGGACTGGCATGCTCATTTGGCGCACTTTACAATGGAGATGTTTTCAAAGTGTTCAGTGTCTCATATCTTGTCATAAGTTCATATTTCCTAGGTTTGGACTCTTCTCAAGATCCATGGTAAGTGTCCATATTTTGCACGTGCCCAGGAAAATGAAAAACACCAGTGTATGAAGAAGATGCAAAGGAAAACTGTTATACATTATCCTGTAGGAGAAAAGAATACATGCAGAAATGTGTAAAAACCGTTAAGGTAATGCACAGAAATGTTAATGCCGCTTTAAAAGGAACTAAACAGATTCCTGTAAATGTCAATCAGGCGTAAGAGAAGGATACGTCCTAAGCCCTCCGCTGTTTCCCATCTTCTTGTCAGAGCTGGTCTGAGTTAATGGCATGCGGTTCAAGAGATGTTGGTGTTTTTAGAAGACATTTACTTCCGTTGATGTATGCAGAGGAATTTACTTGTATCTATAATTCCGTTGTAGACCTTGAAAAAAATCATTATCCAGGAAAAGTACTGTGAAAATGGAGCTTAGGGGTTAATGTAAACCAAAGTAAATGTGCAGAAAATGGTAGATACTTTAATTACAAGAAGAGGTATTGCTCTTGGACAATAAAGCAGATTTCATATATGTATATATATATATATATATATATATATTATATAATATATATATATATATATATATATATATATATATATAATATAATATATGACTTACTCTCTCTCTCTTTCTTTATATCTATATGACTATATATATTATATTTTATATATATGTTTTATATGCTATATTTTATATATTATAGAATATATATTTGTATGTAAACTTGTGTTCATGTTGAAAGAAACTGGAGCATACGTTACCATCTCTGATGGTAGATACCCTAAAACAATGCTACACAATGTTACAAATGCATGAATGACCGATCTAGAAGATGTCATTGGGCAACTGGAGTGAAAATACTGTTGTGTACAGATGGCTTTGGTTGTGTGCGCTAAATGCAAACTGAGAAGGATGAGAAGGTGGGAGACAAACCTTGCTTACAAGCTGAATTTTAACAACGACTGAAGGAGACATTTTGCCAGGAATGGCATGATTCCTTCTCATCACAATTTAATTACTGTACGCACAACAAAGAAAAGCTTGATACACCAAACCAAACGAATTAAAGGCGAAGATAGGCGGTGAAAAAGTGAAAGACAATGCATTGAAAAGATGTGTCATATTTTGTCTGCCCAAATACGTAAATCTTTGTAAAAAAAAAGATTATAAACAAACCGTTTCCACTATACTACTACAGCTTCCCATCAGAATTTCGGTTACACTTATTACGCATAAAAATGACAGAAATAAGTTTTCAAAGTTACTAAGTACATTAAAGAATCATTGAAAAATAGAAACAAAAATGTTACTGCGTCATGCTTAAATTCTTTCACGCTTACATTCTCCGAAATTATATGAACATATTATGTAAGTATGCTGCACTAAATGTATGTTGCCTTGTGACTTTATCGTCATACATGTATATATATATATATATATATATTATATATATATATATATATATATATATATATATAATAATATTATGTATGTATGTATGTATGTATGTATGTATGTATGTATGTATGTATGTATTGTATGTATGTATGTATGTATGTATGTATCGTCATCATATATATATATATATATATATATATATATATATATATATATATATTATCTTCTGTCCTTTTGTGTCTATCTGTCTGTATCTCTCTCTCATATACACAATACTTTGTTACTGTCTGTCTCTGTCTGTCTGTCTCTCTAACTCTCTCTGTCTCTGTCTCTCTTTCTTTCTCTCTCTCTCTGTCTCTTTCTCTCTCTGCGCTTGTACGTGTGTGTGTGTGTGTGTGTGTGTGTGTGTGTGTGTGTGTGTGTGTGTGTGTGTGTGTGTGTGTGTGTGTGTGTGTGTGTACGCGCGCGTGAGTATGTGTGTGAGTATGTAATCATGCGTGTGCTTGTATGTCTGCGTGTGCACACGCGCGGGCGTGCATATCCACGTGAATTGTGCTCTCGTGTTTTGAATAATAAATGACGACGTGAAAGGAAATGGTCTACACATAGCAGAGGCCGGTGACTATTGGGAAGGAAAGGGAGGAGGGAGGCAGCTGGAAACTGGAAGCAGGAACTAGGGAAAGAGATAGGGGGGGGAGGAGAGAGAGAGAGAGAGAGAGAGAGAGAGAGAGAGAGAGG
>CM060330.1:19405063-19442563 GCA_030674155.1 Stramonita haemastoma
CACTCTTTCTCTTTCTCTGTCCTCTCCTCTGTGTCCTCTCCTTTCTTTCTCTTTCCTGTCTCTCCCTCTCTCTGTGTCCTCTCTCTCTCTCTCTCTCCCTCTCTCCTCTCCTCTCTCTCTCTTCTACTCTCTCTCTCTCATCTCTCCTCTCTCTCTCTCCCTCTCTCTCCCCTCTCTCTCCCAAGTCAGATTGACAAGACAGACGGAGGACAGAAGAGAGGAGACGGACAGCACAGCGGCAAAACAGGAGGCAATGAAATTGTTACAACAGAGGAACAATCACAATGTTTATTTGTCCCCACACCCTCCTTCAAGCTGCCCTGTGTTTTTTCACTGACAAAACCCCCCCTTCTGCCACCAACACGCTGTCACAAGAAGACGCACGTGAAATCCGCCATGCACCAAGCGAAGTCAAACAGACAGAGGATGTCATGCATGCTGACGTGGAACGTGGTGACATTGACCTTGCGTCTGTGTTTACAACGGAAACCACGGATTGTGACGATCGTCTGGCGAAAATACAGCAAGTTGGAGCAAGTGCTGATGTCATCAAGGACTATGTAGCTGCACTGACGGATAGAACCTTGCAGAGGAGGCTTTAAGACACTCGCAGGAACCAGGACTTCAATCGCGTGTTTCACCAGCAAACGGCATACAGACACGCTGGTTTGCGAAACTGACGATCTTGTTTTCAATTCAATGGACTGCTGCTGATGACACACCCCCCGGGATTTGTTTTGGTTTGTGAAAAAGAACACCAGGCTGATGACCAACAACGAAAAATTTGTCTTCCAAAGCTGAAGCTGTGGTGCCTTGCCGACCGGAGAGATTCAAAGATCAAATCAGTGCCGGGCGTGATGTAATGCATGTAATCGTGACCTGTTCGATTCTTCCTTGGTTAAATCCGTGCGCGCGTGTTGTGTGTGTATGTGGCGTGTGTGTATGTGTGTGTGCGTGCGTGTGTGTGTGTGAGTGCGTGCGTATAATTGTGTGTATGTATGTGAATTTGAGGGTGGTGTATGTGCGTGCGTTCGTGCGTGTTTATGTGTGTGTGTGTGTGTGTGTGTGGTGTGTGTGTGTGTGTGTGTGTGTGTGTGTGTGTGTGTGTATGAGTGTGTATGTGTGTGTCTGTGTGTGTGTGTGTTGGAGCAATGTGGAGATGTATACATGTTTGTGTAGGTATTTATGTACACGTGTGTGTATGAACGTGGATGTGTATGTGTGTGTGTATGCGTGATGTAGATAATGTATGTATGTTGTGTATGAGTGTGTGAATGTGGTGTTTGAGGGAGGGAGAAAGTGTGTATGTTTGTGTTGTGTACGGTTGCATATGACCAGAGAGAGAGAGAGAGAGAGAGAGAGAGAGAGAGAGAGAGAGAGAGAGAGAGAGAGAGAGAGAGAGAGAGAGAGAGAGAGAGAGAGAGAGAGTGCTGAACCCGACATGCCTCCTGGATTATCACGGATCTGTCACGTGTTTAGTGGTGTAGAGTTGCACAAGCCATGAAAAAAGAGGGAAGAAGAGACATCGTAACATAGTTTTCTTGTCACTGACCAGTTTGTTGTTAGATGGTGATTTTTGGATGGTGTACATTTTGTGGAAATCCCCCCCCCCCCCCCTGAAAATTTCAATTGTAAGGGTAATCAAGCTTATGAAAAAAGGATATAAATTTATCATGTAACAATGTTATGGTATCCATGACATGATGACCTTTTGGGTTGTAATTAAGGAAGTTGTCAGTACAAGACATTTTGTGTGTTGTGCCCAGCCCCCCTCCCCACTGTCCCCTTTTAATGGGCATCCTGCCTAAAACAATAAACTTTTGTCATTTGTCATTTGTCCCTCTCTCTCTCTCTCTCTGTCTCTGTCTCTCTCTCTAAAACCCTCTTCATCTCTCTCTCTGTCTCTCTCTCTCTGTCTCTCTCTCTCTCCCTTTTCTCTCTCCTCTCTCTGTCTCTCTTCCTCTCCCTCTCTCTCTCTCTCTTTCTCTCTCCCCCTCCTCTCTCTCTCTCCCTCTCTCTCTCTCTCTGTTCTCTCTCTCTAAAACCCTCTTCATCTCTTTCCTCTTTTCTCTGTCTCTCTCTCCTCTCTCTGTGTCTCTCTCTCTTTCTTTCTCTTTCTCTGTCTCTCTCTCTCTCTGTGTCTCTCTCTCGCTCTCTCTCTCTCTCTCTCCTCTCCCTCTCCTCTCTCTCTCTCCTCTCTCTCTCTCTCTCTCTCTCTCATCTCTCTCTCCTCTCTCTCTCTCTCTCTCCCTTGTCTGGTCTGTCTCTGTCTGTCTGTCTGTCTGTCTTCTGTCTGTCTGTCTGCTCTCTCTCTCTCTCTCTCTCTCTCTCTCTCTCTCTTTTCTCTCTCTCTCCCTCTCTCTCTCCCTCCCTCTCTCTCTCTGTCTCTCTCTCTGTCTCTCTCTCTCTAAAACCCTCTTCATCTCTCTCTCTGTCTCTCTCTCTCTGTCTCTCTCTCTCCCCTCTCTCTCTCCCTCTCTCTCTCTCTCTCTCCCTCTCCTCTCTCTCCCTCTCTCTCTCTCTCTCCCTCCCTCCCTCCTCCTCTCTCTCTCTCTCTCTCCTCCCCTCTCTCTCTCTCCTCTCTCCTCTCTCTCCCTCTCTCTCTCTCCCTCTTTTCCCACTTCTCCCTTCCTAATCCCTGATTTTACATTTCTGTCTGACCCTTTACATAGAGCTTGTCATTTGATATGAGTGTTTAGCTTTTCTATTAAATTCGTAATTGTATGTTTATTGTCGCTCTTAATGTCTACACTGGTGTTTTCTTTATCATAATTATACAACGTCTATCTTTTTTTTTAACACTTTAAAAATATTGTTTACATTTTGATGCTCTTTGGTATCCTAAATTATTGTTTCACTATTGGTAGCAGTGTTTCACAATAATCATTTTTAGGCTCTATCTCTCCCTATCCTCTCTCTCTCTCTCTCTCTCTCTCTCTCTCTCTCTCTCCTCTTCTCTCTCTCTCTCTCTCTCTCTCTCTCTCTCTCTCTCCTCTCTCTCGCGGTCTCCTCTCGGGTGAAGGAAAGGAAGGTGTGTGAATCAACGCTCTGTGTTGTTTACGAAATTTTCGCTGAATGAAACCATGTACTTAAAAGTTTTTTTGGCAAGGTGGTGTATGAGGTGTTAGTGTAAAGAAGGTGAGAAGAAAAGAACTAAAAAGGTCAGTGGTTGTGTCATAATGGACAATTTTTATCAAGTATATAAAATAAATAACAATTTGAATCTGCCATGAATGTTCCTTGAGCCTCACGTTCCACAACTTCTGTTTTGTATGACACCGAGAAAATGTCAGTGATTTTCACGTGCAAGTTATCATCAGTACGCCCTTGCTGATTTTTTTTTTTTTTTTTTTTTTTCCCCACAGCACATGAGCACTCCCAGTGAATGTAAACAAACCTGCTTTACCACAGGCACTTGAAAAATGTCTGAAAGTGCTCCATACCACCTGAAGCCAATATATTTCAACTAATTGACTGGCGATTAGCTCAGATGCAGCAAGGCTTTGCTCTACATTCAACCGGGATAAAAACTGAAATGAACGAAAGATTCAGTTCCCTAGAGAGTATAAAGGACGGTTTTGTTCTGAAGTAGTAAAGTGAAGGAAATGGCTGTCTCCAACTTTGAAGAGATCAAAGAACTCCAAGAGGACAATGGCAGTTTATTTGAAAGAATGAGCAGTTAGAAAGAAAAGTTGAAACACTGGAGCAAGGCATGAAAGCATGTAATATCAAGTTCATGAATGTACAAGAGAGTGAGTGGGAAGATGAATACACAACCACGCAAACAATAGTTGATCTTTTGAATGATCACTCTCATTCTGCAAGTTGGCAACCCCAGGATATTGTCAGAGCCTTTCGCATTGGAAAGCTGCGACATTACAGCAGGGATCCTCGACCCATCCTGGTCCAACTACAGAGATGGACGGACAAAATGGCAGTTCTCAGTGACAAAGATCTCAGGGACAGCTTACGACAAAGTGGAGTACGAGTGGCATCAGACCTTACCTCACGACAGAGAGAAATGGTAGACTTCTATAGAAACCAAGGCAAAATTGCATATATATATAATGGCAAATTACAAGTGAGAGAGAAACAGCAAGATGCTCTACCCATGGACAACAGGCAATGGCAGTACACTTCCCCAAGATTACGAAGAAGTGACAAAAACTGGCCTCACCTGCCTCCTGTAAATACAAGCAGGAACAGCAAGACCACAGAAGGTTTTCGTACCAAAACACAAGTCTCTGGAAATGACTATAGTCAGGGAAACCAAAGCCAGCCAAGTGGACGAAACAGAACTTTTTCTACACGACAATACGGTAAACAAGCACAGACAAGTCCATGGAATACTTCGAATGCACCACAGTATCTTTACGATCAAGCAGGACAAGATTCTGAAGACGAGGAAGAACTCTCTGGCTATCACTCTGATGCCAGCCAATTACGAGGCAGAGAGAACAGAAGTTATGGAAACCAGAGAAAATTCCATCACAGAGAAGGAGACAGACAAAACAGAAGCAGACATTCTTTTGTTCCAGTAGTTCCGGGTGCACGCTCCTACAGTGAAGTCACGAAACAGCCAGCACCAACGAGATACAGAGCGTCAGCAGACAAGAGGCAGACAAGAGGATCAGCAGACAAGAGGATCATCTGGATGAAGGGAAGCTCCAACAACACAAACTCCGCAAAACATTCCATATCTGAAGGGACCACAAAGATCTCCAGTCTTGCCAGTGATAGGAAGGTGACTGAGAGGCAGCAAGTGCCATCCTATGGGGAAAATGATCTTGTTGATACAGATCAAAGTGATCAAGAGCTGAATCCCACCCAGACGAGGGACACTGATCTACAGTTGGACTCTGCAAAACAAGCTGGAAATGATGAGAATGAACTAGACCAAGGTGTGGTGACAGATAGCAAAGACAGTTCCACCAGTTTAATACGAGAAAGTGACAGGACAGATGACAACATGATGACTGTTTCAGGTGACACAAATGAAATGAGATGGGAGAACAATGACTTTGATGATGAAAATCAAACGACTAGGGAGGAAATAAGTGAAACAGACAAATCTGATGAAACACATAAACATATAGAATTGTGCAAAACAATCTCAAGTAATGCAGAACAGAACAAGACTGATGACTCAGCGACAGAAGACATGACAGGACAGAATGTGACAAACATAAGACAATCAGACAAGCAGAACAGCAGAAAGACTGGAGGCAAGACAGGACAAACAGTGACTGGACAAAAACAGAACAGGTGCACAACAAGAGACCTGCGCCCAAGAAGTACTGCCCCTTGTACAAGACGTGGTAGCCTGACTGGTGGTAGACAGCCCCAGAGATCCCACAGTCAGAGTAGTATCGTAGATTCTTTCAACAAAGCTATGCCAGGGGAGCAAAACAAAGTCACTAATAAATGCATGTGTCCAAAATCTCATGGTGATGTGCAGACATGTACACACAGATAGGAATTCGGCCAGGCCACAGTACCAAAACAAACACATGGAACATATAAGGAGATTAACGTAACATGCACTAATGGTCAGTCAGTGACATCCATGTCATTAAATCATGCAAAACAGGTTGTACATAGTGTAAATAGGTCACAAATAAAATTTCTTAATTATAATGTTAATGGATTGTTACAAAAATTGGATAATGCACATTTTGTTGAATATCTTCTTTCCCATGATTTTCTTTGTTTGACAGAAACTTTTGTTAGAGATGATTTTGATTCACCTTTGTTTTCAGACTACATCACATTCACAGCAAAGGCAAAGAAACTTTCTCGGCAGGGAAGATTCTCTGGAGGGGTCATAGTAATGGTTAAAAAATCATTTGCAGATTCTGTGCAGCGAATTCCATTGGATATTGAAAATACAGTAGTTTTGAAAATGAATAAAGATTTATTATGTACAGACAAAGATATTATGTTTATTAGTTCTTATGTACCCCCCAGTGACTCTCCTTACTGGAAATCACTGGAGGGTGCTTATGGCATTGAACGGATAGAACAATGTCTAATGGATCTGAATGAAATGTATGATGATTTTTATATTTTGTTGAATGGTGATATGAATGCAAGAACTGCTTCTGAAAATATGTGTTTCTTTGGCGATGTTACTGATTTTGATGAAATAGCTGTAAAAAATGAACACTTTTCAAGAAAGTCTCAAGATAGTCAAATGAATAATTTTGGTGCACAATTGATTGACTTGTGCAATATATTTGAATGTACCATTTTAAATGGTCTAAATGAACAAAGATTTGATGACAGCTGTACTTTTATCGCATCCTCTGGTGCAAGTACAGTAGATTACTTTATAGTTTCTTGCGATTTGTTGTTATCTGTGAATTGTACATCACTTGTTGTCGAAAGTTTAACAGAGTCTGATCACCTACCAGTGGTCTTACAAATAGAACATAAACATAATGTAAATGATTCAGGGATACCAAATTTAAATATAGATATGACACAGGAGAAATTTATTTGGAAAGAAGAAAAGGAAAGCGAATTTTCTGAGATGTTGCAAAGCAGCATAATCCAAAATAGACTAATTGAAGCAAGTTTAACTTTAGATACTAATGTAGATAGTGCTTTGGATGTTTTTGTGGAGTGTCTGAAAGTCTCTAGTCAATGCATGTTTAAGGTACTCTCGGCTAAGAAAAAGAGAAAATCAGTTTGGTTTGATGAGGAATGTTGTAACTTAAAGAAAGAATGTCGAAAAAAGCTTAACATTTTTAGAAAATCTCGTGAAGAAGAGGATAGAATAGTTTACGTAGAAGCAAGGAAAAGGTATAGATATCTATTAAAGATGAAAAAACGAATGTTTAGGAAATTATAAACAGATAACTTAGTGAAAGAAATGAATGAGTCACGTCAGTTTTGGAAACTTTTGAGAAACATGGGATGTGGTGGCAAACAAAAAGTTGATAATAACATTAGTCTGGATGACTGGTTTAACCACTTTAAATCTTTATATCAAAACAGTAATCAAACCCAAGCAGAGGAAATCAGTGTTGAAAATGATCTTTTAGAAGACTTAGATCATGATCTAAACCAAACTATTAGTGAGGGTGAAGTTATTCGAGCCATTTCTAAACTTAAGATAGGAAAAGCATGTGGTATAGACAGTATCTCTGCCAAAATTCCTAAAGCTGGTGGAAATGTTGTTTATAAATTTCTAACAAAATTATTTAATAATATCTTTGACCAAGGAATCTATCCTGTTCAGTGGTCTAAAGCTATAATCATTCCAATATACAAAAAGGGGGACCCAGATAATGTTGATAACTACAGAGGTGTATCTTTATTAAGTATAATTTCTAAGTGTTATACTTCTATATTAAATACTAGACTATATAACTGGTTAGAAACTAATAACTTGATTTCAGACAAGCAAGCCGGATTTCGGAAAAGACATTCTACAGTTGATCACATTTTTACTTTATATGCCTCAGTCCAGAAATGTTTGAGTAAAAAAGGTAGGAAGCTGTATGTAGCCTTTGTAGACTTTAGAAAGGCTTTTGACTCTGTGTGCCATAATAAACTCCTAGAGTGCTTGATTAATCAAGGTGTTAAAGGAAAATTCCTTGCTTCTCTCTCTGCAATGTATAACTCGCTTTTGTCATGTGTACGTTCAAAATCTCAGTTGACTGAACTGTTTAAATGCCCAACTGGAGTAAGACAGGGTTGTGTTTTGAGCCCAACGTTATTTTCATTATTTATTAATCAGTTAGCTGATGACGTTGAGGAAAGTGGTAAACATGGTGTCCAAATGCTGCCTGGTATTGCGGATTTGCTTATTATGTTGTTTGCAGATGATGTAGCTCTGCTGTCAACCACTCCCAGAGGTCTCCAAAACCAACTAAATATTTTGCACATATGTTGTAAAAAAATGCAATTGTATGTCAATAAGGATAAGACAAAGATAATGGTATTTAGAAAAGGAGGGTTTCTGGGACGACATGAAAAATGGTTTTATGATGGAATGAGATTAGAAGTAGTGAATAGTTATTGTTATTTAGGGTTTAATTTCACCACTAAGATTAGTGCCAAAAGGGGTATAGATCATTTAGCAATAAAAGGAAAGAAAGCAGTTATGCAATTACATAAAGTGTTCAACAAATACAAAGAAATGACCTCAAGTGTATTCTTTAAAATTTTTGACATAAAAATTCAACCAATTTTGTTATATGCATCTGAGGTTACCCCACAGAGCATATATCATGTTATTAGAATTAGACAGATGTGGCAAAAGTTGTTGGGTTACAAATGTGAGAGAGATTCTGTGTGAGACTGGTTATGGTATTGTCTGGTTGTTGCAAGGAGTGGGAAATGCTAAAATGTTTTTGAGAGTTTTTAAACAAAGACTTGTGGACTGGTTTATTCAGGAATGGAATGGAACAATCAGGGAACGAGAAAGATATCAAATGTACAGTTCATTTAAAACAGTTTTTGAAAGAGAAAAATATATAAACGACATGGACATTTACTGTTTTCGTGTGGCTGTTACCCAACTAAGAGTTGGTGCACTTCCCATTAATGATAACATACATAGATATAGTGAATCTGTACAGGATAGACATTGTCAGTTTTGTGATAATCAAATTGAAAATGAACATCATCTCTTGTATGATTGCAACCTTTACACAGACCTTCGAGACAAATTTCTTACGGAATCGTTAGGACTATCTATCTTCTATCTCTTCATGTTCTACTAAAATCATCAAATGTAAATCACAGACATAATGTATCCAGGTTTGTTTTTCATGCAATCAACAGAAGAAAGATGATGCTTGGCTTACAATGATAGGCAGCTGAAACTGGTGCATTGACATTTGGTGAATCATGTAAACTGATAAAAATTTCAAATTGTAAGGATTCTGTTTATCATGACACAACACATTTGTTCAGGATTTTGCTCGTGTGTGTGTGTGTGTGTGTGTGTGTGTGTGTGTGTGTGTGTGTGTGTGTGTGTGTGTGTGTGTGCGTGTGTGTGTGCGAGAGAGAGAGCGCGTGCGTGCGTGCGTGCGTGTGTGCGTGCGTGTGGTGTGTGTGTGTGTGTGTGTGTGTGTGTGTGTGCTCGGATGAGAGAAAGAGAGTGTGTGTGTGTGTGTGTGTGTGCGCGCGGCGCGCGCGCGCGTGTGTGTGTGTGTGTGTGTGTGTGTGTGTGTGTGCGTGTGTGCATGCGTGCATGTGTGTGGATCTGTGTGTGTATATTCTTGTTATTGCTTTGAAATTATGTACTTGCAACATTGTTTGGAAAGGAAGTAAAACTGTTATTGATGATGCAATATACCCTAAATAGGCTTTCATTAAGCCTATTCATTGCTTTAGTATACTATGTGTGAAATTTATTCATGCTTACATTTTGCATTGCTATAGAACGTGGGAAATTTTCTCCATGCTTTCATTTTTCATTGCTATAGTTTGTTTGAAATTTATTCATGCTTCCACTTTTTGTGTGTGTGGGTGTGTGTGTTGCTATTGTATGTGTGAAACTTATCAATACTTTCATTTTGCATTGCTATAGTGTGAAATTTATACATGCTTTCATTTTTCATTACTACAGTATGTGTGAAATGTATCCATACTCTCATTTTCATTATTATGGCAGTCATGGAATTTATCCATGGTTCAATTTTCTATTGCTATAGTAAGGGTGAAATCATTCCAAATTTTGATTTTTCATTGGGGAAATTTGTGTGAAATTTTACAATGCTTGCATTTTTCATTGCTATAGTATGTAGGATGTGTATCAATGCTTTGATTTTTGTATGGTGTAGTATGTGTGAAATGTACCCATACTTGCTTTTTGTTCACTACCATAGTATGTGTGAAATTTACCCATGCTTTCATTTTGCATTACACACACCCCCCGACCTCCCCACCTGGTGTATTGTGGTCCAAGGCCAAAGTACCATTAAACCATTTCAGTGTTCAGTGTTCAGTGTTCAGTGTTCTCTCTCTCTCTCTCTCTCTCTCTCTCTCTCTCTCTCTCTCTCTCTCTCTCTCTCTCCTCTCTCTCTCTCTCTCTCTCTCTCTCTCTCTCTCTCTCTCTCTCTCTCTCTCTTCTCTGTCTCTCTCTCTCTATCTCTCTGAATAAAAGAATTTGCCTTGAATTTGCCTTCTCTCTCTCTCTCTCTCTCTCTCTCTCTCTCCTCTCTCATCTCTCTCTCTCTCTCTCTCTCTCTCTCTCTCTCTCTCTCTCTCTCTCTCTCTCTCTCCTCTCTCTCTCTCTCTCCTCTCTCTCTCTCTCCCCCCCTCTCTCCTCCCTTCAGAATCTTAGTATCAACATCAATCGATACTTCACGGTTTATTGCAATATTTGCATTCGTTTCCTATTCACCTTTACCTTCTCTGTTGGACACAGACAAAAAAACGGTGCAAATGTATGTTTCAATAATCAGGTGTGACAGTTTTCTTGTGGCAGTTTTGTTGTACTCTTCATGCCATGTCTTTGGTGTCAGTAACTGAATGAAGTGGTAAACTGGTTAGGCATGAAAGAGATAAGAACTGCCTCCTGTCGGTCTGAGAAGTTCGTGTGGAATGCTGCACACCGTATTTGGTATAGAAAGGTGTGCCCCCAGCTTACAATGCGCCACTCTTGAGCTCGAACGATTTCAAATCTGACAGTTCCCATTATCGCTGTAAATGTGAGAATTAGGTCAATCTCAGTTGAGAATTAGGTCACATTCTATTGGTTTTTATGTTTACAGTCTCAACCAGGTTTTTATCTGTAATTTACATGTTTGTATTGCCTTCTTGGTGTCGTGTTTATATATGTGCTGCTTTAAAACACAATATGATAGGTAGTTTAAAAGATAGTCTCTGGTTACTAATGTACCGAGCTAACGAAGTCGAACATCTTGTTGCTGTTAGGGATAAGAGCACCAGCTGAATGACACCACTTCAAACCTACGTCCTTCCCACAGTTCGATGTGCAGCAGCATGACTAGACAACACACTCTGCCCCATCTGAACCACATTGATTCCGCCCTTTCATTCTGCTCACCATCAATCAATTGTCCAATAGCAAACAGAGAAAAAGAAGTGGTAGTGATTATAGTGGCATTTTCACGACAATCAATAAACAATAGCGAAAGGAATAATTGAGGGTGATTACAGCTGAGACCAATCATAAAAAACAGAGCAGAAGCAATTACTTGGAATGAGCCTTGATGGAAATTGGATGGGTCTCCGCCTTGCCATGCAATAAGGGCTGTCGTAAAGTATGGCAGAAGGCACTGGGCTGTGTCTAGCTTGCCACTCGCCTTGACTCAGCTCCCGGAGTGTATCGTGCTCCCAGACCCTTGTCTCATCCCTCTTCCGCATCCTGCTAGTCCTCATGTATTATTGCCATTGGTCTTGATTTGCGTTGTGACATCATTCTAAACTTCATTATCATCGTTGTTGTTGTCATTGGTATCGCCATCCTCCTCCTCCTCTCTCCTCCTCCTCCTCCTCCTCTTCCTCCTCCTCCTCACCATCATCATCATCATCATCATCATCATCATCATCAAACACCACCATCATTATCATCAGTATCTTCTTTATTTCTTTTTTTAACTTCTTCTTTCTTCTTCTTCTTCTTCTTCTTCTTCTTCTTCTTCTTCTTCTTCTTCTTCTTCTCTCTCTTCTCTTCTTCTTCTTCTTCTTCTTCTTCTTCTTCTTCTTCTTCTTCTTCTCTTCTTCTTCTTCTCTATCTCTCCTCCTCCTCTCCTCTTCCTCCTCCTCTTCCTCCTCCTCCTCCTCCTCCTCCTCCTCCTCTTCTTCTTTCTATCTTCCTTTTCCAAAGAAAATTTGTTGAAATGGCAACACAAAATCAAAATCATAGTGTACTGTGCAAAAGTGTTTTTAATATAGGCGTGAATCAATCTGAAGCTTTAGTCATGTTATATGTTTCTTGACAACAGAAAAACTCTTTTGTTGTATGAATATATATTCTGCTTGGTCTGTTCCATAAGTTTTGGTCTCTGAATGACTCACCCGTATAGGCATGCCCCCCAACACTCATTTCATCCACTTTCCTATATACATGCAAAATCAGAACACAGAAATCAAACACTGTAGCCCTGCTATAGCGAGAGTTGCTCCAGAGGCGGGTTGTGTGAAAAAGAATGAGTCACCAAACCTCTATGGACATTATATCTTTTATAGGGCTTCCCTTTACTCTGTGAACAATCACTTAAGACAGTACCAACACAAGCTATGTTCAAATAACGCACAAGACATTAAGACTGTCTGTCTGTCTGTCTGTCTGTCTCTGTCTCTGTCTGTCTCTGCCTCTGTCTCTGTCTCTGTCTCTGTCTCTGTCTCTCTCTTCTCTCTCTCTCTCTCTCTCTCTCTCCTCTCTCTCTCTCTCTCTCTCTCTCTCTCTCTCTCTCTCTCTCTGTGACTATATACACGAGGTAAAGTTTTCTCTTAAGTGTCGCCACACCAACATTTATGGAACTTCCAACAGCTGTTGTAATGACTTTAGGTACAGATAAGGGTTTTACTGGTCAGAAAAATTGTTGGAGAAGTGGACTTGATGCCATTTCTTCTGCACTACCAGCCACTGATGACTACAAATACAGGAAGAATAAGTGTCTATTGCTGAGCTGAACGTGGCAAGTTCAGAGAAGTCAATTCGGGAGGAGGGGCTAAACAACATGAAAGGCAAGGGAAAGGTTTGGACGAGACCGGTGGTACATCAACAATAGCACACAGACAAACCTGCACAGCTCACAGCTTTGAAGCAGCACACACAATCTCAAAGATCAAGTTATGGGACACAGGACGAGACGTGACATGTAAAAAATGGTGAAGAGACTTCTTGTCAGACTTCAATACTGTAACCATTCCTTGAGGGACAGTTACACCGTATGTTATGCGCCATAGATCACGCTACCTCATGTGTCAAAAGTCAGACACAAGCATTGAACCCACAATAAACAGAAAGTGTCACTAGTTTGATACAGGCACGGTTCATGTTACAATTATAACTACATCTGTCTACACAAAAGCGTTTTAGGGAACACATAGCAGAATTTTGGTTAAGAGAACTTGGCTTACGAAGTTCAGAAACTTCTGTCATAAGACGACTTTGGAACCCTGTAGTTGTGTCAGGAAATGGGAAACAAACACCCTTTCCTCTTGGGGTTAAAAAACAGACATGTGCACTCACTGAAACTGAGAAAGGTATAGCAGGTTCTTTTCATTGAAAAACACATTTCATATTCTAAAAAAGAATTTAAGGAATAAAATTATTTCTGTTTAAAGATAAGTTGTTCATACTTGTACGAATTGGATTGTCTTGCTTAATGAATCAAACAATATCTTTCTGAATATTGATAGTCCATGTCATGCGTAGAGGTCTAGTGTGTAGTTTGGTCCAAAAACAGACAGCAACTCCTACATAAGAGTAGGCTTTACTCCATACTGTCAAATGGTTCCATGAAAATGGGGAAATGGCAAGTCATAATTTGATGTTTTTTGTTTTTTAGTTTTCTTACGATACATTTTAAGGACATGATCTCCAATGCTACAAGGTCCAGATGTACTTGAATCGTATACCATTATACTCAGGACATTCTAGATAGTGCAGGGTATAATCAAGTATTTTCCTTGGTTGTATATTCTGATTATATTTTTACAACTGACAAAATGCCTTGAGTTTTTAAGACTATGTCTGCTCGATTGTAGATTAAAGTGGTGGTAGTTTTCGCTTGATTTGGCTTTAAGTGACCATTCCTGTAAGCACTAAAGAAGTATTTGAACTTTACATATTAAACTAGAAAATTGTTCTATATCCGTAAGGCACAGTATTGCTATTGCCATTTGCAGGCAAATGGTCAATGTGAAGGAAGCACTGTTTGAACTACAAAACTGTCTATCTATCTTGTTGCTGTATCTATTACAGAACTTTCTTCATATTTTCACTGTGCGTGTCTTTTTATATTCTTTTATTTCGAGGATAATGGAATAAGCACTCATGTGTTTTTGTACATCTATTCCCCGTGTGTATGCGGTTTTGAAAACTTTTTTATCCGTTCTGTGTGTATGTGTGGGTTGGAGGGAGGGGGGGGGGGGGGGCTGGAGTATAGAGGAGGAATGATTTGATTTGATTGATTTGATTTATTCTTTTATATCGAGGATAATGGAATAAGCACTCTTGTGTTTTTTTCATCCAGTCCCCGTGTGTATGCAGTTTTTGAAATGTTATCTGTTCCTCACCGGCACACGATGGCCTACTCTTACGAAAAGCGGAACAAGATTTAACGTGTGCGCAAGATGTTCTGCGTGCGTTCGCACACGGGGCCTCGGTTTAAAGTCTCATCCGAGTGTGTGTGTGTGTGTGTGTGTGTGTGTGTGTGTGTGTGTGTGTGTGTTGTGTGTGTGTGTGTGTGTGTGTGTGTGGTGTGTGGTGTGCGTGTGCGTGTGTGTGTGTGTGCGTGTGGGGGGTGGGGTGGAAGAAGGGGGGGCAGGTTGTGCGCGTGTTTGTGTGCTCATGTGTGTGTGCGTGTGTCTGTGTGTGTGTGCACGCGTGTGTGTATTTGTGTGTGCAAACGTTTGTGCGTGCGCATGCACGTGTGTGCGTGCGTGTATATCTGTCTGCGTGTGTGTATGTGTATGTATGTCCATGCATATGTGGATGGATGGATGGATGGAATGAATGGATGGATGGATGAATGGATGGATGGATAGATGGATGTGGATGTGCGTGTCTGTGCTGAGTGGTGTGAGTGTGTGTGTGTGGGGGGGGGGGAGGCGGTCTGTATGTGTGTACGGACTGCTAAAGTGTGGCGGGACATAAACAACGCCCCCTGCCCTCAGACTGAAGCATACTGACAGACGGACAGACAGACACAGACAGACAGACACAAACAAACACACAGACAGACAGACAGACACAGACAGACAGACAGACACAGACAGACAGACACAAACACACAGACAGACAGACACAAACACACAGACAGACACAGAGAGACAGACACATACAGACAGACACAAACACACAGACACAGAGAGACAGACACAGACAGACAGACACAAACACACAGACAGACACAAACACGCAGAACATCTTGCGCACAATTTAAATCCTGTTCCGCTTTTCGTAAGAGTAGGCCATCGTGTGCCGGTGGGAACAGATGACAATATTTACAAAACTGCATACACACGGGGACCGGATGAAAAAAAAGCACACTATTGCTTATTCTGTTATCCTCGATATAAAAGAATAAATAAAAATAATAAATAATAAATAATTGACAGACAGACAGACATGGAGAGACAGACATACAGACAGACATAGACACACACACAGACACACACAGACACACACAGACACACACAGACACACACAGACACACACACACAGACAGACAGAGTGGTGAGAAAATGAGGATTATTATTATTATTATATTATTATTATTATTATTATATATTATTATATTATTATTATTATTATTATATACTATTATTATTATTATTTTTTTTTTTGTCATCACATGTGTCTCCCTCTCTCCCGTTTGATGATAATGGCAATAGCAGACCACCTTCAGCTGTTGCAGGCAGCTAGGATAGCGATCAATTTTGCCGTCTCTCCTCTCCTCACCCATCTCCTCTCTCTGTCTGTCTCTCTATGTCTGTCTGCTGTCCCTCTGTCTCTGTCTCTCTCTGTCTCTCTCTCTCAATCTCTTCTATCTATCTATCTATCTATCTATCTATCTATCTATCTATCTATCTATCTATCTATCTATCTATCTATCTTATCTATTATCTATCTATCTATCTATCTATCTTCTATCTATCTACTATCTATCTCTTTCCTCTGTCTCTGTGTCTGTCTCTGTCTGATTGTCTGTATCTCTTCGTCTCTGTCTCTCTCGATCTCTCTCTCTCTCACTATTTATGGTGTGTATGTGAAAGCGTGTGTGTATATACGTACACATATATAGATATTATATATGTGTGTCTGTCTGTCTGTCAGTTGTCTGTCTGTCTGTGTCTGTGTGCGTGTAAAAGTTAAAGTCACATTTTTATATCCAGATGGTAAATTAAGTAATCCATTTGCTTTTTTTTTATCAAGCCATCTATCTACGAAAAGGAAAACAAAAAACAAAAAACCCCACCCAAAACTAACAGAGAATTACGCAACAAGAAAACACCCCAATCTTATCAATAATATTTTATATAACTTATTACAATTCATAACAATGAAATAGACTTAATAAGAAGGAAACAAAAGACAGTACACTGCAAAACACACACACACACACACACACACACACACACACAACACACACACACACACGCGCGCGCGCGACGCAGCGCACGCTCGCCACGCACGCACACACAACACACAATAAACACAATATCACAATCACATACACGCGCGCGCGCACACGCTCGTATGTGTGTGCGCGGGCGTGTGTTTGTTTGGGTTGTTGTATGTGTGTGTATGTGTGTGAGTGTGTTCTGTCTCTGTCTCTGTCTGTGCGTGCGTGCGTGCTTGTGTGTGTGTGTGCGCGCGCGTGCAACACACACACACCACACAACAGAGTTACTTGGATACACATGCAACATCATGACACAAAACAGTTCCAAACTTCAAAAACTATTCCAGCTTGAGTATCATGTTAGCAAACCAAAAGTTCTTGTCATAGCTACTCTTCTTATTCCTTTGCTAAAATGGTAAAGGTAAAGGTGTCCCATAAACCTATGTGGTCGTAAGGGAGCGTGGCATCAGAGACCTCAGCTTCTCAAGGGGCCAGCATATTGAGGGTGGCGTCTATCTCCTCTCCCTTGCTGCTTTACCTTCACTAACCCTGCTACCAAACAAAGAATATTAAAAAAAAACAACAACAGAAAATAGAAAAATAAGCGTGACATATTTGCGGTGAAATTACACGAGCAAATCAATAACCAATAGCGCAGCAATGAACAAGGGATTATTAAACCCAAAGCAGTGATAAAACAGGCACAGAGCAATTTCTTGGGAAGAGCCACGGCAGGCGAATTCGATCATGTTTCACAGCGTTGGCAAGTATGAGGTTACCACCTAACTTTGCTGCACATGGCGATTGAGCCCTGTGTCTCGTGTACTTATGCACGTGATGTAACATACTGTGCCTCCCTCTTCTGACTTTGTCTCCTTTGTTCTCTCTCTCTCTCTCTCTCTCTCTCTCTCTCTCTCTCTCTCTCTCTCTCTCTCTCTCTCTCTCTCTCTCTCTCTCTCTCTCTCTTATTTTTTTATTAAGACTTTCTACCTTTTTCTGATAGATATTTTCATCCATGTTTTCTTTTTAGTTCTGTACATCTTTTTTTTTTTTTTTTTTACTCACAGCTGCTGTTATACCCATAGGAGAACTCCGTGGTAGTGATCTTCTGACCGTAGTTCGAATCTTGCTGAAGAGGATTTTCCCTCTGGAGTTACCATCAGTGCTGACTCCCATCCCACCCCTCTCCCCAAAAGTCTATCAGATGATACTATAAACTAAGGTCTCGTTTACGAACGCACGCAGAACCTCTTGCGCACATGTTAAAACCTGTTCTGCTTTTCAGAAGAGTAGACCAGTATGTGCCGGTGGGAAACACGGGGACTGGATGTAAAAAAAGCACATGAGCACCTATTCCATTATCCATGAAATAAAAGTACATTCTAGAGATATATTTGTTTGTCGAATGGACTGTTTTAAGCAGTAATAATATGATTTTATGATCTGGGGAAAGTCTTTGAGAAGATATCTTGTGATCATCAGCACCTGGCAGCCTGCAAGTTGGTCTGTCTGTGTGTCATTCTTTCTCTCCATTTATCTCGTCTGTCTGTTGTCTGTCTGTCTGTCTGTGTGTCTGTCTTTTGTCTGCTGCTGCCTGTCGTCAGCTTTGCTCCATGTCTGTCTGTCTTTCGTCGTTCTGTCTGCCCGTCATCCTCTTCTCCTCTCATCTGCTCTCTCTCTCTCCATCTCTCGTCTCTCTCTCTTCTCTCTCTCTCTTCTCTCTCTCTCTCTCTCTCTCTCTTTTCTCTCTCTCTCTCTCTCTCTCTCTCTCTCTCTCTCTCTCTCTCTCTCTCTCTCTCTCTCTCTCTCTCTCTTCTCTCTCTCTCTCTCCTCTCTCTCTCTCTCTCTCTCTCTCTCTCTCTCTCTCTCTCTCTCTCTCTCCTCTCTCTCTCTCTCTCTGATTTCCATTGTTGTCATGATGTACAATATGCCTGATGTTTGTATTTTGTTTGCTATAAAATGTCAACCTTTGTTTATTTAGTCACGATTTCGGAAGATATATATATTCAAGAGTGTAATGTGTTGAGTACATGCCAAGGTATCATGGCAAAGTATTATCAAAGTTTACGAAAAAGTTATATGTCTTTTTTTGCATCTTTCCATTTTTGCCCCTGAAAGTGTATTATAGTCTAAGGTCGATGTACATTAAACAATTTCAGTGTTCAGTGTTCTCTCTCTCTCTCATTGGTGTGCTTTTTATATCCAGCCCCAGTGTGTATGCAGTTTGTAAATCTTGTCATCTATGTGTATGGTTGTGTGTGTGTGTGTGTGTGTGTGTGTGTGTGTGTGTGTGTGTGTGTGTGTGTGTGTGTGTGTGTGTGTGTGTGGTGTGTGTGTATCATTGCGACATTAGTTTCACAAGTAACCAATATTCATCCACACATATCCTGCTGCTAAAAACAAAAACCAGAGCATTCCATTTTTCCTTTCCCTATCATTACTGAAAAAAACAAATAAAAGGAAAGGAAATGCACAAAAAAACAAAAACGAAAGAACACGGTTAAAAAAAAAAAGCGTCTAACACGTTTGCATTGAAATTACCCAGACAATCAGCAAACAAGGGCAAAAACAGCCAGGAATGAAGGGAATATGAAACCCAAAGCAGTCATAAAACAGACACAGAGCAATTTCTTGGGAGGGAATTCGATCATGTTTCACAGTGATGGCAAGTATGAGGCTGCAGTAACGATGGAGCCGTGTCTTGTTTACTCAGGGGCTGGGTTCATGTGATGCACTAATGTGCTTCTGTCTTCCAGTTTTGTTTTCTCTTTTTTTCATTGATAATGCTGGCTATTTTTGCTTATTACACTTACTCCATCACCAGTAATATCGTTTTTGTTTGCTTTTCCTCTTGCACATCCTGATGTGCCCTATCAGTGCTAACTGTGACATTTATTTATTTACCCTATTATTTCGAGGATAATGAAATAAGCACCCATGTGCTATTGTACATCCAGTCCATGTGTGTATGCGGTTTTGTAAATTGTTGTCATCCATTCCCAATGGCACACAATGGCTTTTCTCTCATCGAGTTAAACCTAGGTGTGTTTTTTTTTCTAATTTGACTCCTGATATTACAAACAGCACTTGTCTGGTAGTACGCATAATGAGGATTTGTGGTTTCTGATATATTTTGAAGTAATTCGGATACTACATAAACAGAAATTTCTCTGTTTATGTCCATTGTTATCATTTTAAAGATTTGTTTCCTCATTTGTAACAACCACCAAAACCCAGACACACGACATAGTACACACACAGATAAATTATATCTTTACGCTTATATAAATACATATATATAATTGATATAATTATATATATACCTTATAACATCTATACATATTACAATGTATCAATATGTGTATCTATAATGTTCATAGATAGATAGATAATCAGACAGACAAACAGACAGACAGACAGACAGACTGACAGATAGATAGATAGATAGATAGATAGATAGATAGGATAATAGATACATAGTCATAGATACATAGATAGAGAGAGAGACAGAGAGACAGAGAGAGACAGGGATAGATAGACAGACAGACAGACAGAAGACAGACATAGATAGATAGATAGATAGATAGATAGATAGATAGATAGATAATAGATACATAGATACATAGAGAACAGAGAGACAGAGAGAGACAGGGAGAGATAGAGGGAGAGATAGAGAGAGAGTGATAGAAAGCAAGATAAAGAGATAGAGAGAGAAAGAGATATAGAGATTGAGATAGATAATTATTATCGATGGATAGATACATAAATAGATAGATAGGTAGATAAATGATAGATAGATAGATAGATAGATAGATAGATAGATAGATAGATAGATAGATAGATAGATAGATAGATAGATAGATAGATAGATGATGGATAGATAGATAGATAGATAGATAGATAGATAGATAGATTTAGCTGTCCAATGTTAGTATCTCGCGCATGAGCACATGTGCGTATGCATATGCCTATAATATTTGCACTTATACACTCTTCTTCTTCTTCTTCTTCTTCTTCTTTTCTCTTCTTCTTCTTCTTCTTCTTCTTCTTTGCATTCTTCTTTCATTCTTCTTTGCTTTTGCAATTCTCTTCATTTCGCAATTCTTCTTACAATTCTTTGCAATTCTTCTCTTCGCAATTCTTCGCAATTCTTTCCAATTCTTCGCAATTCTCTTCATTTTGCAATTTCTGCAATCTTCTTCTTCGTAATTCTTTTTCTTCTTCTTTGCGTTCTCTTGATTTGTTTTTTTGTAGTGTTCTTTTGTTACTATGTGTAGACTTATGGTTGCAAAAAAACGTAAAGAGGGAACCTTGACCTGGGAGAAAGAAACAGGAAGTATTTTGTTTTGTCGTTTGCTGTTGTTGTTTTTTGTAAAGGAACACAAATGAAGAAACCCTATTGCTTGTATTAGAGAAAACCTCTGAATCCTCATGGGGTCTGTTTTGAACATGTATGTGCCAGCTTTGTGCTTTGGACATTGTCTTCGACATGAAATATTGTCAGCATTAGCACCTGTCTGTCTGTCTGACTGACTGTCTTGTTTATCTTACTGTCTCTCTGTTCCTACATTTCTGTGTCTCTGTCTCTCTTTTGTCTTTCTGTCTGTCTGTCTCTGTCTCTATCTCTGTGTTTCTGTCTCTGTCTCTCTTTGTTTTCTCTCTCTCTGTCTATGTCTCTGTCTGCGTCTGTCTCTCTCTGTCTCAGTATTTATCTTTCTGTCTTTCTCTGTATATCTGTCTGTCTGTATCTCTCTATCTGTATTTCTGTCTGTCTGTCTCTCTGTCTGTATGTATGTCTCCCTCTCTCTCTCTTTCTCTCTCTTTCTCTACACTCACTGTATTGGTGTATATGTATGTATGTGTGTGTGCATGCATGCGTGTGTGTGTATGCATGCATGTACACATGCACGTATGTGCATATGTGTGTGAGCCTGCATGCATGTTTACAACATCATGATATTGTTTAAGATGTTTATTATACTCTCATCATTATTATGTATAACATGTTGCTGAAAAGAAAAAAAATTAAAGTAATGTCTCCTTTTCATTCTCACTTTCAGCACAAAAACACTGTACAGTAGATCAAAACAAAGAAAATAAATAAATATAATCAAGAAAAAGCGCACAAGACCTAAAAGACGTAACAAAAAAAGAAGACTGACACATTTGCACTGAAACCAGGCAGGGCAATTCATAAACAAGAGCACAGCTAGGAATGGAGAATTATTCAGCTCAGTTTAGTAATAAAACAGACACAGAGCAATTTCTTTGGCGGGAATTCGATCGTGTTTCACAGTGATGGCAAGTATAGGGCTACCGTAACTCGGCTGCAAATGGCGACTGGAGCCGTGTCTTGTTTACTCAGGGGCCGGGTTCACGTGATGCAGCATAGTGGGGCCTTCTCTTCTCAGCTGAGTGTCCTTTGTTTCTTTGCGAGCTGTTGTGCGACAGAGTTTGCTCTTCTTTTTTTAAATTATTTTTTTTTACCTCTTTTGTTATCAATAATATTGTAATTCATTTTGTTGCTTTGTTGCTGCATTTTCCTCATCCTAATTCCCTAAGAGGCTTTTATGTACTTTTTTTTTTACTCTTGTCAGAGCAGTATGTGCTCTAGTTGGAATGATGTATTATTAAGTGATTTTCCCCCCTCTTTTAATTCATAATTCTAGATCTTCAGTTTGCCAAATCAAGTTATTTATATTGCCTACAGGGACGGATAGCTCGATGGTCAGAGTGCTCGCTTTCCCCAAGCTAAGGTTAAGCAACATCAAGTGGATGGGTGACCGTTTGTGCACCTTGGTTTCAATACAGTCCCCCAGTTCACCCAGCTGCAAATGGGTACCTGCTCTCTTTAAGGGTCAGGGGAGGTAAAGCAGCAACTGAGAGAAGATGGGTGCCGCCCTCAATATGCTGGCCCCTACAGAAGCTGAGGTCTCTGTTGCCGCGCTCCCTATGACCACCTAGGTTATGGAAAACCTATACCTTTACCTATAGTACTCTTGTCTTGCTTGGACACTGCTGTCAGGTTGAAAGTACACAACAGAATATTGTGGGGGTTTTTTTGGGTTTTTTTTTTTTGGGGGGGGTTACTTTTGGGTTCACCTGTCCTGTCCTGTACTAAGTGTCTGTTGTGATGCCAGATAGGTCTGAGGGACTCTGGATTTAACAGATGGTTAACCAAAAAGCATGCATGGTGTATAGAGCATCGTGAGCAATAACAGGCCAGTGCATTATGGCCTACTGTATGTATGTGTTTCTCTTTGGGGGGGGGGGGGGGAGTGTGCGTGTGTGTGTGTGGGGAGGGGGGGCAGTGGGGGCAAGTGTGTATGTGTGTGTATTTGTGTGTGCATGCACAGGTGTATGATTGTGCATGCGCACGCGCACGCGCTTGCGTGTGTGTAGGTGTTACTGTGTGTCTTTGTGTGGGTGTGTTTGTTTGTGTGTGTGTAAAAAGAAAAAGAGAGTGTGTATATGTGAATGTGTGTGAGTGTGAGAGTGAAAGAAGAAAAGAAAGAAAGAAAGAGAGACAGAGACAGAGAGGAGAGAGAGAGAGAGGAGAGAGAGAGAGAGAGAGAGAGAGAGAGAGAGAGAGAGAGAGAGAGAGAGGAGAGAGAGAGAGAGGAGAGAGAGAGAGTGGGAGAAAGAAAGACAGAGGGAGCAACATATTTCGGGGGACCCATATGATAACAGGGTTGGACAGAAATACTGTGCGGCTCTACTTTGTCTCCGGCGACAGACTGTGTAGAGGTATCACAGGGTAAAATGGCAAAGAGGTTTAGTCTGCAGTGTCAGGGGAACAAGCAAATGGCCTTCTGTATCCCTCACCACCTGATCACTCTCCTACATCTGGGCGTCTCAAGAGGAAGCATCCCCGTGTAAAGTCCGTCCACCTGTCTGTGTGTCTGTCAATGTCCTTTTGGGCTTAAGTCCCAGATGACTTCTCTATGTTTTGTTTCTCTGTTTGTCTCTTTTTCTACCTACCTGGATGGCTGCTGATTGGAATCTCTCTCTCTCTCTCTCTCTCTCTCTCTCTCCTCTCTCTCTCTCTCTCTCTCTCTCTCTCTCTCTCTCTTTTCTCTCTCTCTCTCTCTCTCTCTCTCTCTCTCTCTCTCCCCCCCCCTCACTACCAAAATCATTTACCAAGTTATTCTTTATACCACTCTCACTTTACCTGCACCCTTCTCTGCCTCTTACGTACAAAGTCCATGACTTGGGAATATTCTGAATGAGATTTTTATGTGAGAGGGACAGACAGACAGACAGACAGACAGACAGATAGACAGTCAACATACAGCCACACACATTCACACACACACACACACACATTCACACACATGTCTGCAGTCAGGACAAGCAAGCCTTCTATCCCACCACACACACACACACACACACCACACACACACACACACACACACACACACACACACCCAACACACACACACACACACACACATTCTATAGAACATTGTTTAAGAGTCATGGATGCTGATGAAAAAAGCAATTGTACTGCTTACTCAATGTACCATCTGGAAATAAAGTTGACTTGACTTGACTTGACACACACACACACACACACACATTCACACACACACACACACACACACACACACACATTCAACACACACACACACACACCACACACACACACACACACACACAACACACACACACACACACACACACACACACATTCCTATAGAACATTGTTTAAGAGTCATAGTATAAGTTCTGTTAGTATTTCTAATGTATTTCTTGTTATAATTGTTTAGGCCTTTTCTGGGTATTTGTTTACGTTATTTAGCAACACATACCCACTTTACTGCACACATTCATACACTTAAAGTTCCCTCTCCTCCCCTTCTCGTCGTCGAATATCACTTTTGAGTGAACAGACGTAAAATCGAAACAACAACAGTAACAGCAACAACAGCAACAACAACAACAACACATACATACACACACATCGCGCGCGCGCTCACACACACACACACAACAACACAACACACACACACACACACACACACACACACAACACACAACACACACACATACACGATGAACAGGAGCGAGAGAGAGGAAAAGAGAGAGAGAGAGAGGAGAGAGAGAGAGAGGAGAGAGAGAGAGAGAGAGAGAGAGAGAGAGAGAGAACAGACAGACAGACAGACAGACAGACAGACAGACAGACAGACAGAGACAGACAGACAGACAGACAGAACATCTTGCACACACGTTAAATCCTGTTCAGCTTTTCGTAAGAGTAGGCCATCGTGTGCCGGTGGGAACAGATGACATTTACAAAACTGCATACACACGGGGACTGGATGTAAAACAAGCACACGAGTGCTTATCCCATTATCCTCGATATAAAAGATTAAAATAAATAAATAAAATGAAAAATAAATAAAACAGACAGACAGACAGACAGATAGAGATATCGACACAAACCACAAGCAGTACCCACATTCTGCTTAGGCCAGAAACTGTGTTCGCTACCGATGCAGTAAAGTGCATGCATAGCCTTCATTAAAATGTTGTTATGATTTG
Organism: Stramonita haemastoma; assembly: GCA_030674155.1. Classification (NCBI taxonomy): domain Eukaryota; kingdom Metazoa; phylum Mollusca; class Gastropoda; order Neogastropoda; family Muricidae; genus Stramonita; species Stramonita haemastoma. The sequence goes on from CM060330.1 coordinate 19,429,888, forward strand.
AAATGTGTAAGATGAAGCCTTCATCCCTGCAAGCTCCCTGTATAGCAATCAGCCTGCATTTTCCATTAAAGGAGTAGGAAAGTCTGCCTCGAGGTGTGGCTGTCTACAGGGCGAGGAATTGGAAACCAGTCACACAGGCCGACTTCTCCTTTAAGTAATGTCCTTCGGATGAGACTTTAAACCGAGGCCCCGTGTGCGAACGCGCGCAGAACATCTTGCCACACTTAAATCCTGTTCCGCTTTTCGTAGAGTAGGCCATCGTGTGCCGGTGGGAACAGATGACAAAATTTACAAAACTGCATTCACACGGGGACCGGATGAAAAAAAGCACATGATTGCTTATTCTGTTATCCTCGATATAAAAGAATAAATAAATAAATAAATAAATAAATAAATAAAAATGTGCAGGTAAGACACGATGTAACAGCCATCCGTGGTGACGATCAGAAAAACAGCGTGCATTCATCTGAGTGACCGACCACGTTTTAAAGCTGGAGACTGAAAGTAACAACAGCATCAATAGCAACATAACCAACATGTTTTATTTCACATATTTATTCTTTTATCTCGAGGATAATGAAATATGCACTCATATACTTTTTTACATCCAGTCCCCGTGTTTACAGTTTTGTCAGTTTTGTCATCCATTCCCACCGGCACACAATGAACTACTCTCCCTAAATGCTTTAAGCAGGTTTTAACGTGTGCGCAAGATGTTCTGCGTGCGTTCGCACACGGGACCTCGGTCTTATCCGAAGGAATTTTGGGGAGAGTGGAGTCGGCGCTGATGTTAACTCCAGAGGAAAAACCCTCTTGAACGAGACTGGAACCCGGGTCAGCAGATCACGACGCATCCTATCACTCTGGCCACCAGGCTACCCCGTCTCCTAGCAGCAGCAGCAACATCAAGGCCGGCAGTGTAGGTACACAGCGCAGTGCACCTTGATATAACGTGAGGACACGCTTTTCAGGCTTTGTTTGTTATTGGAGCTTACCTACTTTAATCTACATCCGCGGTGATCCAGATTTCCGTGCGTAAAGGTTATGTACCTTTCATTGAAGCTGATGGCTTGAGGCTTGTGGTCAGAAATTCAATGACTATGCTATCAGAAAGTTGGGCACTGCTTGTAACAGGCTTGTGGTCAGAAATTTGATGAAAGCTTTGAAAAGTTTAGTATTGCTTATAACAGGGTTGTGATCAGAAATTGAATAAGTATACTATAACAAGTTGTATGTTGCTTATAACAGGGATGTGATCAGAAATTGAATAAGTATATTATAACAAGTTGGATATTGCCTATAAGTGAGAGTTTATCCCCACAGGTGTATCACCACGTATTTTTTTTATTTGCTCCTGTCTTTATGTATGCTTGCTTTCATGATTATGAGAGTCACCACTGGAGCAGAGGCACTCATTTCTGTCTACATGTGTGTCTGCTTCCCTCGACCCTCTGAGAGTGGCTTTTTACGACAAGAATTTGCCAGGGACAACTATTTTTGTTGCCGTAGGTTCTTTTAATTGCGTTGAATGCGTGTTGCTCACGGAACCTCGGTTTATCGTCTCATCCGAAAGACTTGCACCCAAACTCTCAAATTCAGTGGAATAGTGGAAGAAAAGTTCGGACACAAATAAGGATCGAAACAGCACTATAGTTTTTTTGCTTTCTAGGTGCGTTACCACTAGACCACCGATCCACATAATGTTACACAGTGTAACTCCTGTAAAGAGCACAAGGTCAGTCTGTCTTTGTAATCCATGCATGTATGATCTATCTATCTATCTATCTATCTATCTATCTATCTATCTATCTATCTATCTATCTATCTATCTATCTATCTGTCTGTCTATCTATCTATCTATCTATCTATCTATCTATCTATCTATCTTAATCTATCTATCTATCTCTCTATCTGTATGTCTGTCTGTCTGTCTATCTATCTATCTATATCTATCTATCTCTCTATCTGTATGTCTGTCTGTCTGCTGTCTGTCTATCTATCTATCTATCTATCTATCTATCTATCTATCTATCTATCTATCTAATCTATCTATCTCTCTATCTGTCTGTCTGTCTGTCTGTCTATCTATCTATCTATCTATCTATCTATCTATCTATCTATCTATCTATCTATCTATCTGTCTATCTATCTATCTATCTATCTATCTATCCACTACTATCTATCTCTATCTGTCTGTCTTTCTGTCTGTTATGTCTGTTGTCTATCATCTATCTGTCTCGTAGTCTGGGGACCGTAGGGACACCCCTGAAGACTTGACTACCAGTACCCTCCATTCCTCTTTCTGTTCTGCCTTTCTCAGGGTTTTGTTGAGTTCTAGGCCTGTCCATTCGCTGATGTTGTCCTCTCATCTCTTCCTTGGTCTGCTTCTTTTTCTTCCTCCTCGGACAGTGCCTTGCAGTATTGTTTTTGCTGGTCCTTTTGATATTGTGATTTGGTAATCTATCAAACCCTTTTGATTTTGTGATTTTGTAATCTATCAAGCCCTTTTGATCTTGTGATTTTGTATCTATCAAACCCTTTGATCTGTGATTTTGTAATCTATCAAACCCTTTTGATCTTGTGATTTTGTAATCTATCAATCCCTTTTGATCTTGTGATTTGGTAATCTATCAAATCGAAATTACAGAGGAAAACGTATCAGGTATATAGCAAAACCATCATAATATAAGTAAAAAGCACTACAACACAGACAGTGTGTGCCAGGCCTTTTGCTTAAAAGCTCACCACATAAGTAGCCGGAAATCAAACAACACTTATGACGAGACACATTTTATCAGGAGAATGGTCAATCTAGCAAAGCTTGTTCAAAATAAATGAAAGGATTGAGATGGAGAGGCATAAGAGAAAGTACGGTGAAAGAGAGAGAGAGAGAGAGAGAGAGAGAGAGAGAGAGAGAGAGAGGAGAGAGAGAGAGAGAGAGAGAGAGAGGAGAGAGAGAAGAAGACAGACAGAAGACAGGACAGAGAGAGACGAGAGACGAGAGAGAGAGAGAGAACAAATGAATGAATGATTCATTCTCTGTCATTGATTGGGTGAAACAAGCAAGCAATCAAATAATGATAACTATTTTCAAGGGTTACAAATGTTTTTTTTGTTTAATCCACTTAATTCACTTTTCATTTAACCATGAGCCCTTCTATCTGTCTATCTATCTATCCCTTAGTCTGGGGACTGTGGGGGCACCCTGAAGACTTGACAACCAGTTCCCTCCATTCCTCTCTCTATTATGTCTCTCTCAGAATTTGGTTGAGTTCTAGGCCTGTCCATTCGCTGATGCTGTCCTCCCATCTCTTCCTCAGTCTGCCTCTTTTTCTTCCTCATTTTATACTAATAAAAATGCACTGTATGGTTTAGGAAAAAAGGAGACACGGATAGAAGGGTGAGAGACAGACAGACAGACAGAGAGGCAGACAGACAAAAAGGTAGACAGACAGAGAAACAAGGAGAAAAAGAGAGACAGATAGGAGGAGACTGACAGCCAGAGACGAGAGTCAGAGTGATAGGCACAGAGACGCACAGAGAGGTAAAGAAAAGACAGCGATAAAGAAAAAGAGTTTAAGCGCAGGCTTATCAAGAGATGAGAGGGGGGAGAGGGGGGTTATGCCTGCATTGAAAGAGCCCCAAGCATCCCCAGGTGGCTGTACTCCATATGATGTACTGGGTAGGTTGAGTCTGGTGACAGTGGCATGAAAAGATGGCGGATTTCTTTCCCACCCTCCTTCATTCTGGGTCATACGACTACACGGCGGAGTTTCATTTCTACTGGTGTGTGTGTGTGTGTGTGTGTATGTGTGTGTGTGTGTGTGTGTGTGTGTTGTGTTGTGTGTGTGTGTGTGTGTGTGTGTGTGTGTGTGTGTGCACGCCGGGCATGTTTGCTCAGGAACGCATTGGTGTATGCATATGGGTGCCTGCTTGTGCACATGTTTGCATGGAGAAAACACAAAGCGCGAAGGAATGAGTGTGTGTGTGTGTTGGTGTGTGTGTGTGTGTGTGTGTGTGTGTGTGTGTGTGTGTGTGTGTGTGTGTGTGTGGTGGTGTGTGGTGTTTTATTTATTTATTTTAATCGTTTCTATCGAGGATAATGAAATAAGCACTCGTGTGCTTTTTTTGCATCCAGTCCCCGCGTGCATGCAGTTTTGTAAATCGTGTCATCTGTTCCCACCGACACACGATGGCCTACTCTTACGAAAAGCGGAACAGGTTTTAACGTGTGCGCAAGATATTCTGCGTGCGTTCGCAGACGGGGCCTCGGTTTATAGTCTCATCCGAAGGACTTTTGGGGCAAGTGGAGTCAGCGCTGATGTTAACTCCAGAGGAAAACTTTCCTCGACCGGGAATCGAACCCGGTCGTCAAATTGCGAGCGCAATGTTCTGACCACAAGGCTATCCCGTCCTCCCGTGTGTGTGTGTGTGTGTGTGTGTGTGTGTTGTGTGTGTGTGTGTGTGTGTGTGTGTGTGTGTGGTGTGTGTGTGGTGTGTGTGTGTGTGTGTGTGTGTGTGATGTGTTGTGTGTGAAGATGGGTGGGTGGATGGATGGGTGTGGGCGGGGGGTGAGTGCTCGAACATCCGTGCATATGTGTGTGTGCGTGTGGGAGGGGGGAGGTACTTCATATTTGTGTAAGCGCATATGAGTGCGCGCAAGCGCGTATGCTCACGAAAGAAAACAAAGCATTATTGCAATTAGCACACTTACCACAGAATAGTCGTAGTTTTTTTATATCGAAGATTTTTTTCAACGTATGTGGTAAAGTGAATAATTGCATAGGAGTAACAAGCATTCATTTAAGTGTTGAAATGGAGCAAGTGAGAAAAAGAAAGAAGCAATAAATATCCAGGAACGTGTGTTGGATAATAAACTCTCAAAAGATTTAACGGCATGTAAACATCGTGCGCAAGATTTGTCACCAAATCGATTTTCCTTCTCACTGAATAGAACAGATTGCGAAATAATCTTGGTTCGATACAAAATGATGCTTCCATTTCTAGAAAAATTGGGAGGGTCGTCAGAAAATATTCAATACTTCATCCATCTCTGTCTCTTTGTCTCTGTTTTCTCTCTCTGTCTCCCTCTGTCTGTCTGTCCGTCTCTCTCTGTTTACTTGTTTGTTTCTTTCTCTCTGCATGTTGTCCCGTAGATTTCTCTATCTTTCTCACCCCTGTCTGTCTGTGTCTGTCTGTCCGTCTGCCTGTCTGTCCGTCTTTCTGTCTGTTTTCTCTCTCTCTCTCTCTGTGTCTCTCTCTCTCTCTTCCTCCTTTCTCTTCTCTTTCTCTCCATACTCCCAGGCGATAAATCCAGACCCCAAAGCAAACACTGGCACCACGGAGCAGATATGGAAGCCGGCCAGTTCAATCTATCAGGCGTGTTTGTTGCAGAGGCTGGCGGCTAGGATGGAAGACAACATGGACGGGAAATAACCAGAACGAAGAAGAAAAAAGAAACCACTAGTGGAACGAACTGCCCCCTGCCCCCCGCACACGACACAGCAAGCTGTACACCTCCACAGCGACAGCAGCCACCACCATCGCTACAACTGCTGGCACGAAAGACGACAGAGAGAGAGAGAGAGAGAGCACGACAACGACAGGCAGCAACGCCACAGCGCTGTAGCGAAGACTTGGTCGCCTGTGCGGTTGAGGGCGGAAAGAGTTCGGGGCACACGCGGCAGCTTTAGTTCCGAGCGGTGTTTCAGATTGCACGCGCCAAGTGAACAGCTGTGACGTGGAGCCCGCGACCTTCACTGGGCTCTGGGCTTTCTTGGAGACGGAAGCCGGTGCCAGAATCACAGATCGTCTGCCGGAACCCCAGTGTGCGGGGGCAGTGCTCTTTGGCCAGTGATGAACGGCACTGCTCTTCCGCTGCCAGGCAAAAACTGTCAACACTGTCATCTCACTTGTGGGGAACGTTAGTGCATGTGTGTCAGTTGGAACACAATGCGATTCGCTGTGATTGTAAGAAATTCAGCTACATCCATTATAGAAACGAAGAAAACTAGAAGATTTAGTAAAAAAAAAGAAGAAAATAATTGTACAAATAAAGAAATCCTTTAAAATTCGAATCAGTAACTGAGACACAATCTGTACAGATTTCTGGTAAGACGAGAGAAAAATCATCAATGTGATTTTTTTTCGAGAAAGAAAGAAAACTCAAAAGTGGTTGTTCCGAGAAGAAAAAATACCACAAAGGTTTCTTTTTTAAAAATAAACTTTGTGTAGTCACATTAGCGAAAACAAATTTGGGTGTATGTTCCCTGTGTGGTAGTGAACATCACCAAGCCAACATCTCCACCGAGTTCAGGAGCAAACTTTCTCCAAACTCAATGTGACAGCCAGTCTGTGTTCGCCGGTTTACAGCATGCGGCGTATTGTGTTTCCGAAAGGCGGTGTGCGCGCGGAGAATTAATCACATGTGCCAAATCGATAGTGAGACTCATTAGTTGCCTGTCTGATATCGGATTTATTATCGTCATCTTGCTCCATCACTGTCACACCCCTGGCTTTTTGTTCCCCGGCCAGCCCGCCGGCTGTGGCTGTGTAGATTCACAAGGCACAGAAAGAACAAGACACGGTGGAGAGCCAAGGGAAAAACGAGCTGCCGCGTGTGTGGTTGGTGTTGCTCTGCTGCCACTATTTTTTTTTTACTCCATCAGTCAGTGTGTGTTGGACAGTGCCCTAACATGCTGTGAAATTCTAACCCGACACCTGTTTAGTTTTTTTCCGTGTGTGCACAGAAATATTTCGTACTCCACTTCAAGAAAGAGGTCATGTTCACTCTCAAAAGCTGTTAAAAAAAGAACGTTGCTTTCGATATTGGGGATTTTCGTCAACACCTACACTTGTTTTTTTCCCTACATTCCTTAATGTGTGTGTCTAAAATCTGGCCAAAGTGGATGCAGCTGACACCACACTAAAGAAAGAAAGCTATCTAAAAAAATCGAACCACAGACCGAAATCTACTTTTTTTCCTGCTTCGTCCGGAGCAGCAAGTCCTAGAGAAGAGGAGTAGCCTGGCTGACGGATATGTCTGGATACGACAGAGCACTTCTTATGGAGGGCAGGAGGCGAGGGGGGTGTGTTGCTGATGTGGAGGGTGGTGGTGGTGGTGGTGTGTGCGTTGCCGTGTGTGTGTGGGCAGAACAAGGAGTTGAGCTACACCATCTACGAGGAGGGGCCGGTGCCCTCCAAGGTGGGCGACATCGCCAAAGACTCCAACGTGTCCAGGCTGCTGGGCTCCCACGTCTTCAACACGCTGAGGTAGGTCAGTGGGCACACTTCTCGCCGCCCTCACCTCGCTGAGGCACCGCTCTTCTGGCCTCCCTCCCCGTGTCCTTGTAGCATTCTCTGTGTATAGATGTCTGTCTGTCTGTCTTTTGTCGTCTGTCTGTCTGCTGCCTGCTGCCTGTCTGTCTGTCTGTCTGTTTAATATAATATATCTATATATAATTATATTTCATTCTGTTCCTGTGTCTGTCTCTGTGTTTCTGTGTCTCCATCTCTGTCTGTCTCTCTGCCTGTCTTCTCTCTCCTCTCTCTCTCTCTCTCTCCTCTTCTCTCTCTCTCCTCTCTCTCTCTCTTCTCTCTTCTCTCTGCTCTCTCTCTTTTCTCTTCTCTCTCTCCTTTCTCTTTCTCTCTCTCTCTCTCTCTCTCTCTCTCTCTGTGTCTCTCTGGCTCTCTGTCTCTCTGTCTATCCGTCTCTCTGTCTTTCCCTTTCTCTCTCTCTCTCTCACTCTCTCTTTCTTATCTCTCACCTTCGCTCCCTCCTACCCTACCTTTCTCTATTTCTCTGTCTCTCTGTCTATCTGTCTGTCTCTATCTGTCTGTCTGCCTATCTCTCTCTGTCTGTCTGTCTCTCTCTCTTTTCTCTCTTTCTTTGCCTTTATGTCTGTCTGTCAATCTGTCTGTGTGTCTGTCTTCCCAGTCTCTGTCTCTGTCTTTGTCTTGTGTTTGACTGTCTGTCTCTGTCTCTGTGTCTGTCTGTCTGTCTCTATGTCTCTCTCTCTCTGTAATATAAATGTTCATAAATTCAGATACAGAGGATATTATGTTGATGACCTCAGGTTACTATGCCCGTTATGTAAGCAAGCACCTGAAGATAAAGTGCATTTTGTGTTATGCTGTCCAGTGTTAGAAGATGTTAGGCAGAGTTACATCCTATGAAATATAGTAGACAGCCTAATTCATTTAGACTCTGTTTACTCATGGCGTCAAGTCAGCCTGAGGTTGTGCGCAACCTCACTCTATATTTGTGTAAAGCCTTTAGAATAAGAGATACTTTATTATCGTAAGTCATTTATTTTGCTACTGATTTTATTGATATACAATCTGCTGTTGTCATTGCTGTTGTCTTGTATTCCACACCAAAATACTAAGCAGTTTGGCAACCCCCTTCATGTATGGGCCAATGGTCTTTTTTGTGAATAAATCATTCGAGTTCGAGTTCTCTCTCTCTGTATTTGTATTACAATGCAATACAATCCAACACAAAGAACACAACACAGTAAAATGCAGTGTAATTCATACAAAGCAATGTCGTACACTTCAATGCAGTAAAACACTATACAATACAATACAGCACAATACAATGCAATACAGTACAATACAATACCGTAAAAAATGCAAAACAATACAATACAGTACAATACATATACAATACCATGCAGTAAGTACCGTATACATTGCAATACAATATGACAACATTCCAATGCAATACATACAACACAATACAACACAACACAATACAGCGCAATTCATATACAAAGCAATACAATACAGTCTGATGCAATACAGTACAATGCAATACAATACAACACTACACAATACAGTTAAATACTATATGGCATTGTCAGTATACTGATTGTAGTTGTACAGTTAGATATCTGTGTAGAGTACTCATATTGATATGAGTACCAACACACGCATGCATACTCTCTCTCTCTGTCTCTCTTCTCTCTGTCTCTCTCTCTCTCTCACTCTCTCTTCTCTCTCCCCTCTCTGTCTCTCTCTCTGTTTCTCTCTCTGTCTCTCTCTCTCACCATCCAATTGGTAACCCCGCTCATACTGATGCTATCACTATCTATACTACAATACATGCAGTACAGTACAGTACAACACAAAACAAAACAAAGCAATACAACAGACAGTGGTATCAATCGTGTCGCAACTTCCTTTTACTCCCTCGGAGGGAGAGTACTCCCTCCAATGTTTTCAACTTTTCAAATTGGATTAAAACCAGGCAGCTGAAGCCAGCTTACTCCATCCTTTAAATTTTTTTTAGAGTCTTTTTATATATAGAAGTCACCCACTGTCTAGAAGAATGTATATACACTTGTTGTCTTCATCATTCACGCAACGTTTCAACTTAAAAAAAACACCAACAAATCTTGAAACCTTGTTTTTCCTTCGCATGATCTATACGACTTTTCAGTCGCTGAGATCCCCCCACACCGTCTGTCTGTTCTGTCTGTGTCTGTCTGATATGTCTTGAGTTCCCCATCCCCTCTGTCTCTCTCTGTCTCTCTTTGTCTGTCCGTATGTCTGTCTGTCTGTCTTTGTCTGTCTGTCCATCTGCCTCTGTCTGTCTGTCTGTCTGTCTGTCTGTCTTCTCTCTCTCTCTCTCTGCCTGTCTCTTGATCGGTTCATCGGTTTATCAATATACCTATCCCTTTGATTATATATATATATATATATATATATATATATATATATATATATATATATATATATATATATATATAATATATATATATATATGTACGTACGTGCTTACGTATGTATGTGTGTATGTGTATGTATATTAGTATATGTTTAGGAGTGCATGTGTGTGCGCGTGCGCCTGCAAGCGCGCGTGTATGTCTGTGTGTCTGCTCGCGCGCACACTCCCGCGCGTGTTTGATCGTGTGCATGCATACATATGCAAACGTCTGTCTCGCCGTCCGCTCCACCTTCACCGTCCGCCGTCCCCATTCCACCTCTGTGCTTGTATGTCTGTGTGCTTTGAAGTGTTGGTGCGTGTGCTGCGAGCTAATGTGCGTGCGTGGGTATCGTAGAGCACTAAAGTCCTCCTCCACTGATTGCTGGTATCACGGACTGTTCACTTTTCATGGTTTCTTCTGGTGGTGACTGCACTGCCTTTCTGTTTATTGTTTTCATTATTCATCTTTATTAATGCCGTTCTTATGCCTCCACCGTATTGTTGCCTGTCTGGTGTATTGATTCTTCCTAGTTTTGCGTTTGAGGCTTTCGGTTGTGTGTGTGTGTGTGTGTGTGTGTGTGTGTGTGTGTGTGTGTGTGTGTGTGTGTGTGTGTGTGTGTGTGTGTGCGCGCGCGCGCGTGTGTGTTGTATTTATTTTTAAAAAAAATATTTTATTCTTTTATATCGGTAATGTGGTTGTATGTTGTGTGTAATGTGTGTGTGCGGTTGTGTGTGTGTGTGTGTGTGTGTGTGTTGTGTGTGTGTGTGTGTGTGTGTGTGTGTGTGTGTGTGGGTTTAGAATGAGAATCAGAATAAATGCGTGTGCGTATCTTTGTGTGTGTATGTGTGAGTGTGTGTGAGCATGTGTGTGTGAGTGTGTCTTTGGTGTGTGTGTGTGTGTGTGAGTATGTAAGAATGTGGTGTGTTTGTGTGCTCTGTGTGTGTGTGTCCTTGTGTGTGTGTGGTGTGGTGTGGTGTGGTGTGTGTGTGTGTTTAGAAAGAGAATCAGAATCATTGTGTGTTTGTCTTTGTGTGTTGTGCATGTTGTGAGTGTGTGCGTGTGTGTGTGTGTGTGCGTGCGTGTGTGTCTTTGTGTGTTGTGTGTGGAGTGTGTGTGTGTAGGTGTTGTGTATGTGTGTGTGTGTGTGTGTTTCTGTGCGCGTGTGTGTGTGTTCCTGCGCGTGTGTGCGTGTGTTTTGTGTGCGTCCGCGTGCGTATGTGTGTGCGTGTGTGTGTGTGTGTGTGTGTGTGTGTGTGTGTGTGTGTGTGTGTGTGTGTGTGTGTGTGTGTGTGTGTGTTACAATAGAAAAGTTACTCTGACAGTGCCTAAGTAGGCCTGATGCAGATGATATTGCTTAGCTGATCGATTTTTGCCTTGTTGCCTGGAGACCACATTATTCCTTGTTATCCTATGTTTGTGTACCTTTTTTCCTTTTTCTTTGGCGCTAATCATGTGTCCTTTCTGCAGTTTTTATCATCTCTCAGTTTGGTTCTTGTATTTCTTATTCTATATCCTTAACCTTGACGTGTTTTTGTTTATCATTGTGTCTTTTATTTCCCTAATTTTATTTGCGGCTATTTCTCTCGGTAGTTTTTTTGTTTTGTTTGTTTTTTCAGAATTTTTAATGTTGTCCCTTTTCGTTTGTGTGCTTTTGGTTTGCGTTATAATGATGTTTTTGTATTGATATTTAATGCCCCTGTCATTTACTGTTGTTTCTCAGCTAGAGCTGAGACAAGATGTATGTGTACTGGATCCTTTCTGCCCACCTTTATGGTAGCCGCATTCTGCCCTTGGGTATGATGTCTCAACACACAATGCGTTTTACACACAGAGGAAGGACATGAAGAACTTCTACATCCCCTTCAGGGCCTCTATGGCGACGAGGACTGAGCCTTGACTCCAAGTTTGAAGCGTACAGGACAGTAGTTGTACCACCCCTGCTCTGCGCAAACAAAACGTGGACAATCTACAGCCAGCAGGCTGAACAGCTCCGTGCTTTCCACAGGACATGCCTCAGGATCCGGCTCCGTATCGGTATGGCAGGACAATCCCAGACTGAAGTGCTTCAGCGTGCCGAGATGGAGAGCATCCATGCTGTCCTACTGTGCTCTCACCTCCAGTGTCACGTTCTCCGCATGGGTGACTATCGCCTCTCAAAGGACTGCTCTATGGCCAGCTGTCTACAGACAAGCTGTCAGTCACTGGGCAGACAGTCCACAGAAACGATCCAGCATGACGTTGGAGGAGTCTCTCCAGCTTTGTGACATGACATCTCCTTTTCACCTGGGGAGGGGGGACTGACTGCTGAGGACCGCCCCTCCTGTCTGGCGCCCCCTTGTGAGACACGGAGTGTCTGAGTTCTACTAGAGATGGACAAAGAACCAGAGATGGCAGAGAAGAAAAGACAGGGAGAGCCCCACCTCCCAGCCTGGTTCAGCCCCCACCATCCCCTGCTGTCCCCACTGCAGCAGACATCTCCTGCAGGCACAGGTCGGCCCTGTCAGCCAGCTCCACCCCCAGTGGCTGCCTTCGTCTGCCAAGGACAAACATCGTTGTTTAGCAATAGCAATAGCAATAGAATAGCAATAGCAATATATATATATATATATATATATATATATATATATATATATATATATATATATATATCTTCATCTGTTCTTACCGGCACGGATGGCATACTCTTTGGAAGGTAGAACTGGTTTTAACGTGTGGGCACACGGGGTTTATATCCTCATCTGGAGGACTTTCGGGGAAGCGGAGTCAGTACTGAGGACAAACTCTCACTGAAGCGGAGTCAGTACTGAGGACAAACTCTCACTGAAGCGGTGTCAGTACTGAGGACAAACTCTCACTGAAGCGGTGTCAGTACTGAGGACAAACTCTCACTGAAGCGGTGTCAGTACTGAGGACAAACTCTCACTGAAGCGGTGTCAGTACTGAGGACAAACTCTCACTGAAGCGGA
>CM060330.1:19445063-19447563 GCA_030674155.1 Stramonita haemastoma
AAACACTTACACACAAACACACACACACACACACACACACATACACACACACACACACACACACACACACACACACACACACACACACACGGGCAAGTTGGACTGGCGGAGCCCATCTCTTTTCAGTTTTCAGATTGCATGCTGGGTATACTCATGTCATTGGCTCTGCTGACCATAACTGACCACTAACCACTCACAGGAAAGATGGATGTGTTTTGAACGTGAGTGTAAGAGGTTATGCGTGATAGAGAACTGGCTTCATGGCCTCCCCCTCCTGACAGCACGGTGAGGAAAACTGTTTATTCCACACATAAATCCTTTCACGCTGACAGCCTCGGCAATAAATCGAGCAGGCACCCACAATTTATTCGCGGAATCACCAGGCCAACGCTGGAACTGCTAGGATTAATTAGTTATATTAATTACTTTCTTGTTTAGCGCTGCCCTCCTCTCACTTCTCTTGTTACACTTCAATGTTGTGTGTGTGTGTGTGTGTGTGTGTGTGTGTTTTGTGTGTGTGTGTGTGTGTGTGTGTGTGTGTGTGTGTGTGTGTGTGTGGTGTGTGATGTGGTGATTTTGTATAAGCATTTCTACGAAATTAAAAGCAAATAAGCTAGAATAATATATAAATACAACAATACAATAAACTAAAAAATAAAACACAAAAACAGCAAAAAAATCAAGCAAATTATACCAACTCATTTTCAAACACCTAAAAATACAACTCTTAAAAAATAACAACAACACATACATTCACTCAATTAATACCCATCTAAACTCACAAAATACTACCTTAATAAGCCCTCTCATCTCTCTCTCCTCTCTCCCTCTCTCTCATCTCTCTCTCTCTCTCTCTTCTCTCTCTCTCTCTCTCTTCCTCTCTCTCCCCTCTCTTCTCTCTCTCTCTCTTCTCTCTCTCTTCTCTCCTCTCTCTCCCTCTCTCTCTCCTCCTCTCTCCCCCCCCTCTCCTCTCTCTCCTCCCTCTCTTCATCTCTCTCTCTAAAATCTATCCATGTCTACTTCTTCTTTTCTTACTTTTCTCTCCTCTTTCCTCAAATCCTAGTCTCCACTCTTTTTTTCAGATCGGTGGTTTTATTTTTCTTTCTCTAAATGTATTAGTTGGTGGATTTGTTTTTTTTGTTTTGTTTGTGTTTCTTTTTTCGTTTTGTTATTGTTTTTGTTTTGTTATGTGTTTTGTTTGTGTTTTCTTGTTTTCGTTTTGTTATGTTTTTGTTTTGTTTGTGTTTCTTGTTTTCGTTTTGTTATGTTTTTGTTTTGTTTGTTTTGGTTCTTTCGTTTAGCTATTCTCTAGTGAGGACAAGGGCCGGATGAAAAACGTATGTGAATACTTGCTGTGTTACCCTTGAAATCTAAAGATTATTCGTGCATTGTTTTTCATTCATTCATTCATTCATTCATTCATTCATTCATTCATTCATTCATTCATTCATTCATTCACTTATTCATTCATTTATTCATTCATTCATTCATTCATTCATTCATTCATTCATCCTTCTCTCTCTCTCTAGGTCTAGGTCTTATTCTTTTTTCACTTTATATCAATGATTTGCCTCTTTATGTTAGATCTACTTGTGAACTCTTTGCTGATGACACTACCATCTCCTGTAGCCATCAAGATATTCCATTATTATACAAGAACCTACAAGAGAGTACTAACGACCTAATCAGATGGACTGAATCGAATCACATGTCCTTAAATTCACAAAAGACAAAACAAATGTTTGTAACAACTAGGCAGAAACGCCAAAATTTAAATGACAATATTCCATCTATCTATATAAACGATGACAAAATTGAAGTAGTCAAGTCACATAAAGTCTTAGGTCTTATTGTAGATAATAATTTATCATGGTCTGATCACATTAGTAAACTATCCAAACGAGTGTCAACAAAGGTTTTTCAGTTATCTAAAATAAAAAATTTCCTCCCTTTTTATGCTCGGAAACAATTTTTCCACGCTCACATAAAATCAGCTATAGACTACGCATCCACTCTTTGGGACTGTGCTAGTGAAAACACATTAAAACCACTCACTCAAAGTTATAGACGAGTACTAAAAATCCTCCTCCTTGAGTCATCGTCATTAACTCCAGAAGATTACCAATTTCTTGATATTCTACCACTGAAAAACAAATTAAAATATAACAAGGTATTCTAATGCATAGGATTATATCACATATAGTACCTGCTACCATTATTGATTTATTCCCAATTAATAGTAAACGACATACTCACAAACTTGCATTGTCAAAGCCTCGAATAGATTTGTTCAAATCAAGCCTACATTATTCAGGAGGTACCCTATGGAATTCATTACCAGAACCTCTCAAAAATTTAAAAAGCCATTATTCTTTCAAGAAAATGTATGGAAAACATCTATCATCGAACAATATATAACCCTCTCTCTCTCTCTCTCTCTCTCTCTCTCCTCTCTCTCTCTCTCTCTCTCTCTCTCTCTCTCTCTCTCTCTCTTCTCTCT
>CM060330.1:19452563-19472563 GCA_030674155.1 Stramonita haemastoma
ATACATACATACATACATACATACATACATACATACATGCATGCACGCATGCACGCATGCACGCATACATACATACATACATACATACATACATACATACATACATACATGCATAGATATGCATACATACATACATACATACATACATACATACATACATACATACATACATACATACATACATACATACATCCATGCATCAATCCATCCATCCATCCATCCATCCATCCATCCATCCATCCATCCATCCAACCATCCATCCATGCATGCATGCATGCATGCATACATATGTATGCATATATGTATATGCATACATACATACATACATACACACATATATACACACATACATACACACATACATACATACATCATACAAACATGCATGCATGCATGCACACATGCATGCATGCATACATGCATGCATGCATACACACGCACGCACGCACGCACACACACACATACATACATACATACATACATACATACATACATACATACATACATACATACATACATACATACATACATACATACATACATACATACATACATACAAACG
Organism: Stramonita haemastoma; assembly: GCA_030674155.1. Classification (NCBI taxonomy): domain Eukaryota; kingdom Metazoa; phylum Mollusca; class Gastropoda; order Neogastropoda; family Muricidae; genus Stramonita; species Stramonita haemastoma. The sequence continues at coordinate 19,453,126 of CM060330.1, forward strand.
CACGCACGCACGCACGCACGTGCACGCACGCACGCACGCACGCACACACACACACACACACACACACACACACACACACACACACACACACGCACACGTGCGTTTGTATACATGTATCATGCTATGCTATGTCGTATACAATTACAATAAATTTGTACTGAAATCACACAGTAAAGAATCTGAGTGTGTATGCGTGCGTGTGTGTTTGTGCGCGTGTGGGTGGGTGAGTGAATGTACACTACACACGCGCGCACGTGCGTAAATATGTTTCCATTTCCCCATCACTGGTTCTTCATCAGCTCTTTAGGGCTTTCATTTTCTGCCTGACCAAATATCTTCCCGCATATTGCTTAACTACTTCACTTCAGTGCATCTTTAACAGAATACAAGGGAAAACAAGCAAAGAAACAAACAAAAAAACTAAAACATAAAAGGAAATGTTGCATCATTCGCTTGAAGTAAAACTACTGGGTTGGGGTGTAATCCCTATGCAAGTTGTTTCCCTTGGGGTAGACATGATTGCCCCGATCATGTTGCTGTTGTGTGTTCTCCAGCTTCACTAACACGCTGAAGGTCACGGCAATGGGCACTCTCTCATCACCCCGCCTGTGAATCACTGTAAAATTAACATTGCACACACAATGAGAAATTTGCGTGTGTGACTGTTTTCAAGTACCTTGTCAGATAGGCAGCTATACTCCAACTTCAGAGCATTTTCATCTTGAAAGAAGAGTGCAGGTTGTTATGTTAAGAGCTTGTCATGGCTGAACGCAATCTAAACACACCATTTAACATAGCAACATTTTATCATAGGCCTCGGGAATTCGCCTACATCAATAAGTGGCACAGATTTTGGCCTGAGCGACATCCCCCTGGTATTACCTAAATCGTTGATGGGAAACAATAATCAGGGGGCGGGATAGCCTAGTGGTCACAACATTACGCTCGCAATTTGACGACCCGGTTCGATTCCCGTTCGAGGGGATTTTCCCCTCGAGTTAACATCAGTGCTGACTCCACTCTCCCCAAAAGTCCTTTGGATGAGACTATAATATAAACCGACGCCCCGTGTGTGAACCCATGCGGAACATCTTGGGCACACATAAAATCCTGTCCCGCTTTTCGTAAGTGCAGGCCAATGAGCCAGTGGGAACAGATGATAAAATTTACAAAACTGCATACACATGGGGACTAGATGTAAAAAAACGCAACATTAGTGCTAATTCCATTATTCTTGCTATAAAAGAATAGATAAATAAAATAAATAAGTAAAAACATTAATAAACAAATAAATAGTTTATAACATTTTGTTGACTTCACTTTGAAGGATGACATGATAGCCTAGTGGTTTGAAATCTGAGTTCATGACATGGCAACCTGAGTTCCCTTGGAGTTAGTAATGATCAGCATCGACTCCACTCCCCAGAAAGTCGTTTGGAGGAGACTATAACCGAGGTTTCGTGTGCAAACGCATTCCGCTTCCTGGATAATACTTCAACAGGTTATGGAACAGCAGTCAACACTTTAATGATACCATATGAAGATTTTATTTTTAAAATATAAATTCACATGAGAAACTTTATGAGTGAGAGTGAGAGAAAGAAAGAGAGACCGATTTAGTCATGTAGAAACAAGCAAAGTTAGTGCATGATAACATCAACTTCCTTAAAAAAATATAAACACACACATACACACACACAATCTTAAGGAATTGAAATCACAGTTCATACTATCAGTGAACAATAAAATACCCCACATTTAAAAAAAAAAAAACGATCAAGAGAGAGAGAAAGAGAAGAGGTAGAGGGATAGGGAGAAAGAGAGGGGATAGTTTGTTTTCACAGGTAACACAGCATCACTACCTCTCTAGACTTTAGTGTTGTCTTTCCTGTCCGGAGCCAGACCTGGTAAGTAAATATCCACAGATATTGCCTTCCGATATATCGATACAGCCCACGGCAGTGTAGGGGCTTTTTTCCTTTTATTTCGAGGATAATGTAATAAGCACATAATTATGTGCCTTTTTATATCCAGTCGCCGTGTGTATGCAGTATTGCCAATTTTGTCATCTGTTCCCACCAGTACACAATGGCCTACACTTCCGAAAAGGGGAACGAACGAGTTTTAACGGGTGCGCGAGATGTTCTATGTGCGGTCGCACACGGGACCTCGGCTTTATAGTCTCATCCAAAGAACTTCCCTAGGAAGTGGAGTCACCACTGATCGTAACCTTTAAAGGAAAAATCCTCTTGAACGAGATTTGAACTCGCGTCAACAGATCACGAGCACATCACTGTGACCACCATGCTATCCTGTGCCCCAGTGTTAGGACAGTCAGAATGGATTGTCCAAAGCCTTCTCATTAGCACAAGGACAAGTTTTGCCCTGGTAGTTATCACTGCCATTTCTGCACCCTTAACCTGGAAAAAAAGCGTATTATCATGTTTTCCCTTCTTCACGCTTTATCATTGTAAGGGTGAAAACGGTCATTTATTAAACAGCCTGCAGAAAACGCGACGTCAAAGGGGCAATGTGGGAATCTTTGATTCTAAAAGTTTGCGGAGAACTGCCACTTCAAATTTTCAAACTATGTGTCTCATATTCGTCTATTTTCAAACTTTATACAGCAGGCTCAATCTTATGTTCAGCGTGAGAGATTTATTTTAGAATTTCAGAGTGAAAAATAATATGAATAGTTAGCAAGTAAAGGAATGCTTGTGTTGCCATCACCGGGCTGCCTTTATGCCTTTAACAGGAGAATATCATTCAGCGATGGGTTTCCAACGGAAATCTTCATTGTAATCCTACAGCAAAAACCAAACAAAAAGGGAGTCTGTTTTCGCTTGTATAACGTACTTATGGCGGTAGTTTTTTTTTGTTATGTTGGGGGGGGGGGGGGTGTTGGAGGAAGGGGTGTTGCTTTTGATAGAGGGTTTTGTTTTGCTTGGTTTGGTTTTTGTTTGTATACTTTTGTTTTGTTTTACTGCATTTTACATTCACTGTTTTAATTTTCTAATGCGTTTTTCTTTTCTCTCTACAAGCCCACAACAGTAGATCATGGCGCATTTCTGTGTCAGGTTTCATTCCTTTATAATTGTGTTTGAAATAATAGTTTCTTTTTTAATCTCGCACTCTATATCCATATTCGTTATAGTGCCGTTTTGGTTTTGGGTTTTAGTTTTGCTTTCTTTTTTCCTTCTTTTAAGATCTACTTCACAGTCTCTTCTTCACGTTGCTAAATAATCGGTGTGTTTTTGCTTCTAACCTCATCAAGAGAAAGGAAGTCAGACTGGCGCGCGTACGTGCGTGCAAGCACACACACACACACACACACACACACACACACACACACACACACACACACACACACACACACACACACACCACACAACACACACCAGTGCGTGCGCGCACACACACACAAACATGCACATATGCACACTCGCAAATGCTTGTGCGCCTGCTTATGCACGTGGGGTGGAAGGTTCATGCATCCCTTTCAACTAAAGACGATCTTGATCAAGATTCTAAGTGCTCAATTTTCCGCCTGACAGGGATGTTCCTGCTTAATGCTCAACATGATCACCTCATTCCCTTTTAGTGGGGAGAGAAAAAAGAACCCCCACACATCACCTCAAAAACCTTAATGACTCCCTTGGTGTAAACTTGCTCTTACGGAATCGAATTCTCTTTTTAAAAAATGATTGGCATTTTTTTCTAAAGGCATATCCCCATATGATATCATTGAGAACGTTTTCTATGAGATAATAGCCACTTGTTCACTAAGTAATTTGAAGGTCATCTGCGAGTTCTTGTCAGAAAAGAGTTGTCATATTTTTTTTTAAACCTTGCTTATTCTTGCAGAACTGGTGCTTCACAGATAGTTCTCTAGTACATGATTATGGAACATTATGGATTCTAGAGAAAAATGGACATTTATTTGTTGAATAGATGTCAGTAAGGCTAACTCCATCTGTGAATGAACACACACACACACACACTCACTCACTTACACACACAGACACACACTCACACACACGCGCGCGCGCGCGCGCGCACGCACGCACACACATACAACACACACACCTATTAAGACAGACAGACATAGGTAAAGATAGAGACTTGGCTACTTTTCTACTATTCCAAGCTACCTTTTTCAATCATATGCCTATGTTTCTAATCTCCTTTATGTTGTTGCTTATTGGGTCTCTTTGTTTTCACGCTCTTTGCTGTGTTTGCTACTTTTTCTTTTTAAAGATGACGAATATACTGTGCAACTTTCGCATACACCCCTCCCGCAAACCATGTTGATTTTCAGCTACAGTACAGCACAGACCAAGAGCATGTTCTTTCATCCACATACAGTAGGCACCTGTCGGTCAGTCACTTTAAAGGACAACAGACAGCTACTTTTGTTTCTGATTTGGTGTGTGTGTGTGTGTGTGTGTGTGTGTGTTGTGTGTGTGTGTGTGTGTGTGTGTGTGTGTGTGTGTGTGTGTGTGTGTGTGTGTCTGTCTGTCTGTCCTGTCTGTCTGTCGTCTGTCTGTCTGTCTGTCTGTCTGTCTGTCTGTCTGTCTGTGTGGTGTGTCTGTGTGTGAAATCAAGTCAAGTCAAACTTTTTTTCCAGATGGTGCATTGAATAAGCAATGCAATTGCGTTTTTTTCATCAAGCTATCCATCTAAAAACATTTGAAAAAGGAAAAACCTTAAAAAGATATATCGTGCAAATGAAAAAGAAAATAAATTAAAACACACACACCAAAACAAGAAACTATCACTGTGTGCGTGCGTGCGTGCGTGCATGTGTGTGTGAGTCTGTATATGTTTGTGTGGCTTGCATGTGCGTACGTGCGTGCATGTTTGTGTATATATATATGTGTATATATATGTTTGTGTGTGTTTGTGTGTGTGTATACACATATGCATATACATATACATACATTAATATATATATATATATATATATATATATATATATATATATATATATATCTGTCTCTGTGTGCGCGCGCATGTACGCACACGTGCACGCTTGTGTGCCTGTGTGTGCATGTGGATGGAAAGCTCGATGTGTTCATTTCAGCTAAAGAGGATCTTCATCAACATTCTATGTGCTCAATTTTCTGCATGGCGGAGTTTTTCCCCGCTTATAATTCAACGTGTTCACCTGAATGCGTTTTAACAAGAAGAGAAAGCACAACACACACACACACACACACACACACACACACACACACACACACACACACACACACACACACACACACACACACAGACGCGCGCGCGTGCACGCACGCATGCTGGCGCGCGCGCACGCTCTCTCTCTCTCTCTCTCTCTCTCTCTCCTCTCTCTCTCTCTCAAAACACCATCACCACCACCACCACCACCATCTCCAGTCATTATGACTCACTAGGCATACACGGGCTCAGATGGAATCTCGGCCCCTGAAGAAACGTAATATCCTTGTTAAAGGCATTTTCTGAGCGGATGATATGAACTTGTGAACTGAGTAATTTAGAAGTTATCACCGATCTGCTGTCAGAAAAGAGGTAGGGTTTGTTTTTTTCGGTGCTGCTAGTTGCGTTTGCCTTTGCTCTATCTCCTCTATCTCACTCATCCAACCTCTTAATCGCAGAGGCCGTTTCTCTGAAGTCGGAGTATGGCTCCCTGTGTGGCTACTACAGTCTTACTTGCAAACTTCTCATTTAGAGTGCAATTTCCATCTCACACAGTGATTCCCGGGTGGATGAGCGAGTCGGAGAGAGTGTACAAAATTTCGAGTGACCTCAGAGTGTTAAGCTGGAACGTACATAGCAGCAGCACAACAATAACCACCACAACAACAACAACAACTGAGCCGTGAGTACACACTGGATGACAATTTTGTATGTATACGTGTGATGGGCGGTAATTAGATTATCTCCCATGTGAACGGAGCGCGCATTCGCAGCGTCGTGTTTCTATTTAGAGACACACCTGTGAATTGTCGATGCTCCGATTCCTTGGGTAGTGGTCGAAACCTTCGTTGCATGCGCTTCGCCTTCATGGTGATACGTATTTATGCAACCTCTTTTAGAGGTCACATTCTAAACTGACTAGCTGTGCCGTGTTCCCGAGTTGTGCAGAGATGGACATCACACATGTCCGCTCTGTTACAAATGTGTCAGAAGTGGGATGGAAGACCCAAGTAGGTAAGTTAGTGTTTTGTATTAACCGTTGCGGGGCTAATGGTTTTCAGCATCAAATATGCAACCAGTAGCCTACCTTCGGATTGGGTGTAAGACCATGTAGGATTATTATTTTTTGTAGTTAGCAGTTTTAGGGCTACTGGACAGTATCAAATATGTGGCCAGGTAGCGTACTCGGGATGCGTACAGTTGGCCGTGTGATTGATGGCGGTAATTAGTTACTCCATGTGAACGGAGCGCGCATTCGCACGTCGTGTTTCTATTTAGAGACACACCTGTGAATTGTCGAGCTCTGATCCTTGTAGTGGTCGAAAACCTTCGTTGCATGCACTTTGCCTCAGCGTAAAATGTAGTATTTATGCAGCCTCTTTTTAGAGCCACATTCCACTGTCTGACCGGCTGTCGTTGCCGAAGTTGTACAAGTCGCGGCAGATCAAATATCTGCACTTGTTACATACGTTTTTCAGTACTCGCCATATAGGCATCCTTACTCAACTTCAGGGGACTTACTCTCTTAAATAATTCTCTTTTAAGAGAGTGCTGCAGCTGTTTTTCGAGAGATTGTCATGGCTAAAGGCAATCTCAACATAACATGTAAAAACGTAACAACATTCTAATGTAAGTTTTGGCTCTCAGCTTATATCAATAACTGAAAGCTTTTGCCGTGGGCCATATTACTTTTTTGAGGATCTTCGAGGGGGGGGGGGGGGTTGACAAAGTTGTTGTATGGAAGATAATATGTGGAAAGGGCATTCGCTTGTGTCTGTCCACTTGGCTCGTCTTGTTTGTTTAGAAAAAATTGAACTTAGTACTAAAAACAGCATGCTAATGTTGAAGTTGAACCCCCGCGTGCACATACACACACATACATGCATATGGACGTACGCACACACGCATGCACACACACATGCACACACACAACGCACGCATGCACACACACACGCATGCATGCATGCACACACGCGCACGCGCACGTGCGCGCGCGCATGCACACACGCTCGAGCGAACATGCCATCATACTTTCTTTCTCTATATCTGTCTGTCTGTCTGTCTCTCTATCTCTGTCTGTCTGTCTCTGTCTGTCTCTCTGTTTCTGTCTCTGTCTCTCTCTCTCCCTCTCTCTCTCCCTCTCTCTCTCTCCCTCTCTCTCTCCCTCTCTCTCTCTCTCTCGCTCTCGCTCGTGCTACCTCTCTGATAAAAAAAATAATCTTTTAGAAATAAAAAAGTTAGACAGGTTCGTTCAGTGTTCGCAACATTTTTTGTCCACTTTCCATTTCCAACCCACTGACTTTGGGGTTGTATTTTTTGTTTTGCTAGTATATGTGTGTGTGTTTTTTTTCTTTTCTGTGTACCATTCTGATTTAGAGGCATTTGCAGCAACTCGAATCATTCCATCAAGCTTTGAATACAAATAGCTCGTAGCAACACAAGCAAGAAGGGTATGTGATTATTTTTAGTGTATCTATGTCGTGACTATAGGAGCCTTGATTGAGTAAAATTGCTCCAGATTTTGTAATAGATCACGGTAAATTCAAAAATCGCATGATTTTGGTATGTTATCTACAGTTATGTCTGCCACTTCACTGCTTTGCTCGGTGTCAATTAGGAGCACGGGATAGCCTGGTGGTCACAGTGATGCGCTCGTGATCCGCTGACCTGGTTCGAATCTCGTTCAAGAGGATTTTTTCTCTGGACTTAACATCAGTGCCGACTCTAACCCACCCCCGAATCCTTTGGATGAGACTATAAACCGAGGCCCCGTGTGTGAACGCACGCAGAACATCTTGCGAACACGTTAAAACCCGTTTTTCTTTTCGGAACAGTAGGCCATTGTGAGCTGGTGGAAACGGATGACAAAATTACAAAACTGCATACACACGGGGACTAGATGTTAAAAAAGCACATGAGTGCGTATTCCATTATCCTCGAAATGAAAAAATAGAGAAAAAATAGATACAATGTCATATTGATGGAAAGATGGTTCCTTTCAAGAGTGTCCTCGTACGTGTATCACGTGCAGCTTATCTGTGTGGGAAAATGGGGACTGATCAATAGTTCTGGCTCTGTGCCGGGTACAGGGCGCTTTCCGCAATGCTGCTATCACTAAACACACACGCAGACAGAAACAGCCACAGGGGTTGTTTTTTTTTTTTTTTTTTTTTTTTTTTTTTACAAAACGGTTGCTGGTGATAAAAGATTGTTTTTTTTAAATGGGGTATGTGCATTAAAATCTCTGATGTCTAAACATTTCTCACCCAAGTTATAAAACGTATGTAACAATCTGTATACTGGTCATTAGGCCATTTAGTGTGTGGGTTGGTGGGTGGGGAGGTCATTTTGCCATTCCTCAATAATGTGCACACACACACATACAGATATATATAAATATATATATTATATATATATATATATATATATATATATATATATATATATAATATATATATATATAATATACACGTGTGTGTGTGTGCACGCGTATGTGCATGCAATGTGCATGTTTATAGAAAGCACAATCATAATTTGAAAGCAAAACAGAAAATTGAACTAGTGCATAATGCGCACAGGCATTAAACGTTAGCGCTCGTTTTCTATCACTTGTTTTGGTTAATTTTAATAGAGACAAAGTGCACGTTTGGATTTGAGATTCATTGGAGTGTCAGGCCGCTATCGGGCCACCGGCAAGAAGAGCTCTGCATTGCTGCTGAGTCCATTCGGTGGTGTTCATTGGTGTCTGCTTTGAGCTTACATACACAGAACACCACCTAAGTCCCGAACTGGCGACAGTAACAGCTCAGTCGCGGAGCCAGACTAAGTGAGACGTCCATCCGGGATGGTGACCCCCCCCCCACTCCAAAGACTTTCTCCCGTGACCCCTGAGGGCATTAGGCTCACAGCTGACCACAAGCACAATATAATCATGTGGAAACAAAAGCTAAGGTCACAATGAGACCAGAGTAAGCGCAGCCACCGAATCAGAGACAATCTTCTTTTTTCCGCATGAAGATCAATAATGATCAGGATGGTGAAATGGTGATGCTACGAATTTCCGTCTGCTTTGAGACTGCATGCTAGGGTTGTACTTTCTGCACTACTAGTGATCGTATATCCCGGTGTCACCAGGCCCGAGAAATACAAGCCCCTGCAGTGCAGGTCAGGTTGTTTGAGCGACACTATCAAAATCACATTCAGAAAGCGAATGAAGCTCGTCAGCGTGATCCCAGTCTTCCCGATGAGCAAACTCACTCTGATTGAGCCGTCCGGAGTCCAGAAACTTCCTATGGGATTCGAACCCTGTGAGCTTCCAGTTGGCAGCCCACAGGGCTAGCCACTGCACCAAAGACGGCTGGTGGAAAGTTGCTGTGATTCGTGTTGCCCTTTCCCTACGGCTTAAACCACGGAAAACAGTGTGGTTGCGCAATGGACACAGTAACCTTACCTGTCCAGGTGCACTCCTTTTTATACCACAGACTGGCATCGTTATGCTAATCGACAAGCCATTAGCGCTGATCTAGGAACTGTTTACATGGTCTGGTTATAGACTGGCGGTTTGTTTTTTATCAACACTCGTTTTCCTCCAAACTTGCGCCCTTCATTTTTTAATTTTGCAATTTGGAGAGGAAAGTCGGAAGAGTTGATTGAAAAACTTTACAGAATATCTCAACAGCATTTTAAGAGTAACAGATTGAGAAGTAAAAGTCATTCTGTTGTTCTCAAGAGAACTGTCAACACATAAATAGCATAGCCAGTTTTGATTTTTAGTTTTCTTCCTCAGCTAGACCTCCGATGTTCACCAACGTGACATTTTTTTTATTCATGCGACCGTCTTTACCCAACGTTAAAGTAGCCGCATTCCGACTTCGGGGATGAATTCTGAACACAACACCAGTGTGCACGTGGCTTTACTCTCGTCATCCGTTCTTACCGGCAGGAGTGGCCTACCCTTACTATCATTATTGCTATCAGTGTTATTATGATTTACTCAGGCCAGCGGGCAGACGACTCCTGCAGACTTACAAGTACAGGAGAATTCCAGGCACTACGCATCCTGTGCGATAGGGAACGCAGAAAAGAGAGAGAGCGCCTAGTTCTTGTAATAAAAGAAAAGTACAAATCCACTAGTCTAACTTCTATAGTTTGGCTGCTTTGCCAAAGTGCATAGGATACAACAGTGTTTTATTACTTTACTTACACACAAGAGAATAAAGATGAAATCTCAAACTCATTTTGCTAGCACAAAAATCAAGTGAACGGTAAAACTAAAAAAAAAATAACAGAGAAGGAAAGAAAGAAAGAAAGAAAGAACAAATTAACGAATGAGTGAATGAATGAAAGAATGACTAACTGAATGACTGACTGAATGACTGACTGACTGACTGACTGACTGAATGAATGAATGAAATAAATGAATGAAAATGAATGGAATGGATCATGAATAATGAATGCATGAATGAATGAATGCATGAATGCATGAATGAATGAAAAGCAGATAAACAAATAGTAAGAAAGAGATAGAGAAAAAGAACAGCCCGCAGAATCACTAGACCTAAAGAAACTATCTAATGAAGAAAGATTTGTAACAGAAAAGATGTGCAAAACTAGTTCTACTCAAAACTTCGCTTTTGAATATGATTATTCTCAAAATTCAGACGCTGAAAAACGTTAGGAAGGTGTAAGAGAGAGAGAGAGAGAGAGAGAGAGAGAGAGAGAGAGAGAGAGAGAGAGAGAGAGAGAGAGAGAGAGAGAGAGAGAGACAGAGACAGAGACAGAGACAGAGACAGAGAGACAGAGAGAGACAGAGAGAGACAGAGACAGAGACAGACAGACAGAGATTGTGTGTGTATGTTTGTGTGTGTATGTGCGCGCGCGCACGCGCTGTGGTGTGTGTGTGTGTGTGGTGTGTGTGTGTGTGTGTGTGTGTGTGTGTGTGTGTGCGTGCATGCGTGCGTGCATGTCTGTCTGTCTGTCTTTCTGTCTGTCTGTCGGTCTGGTTGTTTGTCTGGGTGTCTGTCAACCTCTATGTGTGTGTGTGTGCGTTGTTGTGTGTGGTGTGTGTGTGTGCGTGCGTGTGTGTGTGCGTGTGTGTGCGTGTGTGTGTAATACATAGTAATAACAAATAAAAAAAAAAGTAGGCTTAGCATTAACAGACCCAGATAAACGCGCGTGTGCTTGTTGCTGTAATGGTTGTCTGTTCACTGTGAGGGATGACAGACGAGAAAGAAAAGAAACAAAATGGCTGATAGGGCTCAAAAAGAACAAAAAACGATGAGTACAGAAGAATCGTGTGACAATTTTGCCTGAAAATGCAACAGAACTGTAAAACTAAAAGCAAAACCTAGGCTTAAATGTATCATAAGGTGTGCCCGTTAAGATGTGTGTGTGTGTGTATGTATGTGTGTGTGTGTGTGTGTGTGTGTGTGTGTGTGTGTGTGTGTGTGTGTGTGTGTGTGTGTGTGTGTGTGTGGTGTGTGTGTGTGTGTGTGTGTGTGTGTGTGTGTGTGTGTGTGAGTGTGTGTTTGATTTATTTGATTTATTTTTTGATTTATTCTTTTATATCGAGGATAATGGAATAAGCACTCTTGCGCTTTTTTCATCCAGTCCCCGTGTGTATGCAGTTTTGTAAATGTCATCTGTTCCACCGCACACGATGGCCTACTCTTACGAAAAGCGAACAGGATTTAACGTGTGCGCAAGATGTTCTTCGTGCGTTCGTACACGGGCCTCGGTTTAAAGTCTCTCCGAAGGACTTTAAACGAGTGTGGTGTGTGTTGTGGGGGTGTGGGTTGGTGTGTGTGTGTGTGTTTGGTGTGTGTGTGTGTGTGTTGTGTGTGTGTGTGTGTGTGTTTGTGTGTGTGGTTGTGTGTGTGTGTGTTTTGGTGTGTGTGTTGTGTGTGTGTGTGTGTGTGTGTGTGTGTGTGTTGCATGTGTGTGTGTGTTGCGTGTGTGTGTGTGTGCGTGCTTGTCGCGCGCGCGCGCGTGTTTGTGTGTATGTGTGTGTGTTTATACAAGCATACATGCGGGCGCACACGATAATGAAAAGTCTGAAACGTAACCCAACACCGTTCGCTTTAACTGAATAAGACAGTAGAGTGCAGGAATAAAGAAATGTAAAACAGACAAAACTGCCAAATTAACTCCAACTGTTTGCTTTTAGCATGATCGTGTTGAAACTTGATATCCTGATCAGTTTGTTGATTTGGTTTTTAGGGGAATGTTATTTGGGGGGGTGGGGGTGTTGTTGTTGTTGTTGTTGTTGTTGTTTGTTTTTTTGGGGGGTTACAAGAGTGCTTTGGAGAGACAGACATGCAGGCAGACAGATACAACGACGTCAAGACAAAAGTGAGGCACAGAGACAGAGAGAAGAGAGAGAGAAAGAGAGAGAGAGAGAGAGAGGAGAGAGAGAGAGAGAGAGAGAGAGAGAGAGGCAGACAGACAGACAGACAGACAGACAAGACAAAGAGAAAGAGACAGGAAGGGAGGGAGGGAGACGGACAGACAGAGGTAGACAACAGAGAGAGATATACAGACAAGACAGAGTGAGACAGACAGAGAAAAACAGAGACAGAGAGACATAAAGAAAAACAAGAGAGACAGAGAAAGAGAGAGAAGACTGAGAGAGATATAAAGACAAAGATTGAGACAGAGAGAGAAAGACAGAGACAGAGAGACAAAAAGAAAAGCATATAGAGAGAGAGACAGAGAAAGAGAGATAGAGAGGAATAGAGAGATAGAGACAGAGACAGACAAAGACAGAGAGAGACAAAAAGATAGAGAGAGACAAAAGCAGACAGAGACAAAAAGACAGAGACAAAAAGACAGAGACAAAAAGACAGACAGGGACAAAAAGACAGAGACAAACATGCAGAGAAAAAAGACAGAGAGAGACAAAAAGACAGAGACAAAAAGACAGACGGAGTCAAAAAGACAGAAGAGTCAAAAAGACAGACAGAGACATTAAGATACACAGAGACAGAGATTGATAGACAAAAAGACAGAAAGAAGAAAACACATGAGACAAGAATTCTGACAGAAACAAAAGGACAGATACAGAAAGACAGAATCAGAAAGACAGACCGAGACAAACAGACAGACACAGACAGAGGCAAAAAGATAGAGACAAAAAGACATAGATGAAAAGCAGATACACAAAGGAGGGGAGAGAATTGAATTGAATTGAATTGAATTAATTTTATTTTCAGAAGGTGATAGAGTAAGCATGACAATTGCTTTTTTACATCCAGCCTTCTATAACAATACAAAAACAAAAAAGAGGAAAGAAAATCATAACAATGAGAAACAATTAGGGGGGGGGGGTACATAACCTGATTCTTAATCATGCAATTATACCTGTTTTCAAATAATAGGCGAACAGCTGAAGTAAATGAGAGAGAGAGAGAGAGAGAGAGAGAGAGAGAGAGAGAGAGAGAGAGAGAGAGAGAAGACAGACAGACAGACAGACAGACAGACAGACAGACAGACAGACAGACAGACAGACAGATACAAAGAGAGAAATTATGAACAATTTTTTTACCAGGGTAATGAGATAATTAAAATAAACAAGCCATTACCTAACAACAACAATAAATACCCAAAAGCAAAGAGACTCCCCCCCCCTATTTCCCCTTATTGAGGACAACACAGAGCAAAGAAAAGTCTAAAAAAAAATTAAAAAAAGAGAAAAAAAGAATGTTTGTATCATAAGAAAATATCACAAAACGCATACACCTGCACGCACACACGCACTCAATCTCATATTAAAACATACTGATCACTGCATGCTGCATATGCACGACAAATGGATGATGCACTGTATGGATTATTATTCAATAAAAACTACTTTAAAATGTGAAATACGCAAGTTTAAGATCAATACGCTTCAACTAACAAAACACTCGTATATGACTAGTCTTTAGCTTAGCATTATAGTAGCAATAAAGACAGGAAATACAAACTATTGACTAGGTTAACTCATTTTTCAATGAATGCATAAGATGACATTTATAAGCACGTTTAAATGACAAGATACTGCTGGCATTTTTTATGCATTCTGGCAACGTGTTCCATAGAACTCCTCCTGAGTAGGAAAGGCTAGTTTTGTACATGTCAATCCTTGGTTTCCGAATCAGTATATTGTTCGTGTATTTTGACTGATTAAGGGGAAATCTTGCAGTCACAGTAGTTGGAGCAAGTTCGTTCATTATTCGATACATTGTAACAGCTTTATTGTATTCGAGCTGGTAATTTAAGGGGAGGATATCTAGTTTAATTTAATCTTGAGGTGACAAGCTAGAAGATTTTAACAGTATGAGTTTAAGAGCTCTTTTGTGGATCCTTAAAAGAGGTTTTAAGTTGTTACCACTGCTTAAGTCATACAACGTTGAAGCATAGTCAATGATAGATTGTATATGAGCATGATAAAATTGTTTACGAGCATTGAGATCTAAATAATGTTTAATTTTTGAAAGTTGATATACCTTTTGTGAGATTCGCTTGCATAGGCTGTCAATATGGGATGACCAGCTGAGATTGTTATCAATAATGACTCCCAATACTCGATGAGTGTTAACTTCACTGATAGCGTTATTACCAAGATAAATATGAGGCATGAGAAAAGAGATGTTTTGTCGCTTTTGTCGAGAAGTAATTGTCATGTATTTTGTTTTGTGTTCATTCAAAGACATATGGTTGAGCTCAGTCCACTTTAATAATTGATTGGCATTTTCTTGTAAAGAAATAACAAGTTGTTCCAAGTCAGGATGAGAGGCATGAATAGAAGTGTCATCAGCAAAAAGTTCACACTGGCCTTTTGTAATAAGGAGAAAGCGGAGAGGAGAGAGAGAGAGAGAGAGAAGAGAGAGAGAGAGAGAGAGAGAGAGAGAGAGAGAAGAGAGAGAGAGAAGAGAGAGAGAAAAAAGTGAGAAAAGAGAGGAGGAGAGAGAGAGAGAGAGAGTGAAGAGAGAAGCAGACAGACAGACAGACAGACTGACAGATAATCAGAAAGGGAACTGTTTCGTGATAAAGTCGAGTTGAAATAGCGTAAATTCCTGGATCGGAATGTAGCTACCTTAATGGTGGGGAAAAAGTCCCTTACACAAATATATCACTAAGGGGTGAACCTGGGAGATTTAGCCAAGAAAGGAAAAAGAATATTTAGGCAATTTGTTTCTTAAATATGGGCTATACAGACGGTTTTGTGTTCTTTCTGATTCTGTCTCTTTTCTATTGCCTGTGTTTTCTATCGCGTTAATCTTGCAGACTTCTTTTTCTTGGGGTCGCTTTTCTCTATTTCCAGCGAATTAAGTCACATTTACGCTTTCCAAACAGCAGGTAATATCATTCCCACAAATAACAAGGAATCAGGTTAAATACAGAAAAGGACAAAGAACAACTTGCAGACACAAAAACCCTCTCTCCTCTCTCTCTCTCTCTCTCTCTCTCTCTCTCTCTCTCTCTCTCTCCTCTCTCTCTCTCTCTCTCTCTCTCCTCTCTCTCTCTCTCTCTCTCTCCCTCCTCTCTCTCTCTCTCCTCTCACTCATCACCACACACACACACACACACTCTCCACCATCACCATCACTCACCTCACACCACACACACACACACACACACAACACACACGTGTTTGCGTACGCTTGATCGCATGTGTGTGTGCGTGCGCGCGCTTTTAGGTGTGTGTGTGTAGTTATGTCTTTGTGTTTATTTCTTTTTATTATTATCATTTTCTTCTTCTTTTTCTTCTTTTTTCTTCTTTTTCTTTTCTTTTATCTTTTTTTTTTTCTTTTCTTCTTCTATTACGAGGATAATAGAATAAGCACTCACGTGTTTTTTTCATCCAGTCCCCGTGTGTATGCAGTTCTGTAAATCTGTAAATCTTGTCATCTGTTCCCACCGGCACACAATGGTCTGTATACTCTTACGAAAAGCGAAACAGGATTTAACGTGTGCAAAAGATGTTCTGCGTGTATGTGATTGCGTGTGCATGTGAGTGTGTGTGTTTTTATGTGTGTGTATGTGTGTGTGCATGTGTGTATGTATAAATATGTGTGTGTGCGTTTGTGAGTATGTATGTGTATGCGTGTGTGTATATGTATGTATGTGTATATGTGTGTTTTGTGTGTGTGTTTGTGTGTGTATGTATGTACGTACTTATGTATGTATGCATGTAAATTTGTGTATGTGTTTGTGTCTGTGCGCGCATGCATATTTGTGTACACGTGTATGTATGCGTGTGTATGGCGTATGCGAATATATGTGTGGATCTGTCTTTGTGTGAGCGCATGTGTGTGTTAAATGTGCGTCCGCACGTGCGCTCGTGCACACGCATTTGTGTGTGGTTTGTTGTGTGTATGTGTGCAGTGTGTTTGTGTGTGTGTTTGTGGTGTGTGTTGTTTGTGTGTGTTGTGTGTTGTGTGTGTGTGTGTGTGTGTGTGTGTGTGTGTGTGCGCCGCGCTCGCGCATGTGTATGTGAACATGTGTGTATATGTGTGTATGTGCATGTGTTTATTTGTATGTTTCTGTGTGTGTGTGTTTGTGACGTGTGCACACACGCATGGCTGCGCCTCCACGTTTACATGTGTGTGTCTATGTATCTGTGGTGTCTGAGTGACTGTGTGTCTGTGTGTTTGTATATATAATAGATACAATTACTTGTCAGTGATAGTCATTAAATTTCATCATATGTGCCTATGCTCCACACCATAATGTCTCGTATTTGTCGTGTACATTTGCACATTTTGTGCGCTGTATTTTACTCTGACTACACAGGTGTAGGACGTGTTGATGTCTTTACTACCTTGTTCCAGTTTTGCTTTCTTCTCACTATAGTGTTGCACATGACCCATGCAAGTATCTGTGCCTACTTGCCTGACTTACGAAGTACTGCAACTTTCTCATGTAAAACACAGTCATAGCTCTCTTACTGAAGCTCTCTCTGTCCTCTCTGTCTCTCCCTCTGTATCTCTCTCTGTCTCTTCTCTGTCTCTCTCTCTCTCTGTCTCTCTCTCCCTCTGTCTGTCTTCTGTCTATCTGTCTGTCTTTCTGTCTGTCTGTCTGTCTGTCTCTCTGTCTGTCTCTGTCTCTGTCTGTCCTCTGTCTCTGTCTCTCTCGTCTCTCTCTCTGCTCTCTCTCTCTCTTGTGTCTCTCTCTCTCTTCTCTCTCTCTCTCTCTCTCTCTGTCTCTCTTATTTCAAAGAGGTATTCCAAAGCAATAAAGGTATATTTAATAACTGTTTACGTACAGAAGTAGATTTGTTAGAAGGAAATGAACATGAACTAAACAGAGAAATTACAAAAGAGGAAATAAAAACAGCTATACACAAACTGAAGTCTGGTAAGGCATGTGGGATTGATGAAATTACTGCGGAAATGCTAAAAAATGGAACTAGCGAAGCTAAACAGTTCATATTCAAGCTTTTTAATACTATATTCAATAAAGGTATATATCCACAGATCTGGTCTAAAGCCATTATTATTCCAATTTATAAAAAAGGGGATCCAGAATTAGTAGATAATTATAGAGGAGTATCATTACTGAGTATTTATCCAAATGTTATACTTTATACTAAACGCAAGATTGTACTCCTGGCTAGAAAATAATCACTTGATCTGTGAAAACCAAGCAGGTTTTAGGAAGGGATATTCTACAGTAGACCAGATTTTCAATCTATATTCAATTGTCCAGAAGTGTATGTCCAAGAAAGGTCAAAAACTGTATGTTGCTTTTGTTGATTTCAAAAAAGCCTTTGACTCGATTAAACATGATAAACTTTTGAACTGTATAAAAAGTCAGGGGATAAAGGGAAAATTTCTTGCTTCACTATCAGCCATGTATAGCTCCTTATTATCTTGTATCCGAATGAATAGCCAGTTATCAGATTTTTTTGAATGTCCAGTAGGAGTCAGGCAAGGTTGTGTTCTAAGCCCCACGTTGTTTTCAATATTTATCAACCAGCTAGCTAATGATATCAATGAAAAAGGAAACATGGGGTTCAGTTGCTACCCAATATCATGGATATTTTTATTCTGTTGTTTGCAGATGATGTTGCACTATTTTCAACAACCCCAGGAGGTTTGCAGCATCAATTAAACATTTTGAAAGACTGCTGTAATGATTTACAGTTAAGTGTTAACATTAATAAAACGAAGGTGATGGTCTTTAGAAAAGGCGGATTTCTGTCAAAACAGGAGCAATGGTATTACAATGGTATTAGGTTAGAAGTTGTAAATCAGTATTGCTATTTAGGGTTCAGTTTTACAACAAAGGTTAGCTGTAAATTAGGTACAGAGCATTTAGTAAGGGAAGGAAGGCAGTGGTTCAGTTAAATAAAGTATTTCACAGGTATAAAGAGATGAATGCTAGTACCTTCTTCAAGATTTTCGATACTAAGATTCAGCCAATTTTATTGTATTCATCAGAAATATGGGGCACAAACATACTAGAACACATTGAGAAAATTCATTTGATGGCATGTAAAAGATTTTTAGGAGTACCTGTAAGAACACCCAATAAGATGGTATACGGAGATTTAGGTAGATATCCACTTTATGTCAATTCATGTACAAGAACTATTAAGTACTGGTTAAAACTATTGCAAATAGATCAAAACAGAATACCATATAATGCCTACTACATGCTGTTAGAGCTAGATAGAAATGGTAAATACTGCTGGATTTCAAAAATAAGGGAAATTTTATGTGAAACCGGTTTTAACATTGTTTGAATGCAACAAGGTGTTGGGGATGTAAAACTTTTCTTAGGTATGTTTAAGCAAAGATTAGTAGATATGTTCATTCAAGAATGGGATGGGACTATAAGAGATAAAGATAGGTATGACCATTACAGATCATTTAAAAGTATTTTTGTAAAAGAGCAGTATATAAACTCTATGGATGTCTACTGCTTTCGAGTAGCAATCACACAAGCAAGATTTAATGTTCTACCCCTTAATAATAATGTATATAGATATAGTGAGAATGATGGAGAAAAAATGTGTCCTTTTTGTAAAACGAAAGTTGAAAATGAAGCCCACTTTCTTTGGGAATGTTGCATATACACTGGCTTAAGAGAAAAGTTTTTAAGTGAGTGTATCAACGTACCTTTGCCCGATCCGTTCAAAGCAACAAATGATGAGTACAGGCACAGTTTGTCAAGATATATTTTTCACTCTATTAATAAAAGGAAGACAATGCTAATTCAAGATGTATATTAAAAAAATGTTACGATTCGATACGTAATTGATGTGCATGATTTC
>CM060330.1:19480063-19485063 GCA_030674155.1 Stramonita haemastoma
AAGCATGCACACCACCCACACACATACATACTTATTACCTACCTACCTACCTACCTACCTACCTACCTACCTACCTACCTACCTACCTACCTACCTACCTACCTACCTACCTGCCTGCCTGCCTACCTACCTACCTACCTACCTACCTACCTACACCACACACACCACACACACACACACACACACACACACACACAACCACACACACACACACACACACACACACACACACACACACACGGATGACGGGATATCCTGATGGTCAGAGTAAAGCGCTCGTGTTCTGCTGACCCGAGTTCGAATCTCGTTCAAGAGGATTTTTCCAGGAAAAATCAGTGCCGACTCCACTCCCTACAAAAGTCCTGCTGATAAGACTAAAAACCGAGGAACATCTTGCGCACACGTTAAAACTCGTTCAGTTTTTATGGAGAGTAGGCCATTAGGTGCCGGTGGGAACGGATGACAACATTTACAAAACTGCATACACACGGGGACTGAATATAAAAAGCACATGAGTGCTTCTTTCATTATTCAGGAAATAAAAGAATAAATAGGTAAATAAACAAACAAACGTGCAAAAACGTATGCGCGCGTAACATTAAAACACTACGCCAAACATCTTACGCATACGTTAAAACCTGTTCCGCCCATTAGAAGTCTAGGCTATAGTGTGACGGTGAACAGATAACATTTACAAAACTACATGCACAAGGGGACTGAACGTAAAAAAGTGTGTGGAAACGCACACGTAAGCGTATACACGCCATACTGAAAGAACTGAACAAATAAGCAAGGGAAGAGAACAGAAGCAAAATGATAAAAAATGAAAGATTATACAAAATTGCAAAAGTAATTAAAACCGTCTAATATTATTATGATTATTGTGAAACTTAACGCGGTAATAACTCTTTTCAAACAGTGACACGCATATGGCTATGTATGTATGTGGGGGGTGGTGGCGTGTTTGTGTTTGTGTTTGTGTTGTGTGTGTGTGTGTGTGTGTGTGTGTGTGTGTGTGTGTGTGTGTGTGTGTGTGTGTGTGTGTGTGTTGTGTTTGTGTCTGTGTCTGTGTCTGTGTGGAGGGAAAGGTGCGTGTATTATGTGTGTGCATGTGTGCGTATGTGTCTGTGTGTGTGAATGAGAGACAGACAGACCGACAGCCAGACAGACAGAGGGAGAAACAGGGAGATGTTTTGTAGTCTTATCTCATTTTTAGCTTTTAATTACAATAAGACTTTTTCAGTTTTGTTCTTAGTAACCTCGCGAGCAAAACCAGCAAACAGACTTTGACATTTTTCCTTCTTCCAAAACATATGTTTAAATAGGTAAGAGTAATATTGACAAGCTTGCAAAGAAAGACATTCTTTTCAGTCACAATGAAGAGAAAAGAAACACCCTCTCCCTAACAAAAGAAATATCATCTGCTAAAATAGCTTTCTCCTGAAAAACAGACAAAACATCTTACAAAAAGAGTTTTATTATTTTGTATGAAATACCACACAGTAAGTTCTATAAAAAATCGACATAGTTTTAAGTGTGTGTGTGTGTGTGTGTGTGTGTGTGTGTGTGTGTGTGTGTGTGTGTGTGTGTGTGTGTGTGTGGTGTGTGTGTGTGTTATTTTTTTTTTTATCAATTTTTTTGTATTTTATTCTTTTATATCGAGGATAATGGGATAAGCACTCATGTGCTTTTTCCATCTGTTCCCCGTGTGTATGCAGTTGTGTAAATATTGTCATCTGTTCCCACCGGCACACAATGGCCTACTCTTACGAACCGCGGAACAGGATTTAACGTGTGCGCAAGATGTTCTGCGTGCGTTCGCACACGGACCTCGCTTTACAGTCTCATCCGAAAGACTTTTGGGGAGAGTGGAGTCAGCACTGGTGTTAACTCTGATGTTAAGTGGAGTCAGCACTGATGTGTGTGTGTGTGGTGTGTGTGTGTGTGTGTGTGTGTGTGTGTGTGTGTGGTGTGTGTGTGTGTGTGTGTGTGTGTGTGTGTGTGTGTGTTGTGTTGTGGTGTGTGTGTGGTGTGTGTGTGTGTGTGTGTGTGTTTGTGTGTGTGTGTGTGTGTGTGTGTGTGTGTGTGTGTGAGTGGTTGTGTGTGGGGTTGTGGGGTTGTGTTGTGTGTGTGTGAATCAGAATCAGAATAATTATTGCCAATGTATAGATCTTGTAGGACTTGTACTAAATTCTTTTTCCCTCCATTCCTCAGTTAGCTTAAAGCTCCGAGGCTCACCATTGGTGAGATTTTCGCGTACGCGACCACTTTCGCCCACGATTAAAGTTACTGTATTCTGACTGTGGGGGTGATGTTTAAACACATGAGTGTGCGTGCATTTTATTTTTGTCAGCCATTCTTTACTGGCACGAGCGGCGCAATTTTCTGAAAGGCTGAATTCGTTCTAATGAATACACAAGAGATGCTCTGCAGGAATTATTTCACACGCAGGGCCCCAAATTATAGTCTCAATCGAAGGATTTTCGGGGAGTGGAGTTAGTACTGATGTTAACTCTAGGGGATAACTCCCCATGAACTGGGTCTCGATGGTGGTTTGAATGAAATCTCGATCCCTGGCTGTGATTCAGGAGTTCAATGCTTGAACAGGTGGGTTATCCTCTCCCCTCCACCCCCTCCCTCTCACCCCATCCGCCCTACTGAATAATATGGGGTATCCTCTACTCAGGAAAATATTCCAGTAAAATGCTTTTGATGTTTCGAAACAAAATAAACTTGCTGATTTGGGGTATCTTCTATTGAGGAAAATATTCCATTAAAATGTTTTTGATGTTTCGGAACGAAAAAATTATACTAAAAGCTGTAAATGTTTATTCATGAGAGATGAGAATAAATATAACACTCTCTTTTCAGCAGATTATGTCAACTAGTTAAAATGTTAAAGGAAAGCATTAATGTCCAACACTGAATTTTTGTTCTCCAAAACTGTTGACTTGTTTGGTAATCTGAGGAGGCAATGGGATTATTATGCCGAGTGCATGCAAATTGAAAGCTCAAGTAAATCACAAAAAAACTGTGAGGTTTATCAAGAGAGGAAAAGCAAACAGTGTTGTTCGTATGATAATGATTGAGCTTACTGTCAGCATGTTGGTCTTTTGCTTTTAAAAGCCTTATCTAACAAAGATCTTGGAAGAAGAAGAAGAAGAGAAGAAGAAGAAGAAGAAAGAAGAGAAGAAAGAAGAAAGAAGAAGAAAAGAATTGATAATAATAATAATAATAATAATAATAATAATAATAATAATAATAATAATAATAATAATAATAATAATAATATAATAATAATAATAATGATAATAACAATAACGAAAATAATGAGAATTTTAAGAACATGAAAAAATAACAATAATAACTTTGACAGAAATTTGTTCTTTATAATGATAATGATAATGAGAATGATAGTAACAACAAAAAATCATAATAATAATAATAATGATGATAATAAATTTGATATAAATTAGTTCTTTCGGTGCTTTTTTGTTTTTATTTCGCAAAAACAACGGCATATTACGAACAGGCAGTAAACAGCGGTAGCACAATGCGGTCAGCCTGCACTTATTGCCTGCTGTGATGGAACGGACAGAACATCGCTATTTCCAGACAGCAAGCCCTTCAGATGATGGGGCCATTGTCTGTGGCCTTGCTATAAGTATGCGGGTGTTTGGGATTATGAAGAACAATATTTCTTTTTTAATTACACAAAGCGTCTTTAGATGTTTACAATTTTCGGAGAAACATCTTGAAGCAGGCATTGTTCTTTGTTTCTCTGAACTACGAGGATAACCAATAGTGAATTTGTTATGTATGCGACTGTTTGGGGCCTGCCCTTACAGGCAGCTGCATTCCGACTTCGGGGACGATGTCTAAAACACGATACCTTCTTTCGTTTTATCTTTTTTATTTTGTCATCCGTTTTTACCGGCCCTTCATGGTCTACTCTGGCGAGAAGCAGACCTGTGTGCAAGATGCTCTGTGTGGGCTGCACTCGAGAGCTCGGTTGTAGTCTCATCCACAGGACTTTCATGGGAGTGGAGTAAGTCTCCAACCCAGGGACGGCTGGAACCCGGGGTTTGAGATCAACAATGCGAAGCTGTCTAACCGCTAGGCTGTCCTGCGTGGATGCAAATGCTCTGGATTTGCAAAGCCTGCTTTCAAGTTGAAAATGAAAATGAAAAAAAAAGAAGAACAATTGAACAAGATTGTCCATGTATGAAATGAGGACACCGGGAGACTTTGTTTTGCTATAGAAAAGATACCCTGCAGGGTTGCTGTATTGATAATGTGTGCAGATGCAGGTGGTATATACAGCATAAAACTAACTCTCTGGTTAAATGCACAGGAAATTCTGAGAAAAGTACAGTTGTAAATTTTTGCACAACACACACACACACACACACACACACACACACACACACACACACACACACACACACACACCCCACACACACACACCACCACACACACACACATCACACAACCACACACACACAACACACACACACATGTATATATATATAATAATATTATACACACATATATAATTATATACATATATATATGTATATAATTTATATATATGTGTGTGTGTAGGTGTGTGTGTTAATATATATATATATATATATATATATATATATATATATATATATATATATATATATATATAATATATATCTTCTTCTTCTTTCTCATGACCGGGATGGTCGTGGAGACATGAGAGACGATTCTGCAGCCAGCCGTCGCCATCCAGCCCTGTCCTCCGCCTTCCGAATGAATGTTGGACTGTCCAGGTGGGTCCACTCCTTGATGTTATCCATCCAGCTTTTGGTTTGTCTGCCTCGGCGTCTGCCACCTTCTAGCGTTCCTTGTAGGACTGTCTTGGGGAGGGTGTTGTGGCGTGTGACATGGCCGAACCATGCCAGCTTCCTTTTCTTAACAGTGGCTAGTAGGGGTTCCTGAGGGCCAGCCATCAGTGCGACTTGACTTCG
>CM060330.1:19490063-19497563 GCA_030674155.1 Stramonita haemastoma
TATCACTTAAAGTGGAAAAACGTTACAATTGAAGATTTATTACACACACGCACACATCCATACATGCACACACACGCACGTAGGCACGCACACGCACGCGTGCAACACACACACACACACACACACACACACACACACACACACACACACACACACACACACACACACACACCACGCACGCACCACACACATGGTAACGTGGGCTGGCGCTTTTTGTTTGTACTGTGTTGTGCACGTAGATGAAAACAAGACGTGTAACATATACCAAGCATAGTTTACGATTGCTGACTTGTATAACGATCATGTTAAAACTAGATACCCTGGATATCTAGAGGGAAGCGTTAACCACTTAATGTGTGCGCGCGAGAACGAGAGAGAGAGAGAGAGAGAGAGAGAGAGAGAGAGAGAGAGAGAGAGAGAGAGAGAGAGAGAGAGAGAGAGAGAGATTCCTTATGAGTCTTTAGCTAGTTTCAATTTTTCAGACGTCTAAATCGAACATTCAGAAAACTATCTTAGATTTGGTCACATCTGCAACATCAGGAAACGTAATTAATATGCCGTCATTTTTTTTCTTCTGTTTCAATATTATGTAGTATACATTTTTTGTCAGTGTTACCTTTTCAAATGGAACACTTCTTAGAAAATTGATGTGAACATCGGGGGTGGGGAAGTGGGGGTTAGGATAGCCTAGTGCTTAGAGCGCTGTGTTTATTTATTTATTTTCTTGATTTATTTTATTCTCTTATATTGAGGATAATGGGATAAGCACTTATGAGCTTTTTTTCATCCAGTCCCCGTGAGTATGCAGGTGTAAATATTGTCATCTGTTCCCACCGGTACACAATAGCCTACTCTTTCGAAAAGCGGAACAGGATTTAACGTGTACGTAAGATGTTCTGCGTGCGTTCGCACACGGGGCCTCGGTTTACAGTCTCATCCGAAAGACTTTTTGGGAGAGTGGAGTAAGCACTTTCCAGGGGAAAAATCCCCTCCAACGGGAATCGAACCCGGGTCGTCAAATTTCAGCGCAATGTTCTGACCACTAGGCTATCCTGTCCCCTGTGCGTGTGTGTGTGTGTGTGTGTGTGTGTGTGTGTGTGTGTGTGTGTGTGTGTGTGTGTGTGTGTGTGTGTGTGTGTTGTTGTGTGTGCGTGCGTGCGTGCGTGTGTGTGTGAATGCATGTGCGTGTATGTGATAATGCTATTTCTGATAAGGGCATGGAGTGGGCGTAAAACAAAACCACGAGTCCGTAATCATTATCCTCTAACTAAAAGAATTTGATTTGATTTGATCTTTGCTATATCTTCACCAAACTGTATCATCAACTTCCACACTAAAGCAGTTTCCCATGGGGGGGGGGGGGGGGGGGGTGCTGGTCAAAGCAGAGTGTCACAAAATGTATCTGATACATTTCTTTGAAAATATTCAGTGGACCGACAGACATGAGGAGGTATGTGCCTGCTTTTGCTTTGGGGGGGGGGGGGGGGAGGTTGTTTTGTTGTTTTTTTCTCTGGGTGGAAGGTGGGGTGTTGTGGTGTTTTGTTTTTAAATGTTTACACACTTTGGTTGTTTAAACTTTAACAAAGGTTTTTCTTTCATCTTTTTTTGCTTTCCAGACTTGTGCATACCTTCCAGATATTTGCAGACTTTTCCTGTTTGTCACACCATTGCTCTTTTTATTTTTGTCATAAACCACAAAAACGAAAGGAATCCCCAAAGTCGGAAAATGGCTACCTTAATGGTGGCCAAACGTTTGCATTCTTATGCAGCAAAAAGCCTTCGCTGGTGAATCTCTGAGACCTAAGGGAGGAAGGAAGATACACAAGCAGGAAGGTGTACAACGGCAGACAGTGTAATAGCCTGTTGCAGTTGTAAAACTCACTACGAACTAAAGCAGTCCACTCGTATCACAAAAATCATATGTTATTTTTGTAGTCTTTACGAACTTCGATACACGTCATGTTTTCTGAACAGGTAGGTGTGTGTATGTGATGTGTGTGTGTGTGTGTGTGTGTGTGTGTGTGGTGTGTGTGTGTGTTGTGTGTGTGTGTGTGTGTGTGTGTGTGTGTGTGTGTGTGTAGGGAAAGGTGCGTGTATCGTGATTGTGTGTGTGTATGTGTTTTGTTTGCTTGTAAAGGAATGGATGGGGTTAATTTCTTTTTGCGCGTATGTGTGTGTGAATGTGAGTGTGTGTGTGTGTGTGTGTGTGTGTGTGTGTGTGTGTGTGTGTGTGTGTGTGTGTGTGTGTGTGTGTGTGTGTGTGGTGTGTGTGTGTGTGTGTGTGTGTGTGTGTGCACGAGCGCAAGTGCAACCCTGTGTGTGTCTTATTTTTTTAATTTATTCTTTTATATCAAGAATAACAGAATAAGCACTCATGTGCGTTTTTACATACAGTCCCCGTGTGTATTCTTTTTTTGTTGTTGTAAATCTTGTCATCTGTTCCCACCGACACACAATGGCCTACTCTTACGAACAGGAATTTAACGTGTGCGCAAGATATTCTGCGTGCGTGGGCACACGGGGCATCGGTTTATAGTCTCATCCGAAGGACTTTTGGGGAGAGTGGAGTCAGCACTGATGTTAACTCCTGGGATTGTATGTGTGTGTGTGTGTGGTGTGTGTGTGGTTTGGTGGCGTGTGGTGTGTGTGGTGTGTGTGTGTGTGTGTGTGTGTGGTGTGTGTGTGTGTGTGTGTGTGTGTGTCTGTTTCTGTCTGTCTGTCTGTCTGCGTGTAAAGGGATGGATGGAGGTGTGTTTTGTGCGTGTGTGAGTGTGTGTGTATTTATGTGTGTGCGCGCGTACGCGCGCACGTGCACTTTTTAAATTTCTAATATATTTTTTATATCGAGGATAATGGAATAGGCACTCTTGTGCTTTTTTACATCCAGTCCCCGTGTGTATGCAGGTATGTAAATGTCATCTGCTCCCACCGGCACATGATGGCCTACTCATTATGAAAAGCAGAACATGATTTAACGTGTGCGCAAGATGTTCTGCGTGCGTTCCTGTGTGTGTGTGTGTGTCTCTGTGTGTATGTGTATGCGCACCCCCTGTGTGTGTGTGTGTGTGCATGTATGTGTGTGTGTGTGTGTGTGTGTGTTCA
The DNA here is from genome assembly GCA_030674155.1 of Stramonita haemastoma. Classification (NCBI taxonomy): domain Eukaryota; kingdom Metazoa; phylum Mollusca; class Gastropoda; order Neogastropoda; family Muricidae; genus Stramonita; species Stramonita haemastoma. The sequence continues at coordinate 19,493,166 of CM060330.1, forward strand.
ATTTAACGTCTATCCACTAAAAAGTGATTTTAGACAAATGATTGGGAAGGAAAAGAGATTTTTTTAAAAGTCGGTGTGTTTGTGTGGACAGGTGAATGGAGGATAATAAAAAACCAAAGAAAAATGAAACAAAAACAAACAAACAAACAAACAAACAAACAACAAAACAGGTCTAACCATCAGAAACTGCTTGTACTGTACAAACAAAAAGATAACAAATAGAAGCAAGTGAACTTGATTAAGATAAATGCTACAATATATATATACATATATATATATATATAACACACACATATATATATATATATATATATATATATATATATATATATATATATATATATATATATATATATATATATATATATATATATATGTGTTGGTGTGTGTGTGTGTGTGTGTGTTGTGTGTGTGTGTGTGTGTGATGTGTGTGCTGTGTGTGTGATGTGTGTGTGTGTATGTGTGATGTTGTGTGTGTGATGTGTGTGGTGTGTGTAGTGTGTGTGTGAGTGTGTGTGTGTGTGGTGAGTGTGTGTGTGTGTGTGTGTGTGTGTGTGTGTGTGTGTGTTGTGTGTGTGTGTGTTGTGTGTGTGTGTGTGTGTGATCTTAAGGCAATAAATATCATCGATAAAATAACATGTTATTGGAACAAGAAAAAGGTAAAGTCCAATCTAAAGTAAACGGGCAACTGGACTATGCAGCAAACATTTAGAAATTCTAAAAATTAATGAAAAATCACTGAAAACATTTTCTAATGAATAATCGGGAATATTGGGCAAATATGTTTTTAAAACTTTAGATTAAAAAATCAAATGAAAACTTGAAATGTTTTCACCACAACAGCATGTAACACCTGTCACAAATTTTGTTTTGAATGCATTTAGCTTTAGTCTATAAAGTAGCGAGATTACTTGTCTGAGCTTCACTATACTATAATGTGGAAAATTCGAAACCATATTTTTAAAGTTATAAGTCTTTACAACATGATGTTTAGAAATGCTACCAAAATTTTAAACTAATAATTTCATTTCATTCTTGGATTCTTTTTCCAACAGATTTTAAGTCTCAGAGATTGAGAGTGGATACATTAAAATTAATAATCCTTTCTTTCTCTGTGTGTGTGTGTGTGTGTGTGTGTGTGTGTGTGTGTGTGTGTGTGTGTGTGTGTGTGTGTGTGTGTGTGTGTGTGTGTGTGTGTGTGTGTTGTGTGTGTGTGTGTGTGTGTGTGTGTTTGTGTTTTTATTTTATGTGCGGTTTTCGCTGTCGTTGTGTCTGTATGTCTGTGTGTTTTCATTAAATTAAAAGAGGGTATTTATCGACGCTCTGTGGGTTTTAATTTTCTGGTGAAGAGAGCTTCTGTTGGCGCGTGATGATTGGCTACTTTACTTGTCGAATAAATCACAGAGAGAGAAAGGCTTTAGCAGCAGTTTTCCATTATTACAGATTAATACATAATGCTATTATGAATATGATGTCATTACGAATACAATATTATTATGATTGTAATAACATCACGATTATAATATGTTAAGGGGTTTAGAATACTGTTACAATTAGAACACTGTTACGATCAGAATACTTTTACGATCAGAATACTTTTACAATCAGAATAATGTTACGATCAGAATACTGTTACGATTAGAGTACTGTTACGATCAGAATACTGTTACGATTAGAATACTATTACGATCAGAATAATGTTACGATCAGAATACTGTTACGATTAGAATAATTATCATTACGATTCGAATACTGCTACGATCAGAATACTGCTACGATCAGAATACTGTTACAATCAGAATACTGTGACGCTTGTAACTCTGCGTTTCCTTTTCTCTTCTTTATGCGTACGGTGGTTAGGGCTCCGAGATTCACTAGGGTGAGATTTGGGGTATGCATATGTTTTTGCCAACCGTTAAGGCAGCCACACTCCGACTTCGAAGATGATATCTTAACACGACACCAGGGAGAATGTTCTTGAAGTTTTGTCATACGGTCCTAATAACGCCGAATAGCCTACACTTCCGTAAGTTGGCACAGGTTTTACTGTGTGTGCAAGATGTTCTGTACGTGTATGTTCGCACACGGGGCCTCGATTTAAAGTCTCATCAGAGAGAGAAAGGGGGGGGGAGAGAGAGAGAGAGAGAGAGAGGAGAGAGAAGAAGAGAGAGAGAGAGGAGAGAGAGAGGAGAGGAGAAGGGGAGAGAGAGAGAGAGGAGAGAGAGAGGAGAGAGAGAGAGAGAGAGAGAGAGAGCGAAAGAGACAGAGAGAGACAATCAGGACAGAAAGACAGACAAACAGATAACTATGTAGTGTGAGACAACTAAATTTGAATGCAAGTGTTGACTGTTATTACTACAGTCAATCTTTATGATCATATGAATAAACAGCCACATTATAATTATGGTAACGTAATTATTGCGCTTAAATGATAAGATGATTACATTGAACTTTGTGCTGAGATGCTTGTTCAGTTGCTTTCTTTTTTTTTGGATTGAAGAAAGTTTGTGAGAGAAGTTTTGTTTCTTTTGTCTGGTGGTCATAAGCATGCGGTTTGTTTTGGGGGGATGTACAGACATGTGGTTCCGTTCACTCTGTTCAACAAGATCATCAGCACTTTTTTGTAAAGTAATTTGCAAGAGATTAAATGTTGTTATGACTTGTATGAATAGTTTTATCGTCAGCAAATAGTTCACATTCGTATTTAGTATGGAGAGGAAGGTCATTTATATAACTAAAACGGAGTTGGTCCTAGTATGCATCCCTGTGGCAGTCCATGGTAAATGGATTTTAGACTGAATGTGTATGTGGCTATTGAGACACACTGTTGTGTGTTCTTTAAGATAGGAAGCGATTAGTTCTAGAGTATTTGACGATAGATTATGTAGGGCTTGCTTTCTGATGAAAAGTGTGTATTCAATTGTGTCAAATGCTTTTTTGAAGTCTACAAATAATACTCCTCAAAAATTATTGTCATTAATTTTTTTTATAGTTTATTTTATACGACTGTAGTCAATGCAGTATGACATAAGTAATTTTGTCTAAATCCAGACTGACTAGGGCGAAGTAGTTTGTTAGTATATATTAATAGCAGACTAAATGTTTATTTATATGTTTGCCAAACATTTTGAAAAGATGGATATAATAGAAATTGGCCTATATATAGTTTGAGGGATCTGAGGGGTCACCAGACTTGTAGATGGGGGTCCTTTTAGTAGTTTTGAAGCCGTTGGGGAAATAGTTTTTTTTATCAAGACATTGGTGTTTATATATATATATATATATATATATATATATTATATATATATATATATATATTTATATATATATATATATATAATATATATCTATATCTATATCTGTATATACATGTATCTCTCTCTATAAATATATATACACACACATGTGTGTGTATATATATGTGTGTGTGTGTGTGTGTGTGTGTGTGTGTGTGTGTGTGTGTGTGTGTGTGTGTGTGTGTGTGTGTGTGTGTGTGTGTGTGTGTTAGAGTGTCTTTGTTAACAGAACCTGACAGTTTCAATATTCTGCTGTCTATTCCATCGAGACCTCGTGTTCTTGATAGTTTTCGGTGAATCAGATAATTATAGACATCAGAAACAGCTATGAATTGTATGTGGAGTTTCGGAGGAATGTGCTTTTCTTGGCAGTATTGTTTTGATTTTTTTTTAGGTCATTGGAATTTGAAATATCGTTGCTAACAACGGTTTTAGGAACGTTAATGAAGTGATTATTAAGTTTTTCAGCAGTGACGTCTTTCATTGCCTTTGACTCGAAAGACAAATTTTGTTTGTTGTTGGATTTATAGCCCCGCCAAACAAGTTTTTAGTTTGTTTGGAAAATAATAAATTTTGAAAATATTTCTTCTTCTTTTTTTGAACTTTTCTGTGAGTTTATGGCATTTAAATTTATTTGAGTCTTCATGATATTTATGTCATTTAAAACATCTTTAAGAAAGCATGCTTCCGCTAGTTCTTAAGTGGAGCCTGTTTATTATAAATTTCAGTAAAGATTTTATCCAAAACTCGTTTGGACCAGTCGTGTTGAATGTTTCCAATAGCATAGATTTACTTAATTTTAGAAGGATAAGCAGCTCATTGAATGCTGCACAAAAACGGTAAGTTATGGTTTTATGGCCAGGTTTGGGTTTTTTTCCTCCTTTTATGACCATGTGGCGGAGACTGTGTAGAGATCGCTTGGGTTATAGACAGGGAATGCATGCTCTATGATGTTTGTAGGGTTTGATACGTAGTTGTCATCAGTTATTGTGCTTACATTTGGTGTGGTTCTCGTGGGTAAACTAACTAGTTGGTGAAGGTTAAATGAATTCATGATTTGTGTCCATAGATTTTTGTAAGATTGATAATGAAATCACCTAGT
>CM060330.1:19510063-19512563 GCA_030674155.1 Stramonita haemastoma
ATTTTCTCTCTCTGTCATTGTCTCTGTCTTTGTCTATGTCTCTCTGTCTGTCTGTCTTTCTTTCTCGCATTCTCTGTGTGTCTGTCTGTGTGTCTGTCCGTCTGTCCGTGTGTCTGTGTGTCTGTGTGTCTGTGTGTCTGTGTGTCTGTGTGTCTGTGTGTCTCTCCTGTCCTCTCTCTCCTTCTCTCTGTCTTCCTCTCTCTCTCTCTCTCTCTCTCTCTCTCTCTCTCTCTCTTCTCTCTCCTCCCTCTCTCTCTCTCTCCTCTCTCTTCTCTCTCTCTCTCTCTCTCCTCTCTCTCTCTCTCTCCTCTCCTCCTCTCTCTCCTCCCTCTCTCTCATTGTATTGTCTGAGATCTGATAAATCTATTGTCATGTTTGCTATGATTTTGCTCACTTGGCATGTATAGGTGTTGTAACTGACATATGTTCCCAGTTCCTTCTCTTCTCTTTCTCTCTTCTTTTTCTTTTTTTTCTCTTTCCATTTCTCCTTTTCCTCTTCACGAGCCAAGAATGATGAATACAGCGCACGCCTCACCGTCCCTATCCCTCCCTCCTCATTCCCTCCCTCCCTCCCTCTCTCTCGTCTGGGCTGCATAGGCAACTGTCTCTGTTCTGTTTGGTTAATGCATGTCCTATGCATTGTTTTTTTCTAGATATTCCTTGGACATTTCATCTTTTTATGTTTAATTCAACAATTGGTTGATTGATTCACATGTTTTGGACAGAGGGCTGGATAAGAACAATCCACTATTGTGCTTATTCTTTTTCCCTCAATAAAAATGTTCGTTCAAAAAATGTTTATTCTCTCTCTTCTCTCTCTCTCTCTCTCTCCTCTCTCTCTCTCTCTCTCTCTCTCTCTCTCTCTCTCTCTCTCTCTCTCTCTCTCTCTCTTTCTCCTCTCTCTCTCTCTCCTCTCTTCTCTCTCTTTTCCTCTTCTCCTTCTCTCCTCCTCTCCTCTCTTCTCTCTCTTCTCTCTCTCTCTCTTCTCTCTCTCTCTCTCTCTCTCTCTCTCTCTCTCCTCTCTCTCTCTCTTCCTCTCTCTCTCTCTACCTCCTCTTTCTCTCTTCCTTCTCTCTCCTCTCTCTCCTCTCTCTCTCCTCTCTCTCTCCTCTCCTCTCTCTCTCTCTCTCTCTCGTATATCCCTTTACCAGGCCTGTGAGTGACTTTTTATATTTCCTTTCTGTTTGCCTGTCTCTATCTGTCTGTCAGTCTGTCTACCTGTTTGTCTATCTGTCTGTTTCCGTCTCTCTCTGTCTGTCTGTTTGTCTGTCGGTCGGTCTGTCTGTCCGTCCTTTCTCTCTCTCTCTCTCTCTCTCTCCTCTCTCTCTCTCTCTTCCTCTCTCTCTCTCGTCTCTTCTCTGTCTCTTCTCTCTCTGTCTCTCTCTCTCTCTCTCTCTTCCGTCCGTCTCTCTCTCTCTGTCTCTGTCTCTGTCTCTCTGTCTCTCGTCTCTCTGTCTCTCTGTCTCTCTGTCTCTCGTCTCTCTCTCTCCCTCCCTCTCCTCCCTCTCTCCTCCTCTTCCCCCTCCTCTCTCTCTCCTCCCCTCCCTCCCTCCTCTCTCTCTCAATCGTATGCCTTTACCTTTGAGTAGCTATCTAGCTTTTCTCTTTGTATCCCTGTCTCTTTTTATCTGTCTGTCACACACACACGAACACACACACACACACACACACACACACACACACACACACACACACACACACACACACACACACACACACACACACACACACACACACACACACACGCTAAAACTAAAACTTACCAACTCTGGCATGGTATGACGTTCCATCTTTTAATGCATGTCCTGTGGCCTTTATTCCACCAAGAAAAGATCCATTTGGCAGGCAGGTTGAACGTGCCATACAAAGACACACGGCATGCACGGCGGAGACAGACAGAGCAGTGCTCTGTGACTCCTGCGGGAGGTATGGGGATGAGGTAGGGGGGGGGGGGGGAGAAGTTGGATAAAAGCTTCTCATTTTCTGTCACCTCCGGAAGGGAGGAAGGAAGGGTGAAGATCATGGAGCACAGGATCAGTCGAGCTGTCAGTAAATAGAAGTCTGTTGATACAGGCCAGAGACGTCAGAAGATGTTCTTGTTGAAGATCATTAGCCTCAGGACCTTTTTAAGGCTGTCAGTAAATAGAAGTCTGTTGATACAGGCCAGAGACTGTCAGAAGATGTTCTTGTTGAAGATCATTAGCCTCAGGACCTTTTTAAGGCTGTCAGTAACATTTATAGAAGTCTGTTGATACAGGCCAGAGACTGTCAGAAGATGTTCTTGTTGAAGATCATTAGCCTCAGGACCTTTTTAAGGCTGTCAGTAAATAGAAGTCTGTTGATACAGGCCAGAGACTGTCAGAAGATGTTCTTGTTGAAGATCATTAGCCTCAGGACCTTTTTAAGGCTGTCAGTAACATTTATAGAAGTCTGTTGATACAGGCCAGAGACTGTCAGAAGATGTTCTTGTTGAAGATCATTAGCCTCAGGATCTTTTTAA
>CM060330.1:19520063-19575063 GCA_030674155.1 Stramonita haemastoma
TCTCTCTCTCTCTTCTCTCTCTCTCTCTCTCTCTTGATGCGATAGACTTTTCTCTGTTCTGGAAATTATTTAATATTTATTTATTTATTTATTTATTTATTTATTTATTTATTTATTTATTTATTCTTTTATATCGAGGATAACAGAATAAGCAATCATATGCTTTTTTTCATCCGGTCCCCGTGTGTATGCAGTTTTGTAAATCATGTCATCTGTTCCCACCGGCACACGATGGCCTACTCTTACGAAAAGCGGAACAGGATTTAACGTGTGCGCAAGATGTTCTGCGTGCGTTCGCACACGGGGCCTCGGTTTAAAGTCTCATCCGAAGGACTTTTGGGGAGAGTGGAGTCAGCACTGATGTTAACTCCAGGAAGAAAATTTCCTCGACCGGACTCGAACCCGGGTCTTCAAATTGCCAGCGCAATGTTCTGACCACTAGGCTATCCGCCCCCCGAATACACAAATGGAGCATTAGTTTATGAATGCTACAGAAATATGAGAATTATATGTGAATGCGCAGAAAGAAAAAAATTATTATACATATACCGTGAAATGGGTTTTGTAATGTGCTCGTTCATTTAATCAATACTGTACTGTATGGAGAGACCGGAAGATATTCTTTGTACACAGGAACCTTAGTTATATGCCTTAAGTATTAATCAAAGCTCTTGGAGCTTCCAGAAGCACATCTCTGTAGACAGTCAGACGATATGATGATTGTGAAGATGGAGCTGGGGAAAGAGAAGCAGGCGTCATTGTCAGGTTAAAGAGCTTCCTCAGCAAATGGCTGTGGGGTTCGGTGGCTGTCAGGGAAGTGGGTCATGAGCTTCATCCTGTGTCTCTCAGAATCTAAAAGCAGGATGGTCTGTTCTTTTAAACAATACTGGCTCTCAGATACGGAGAGTACAATTAAGTATAGCTTGTTCTTTTAGTTTGAATGTGTATGTCTGACACACAAATATATGAAAATGGCATGGAACTACTTATGCTTGATTCAGATATAAAAAACACTTGGTTTTTGATGCAAACAAAAACCAACTAAAAAAAGGATGATTCCAAACTGAGACATCCATTTAACTACCTGTCTATATTGCGGTCATCATAGTGACGGTGAAATGTATGTTTTGTGTCAATGTTAAGCATCCAAAAGTATAATTATGTAAGAAACATAACTTTCTGATTTTACCAACGGCAGAAAGTCCAAATACTGTTGTGTATCCTGTCGTCTGAAAATAACCAAGTAATTAAATCTGTTGCTAGGTTTATCACAGAAGCATAGAACTCAAGAAAAAGTCCAGTCAGCGCCAGTTCTATCAATGTAATATGATGACATCCATTAAATTTTTTTAAGAACAATGTGATTTTTAGTAAGAAGCTTGTGAAAGGTTTATATCTATTACATTACATTTGAACAGAGGGAGGATTCGGAATTTGTTATTGCATTTTCGCTTTATTATTTTCATTTCTTTGCTTGTAGTTTGAAACTGGATTGGCGCCCATAACACGATTACTTGATTACAAATAGATAGATCCTTTCTTTTATATAAAGCATACTTTTCCTGATTGGGTATTTTCCTTTTAATTTAGAGGTTTTGTTAAACGTCTTGTAAATGATAATGGGTAGGTAGCCAATGCGGAGAATAAGCTAGGGTGAAAGTGAGTGTATGTGTAAGTGTGTATGTCCTGTGTGTGTGTGTGTGTGTGTTGTGTGTGTGTGAGTGTTGTGTGTGTGTGTGTGTGTGTGTGTGTGTGTGTGTGTGTGTGTTGTGTGTGTGTGTGTGTGTGTGTGTGTGTGTGTGTGTGTGTGGTGTGTGTGTGCCATTAAGCATTTGTGTTTTTGTTCGGAAGTCTATATCATTCTTATGTATGTTTGATTTGATTTGATTTATTTGATTTATTCTTTTATACCGAGGATAATGGAATAAGCACTCTTGTGCTTTTTTACATCCAGTCCCCGTGTGTATGCAGTTTTGTAAATGTCAATGTGCCCACCGGCAAACGATAGCCTACTCTTACGAAAAGCGGGACAGGATTTAACGTGTGCGCAAGATGTTCTGTCCGTAAGCTCCTAGACCTTTCATAAGAAAGATCAGGTGTACAGAGTATCGTTGACTTACTAAAAAAAATCTATTTTCAAAGTAGCCTATATGTATACCAGCTCTGAACAGAAAATTGTGATGTTTTTCCTTGAGAGCGCACAATAAGCCGTTGGCTTGCCTTGGCTCATACTTTGTTGTGGGTTTTTTTTATATAATTTTTTTAAAAATAACTTTTACACCACTTTAATCGCGGCAGATTTCTCTGCGTGAAATTCCGACTGATCTCCCTGGGAGAGCACGTCTCCACAAGAGCAGTGTCACCCATTATTTTTTTCTCTTTTCCCAAGCCAAGATAGGTGTAGCCATGTTTCTTCAAAGTTACACAGTCGTTACCGTGTTTGCGCTTTGTGTATGTGTGTGTGCGTGAGTGTGTGCGTGGCGTGTGCGTGTCCGTGCGTGTGTCTGTCTGTGTGAGTGCGTGCGTCTGTGTGTGTGAGTGTGCGTGCGTGCGTGTGTGCATATGTGTACTGTGTGTGTGTGTGCATACGTGCGTTCGAGAGAGATAGAGAGAGTGTGTGTGTGTGTGTTTGTCTGTGACTGTGTCTGTGTCGTATGTTGGCTTTCGTTGTGTTTGCTTGTTTTGTTTTCTCACATACATGATTGTATTACATTCTGTTCAATAAAATATCTGGAAACCAAGAGAACGAAACATAACAGTGTAGTCTTCTTCATTCTTGCCTACCCATCTGCAGACCTCCCCTCCCCTCCCCCCAGCCTCCCCCCCCCCACTTCCCTTGCCCCTGTTGAAGACCCAATCAAAAAAAGGACATAGCACACAGCTAGCGTTTTCAGCACAAGGCTGCCTCATAGCTTTGATAGAGAAGAGGCAGGAGACAGAGGAAAACGATTTTGCACCAGGAATGTCACAGTCATGATGTTGTCTTGCAACATGATATCCTGCTGCTTGCAATTGACAATATTGTATTTCCCTCTGTCTCTGCCCTAAACTGACATGCACAACATAATCTCAGAAGAAAGGTTGCCGGCAGTATTGTTGTCTGTAGTGTTACAATACTGTTGTTATAGTCATTAATGTATCTTACCTGACAAATCCTTGCAAGCACCTTTGTTGTTGTTTTTTCTACATGTATTTTATGAAAGAGAGAAGGAATGAATTGATAAATGAATGATTGATTGAATGAATGATCTTTTTTAATGGTGACAGATTAGAATTAACATACATTTTTTCCATCCGGCCCATGCCCTGATTACGGACTATCAATAAATAAGTAAAAAGACAAAAAACGAAAAAGAAAACAAAAACAAACAAAATCTAAAACTAAAAGAAACCAAAACAACAAATAATGATACCAACCGCCTTCCTCCCAAAAACCACCACCACAAACAACAACAGGAAATAAATGTATATGTTTAACCACACAATCAGCAACTGGATACATTGATAATTAAAAGAGAGAGAGATGTTTTTCTTTTGCGGGGTTGGAAGGGGGAATATAGAAGGGGGTGAGTTGTAAATAAACAGGTTTATTCACAATCTTGACAGTAGCATTTCTTAAAAAGCCGTCATGGTTTTTGACAGTTGAATATTATCGTGTGGTTTGGTTCATAGAAAATGTATAAAGTATTGTAACAATTCCATACAGATTTATCTGCCACCTCTCAGTGCAAACCATAGAATTATGCTATGTTAATGCACTGTGCTTGGATGTAGTAAGCTTTTAATTGCACGATACAAATGTGTTTTCTTATTTAAAAAAACAACAACCAACTCTAGATATTTCCTTTCAAACAACCATCATCATGGATGAAACAGACTGAGAAATCAATGAACGAACTGTGTGTCTGTATAGTTTTCCATTTTCTACTTCCTTCTTTTTCTGTCTATCCCCTCCATCCCTGTAAATGTCTCACCCACTGGCTACTCACCCATTCCCTCCAACAACCGGCTCCACCCTTCAGCCTCCCTCCCACTACCCCCCACCCCCCTCACACCTACTTAAGACCAAGTGGAGGAGCTGATAGCAGACCCAGCGTATTCGTTGTAAAGATTGTATGCCCGGAAGGCAACGCACAGTGTAGAATGACCTTGCCATCAGAATGTCACAGGAAGTGGTCTTGGTGCACAATAGCCTTCGGCCCTAACTGACAACTGCTTTGTGCTTGGGCTCTGAGCTAAGCTGGCATGCAGTGTTCACGCTACGAAGGTCAAGTTAGCCCGGGCCAAAAGCTGCGTCAGTTACTGATGTTTGCTCAGTGCCAAGGCCTATATGAAAAGGTTGTTATGTTGTAAAATATTGTGTTGAGATTGTCCTTCAGTCCTGTTTGACTCCCAGGGAAACAGCTGTCATTCTCCTTTTCAAGCAGAAAAATCAATCCTCTGAAGTCACAGTATGGCTACGTATGTGGAAAGGCACGTGAAAAGAGCCATACACACAAATGCCTCATCCAGTGTATATTTTCAGTCTGAAAGTGGATCCTAGGTGGGATGAGGGAGTCGGGGTGCGTATTCTGGGTAACCCCACACTGTTAAGGTGGGGAACGAACAATAACAACAACAACAACAGCAGCAGCAATGTAAAGAGGGCTACAAGCAAGTTTTAAATTATCTGGAATACAGTTTTGTAATGACCTCGAACATATGTTATTGCAAAAAGAGGATACACACACACACACATACACACACAGATATATATATAGATATATAGATATATATATACATACTAAACACAAAATCATATACAATATAAATATATATATATATATATATATATATATATATATATATATATATATATTATATTAGGTGGGTGGGTGGGTGGGTGGGTGGGTGGGTGATTGTGTGTGTGTGCTCTGTGTCTTTTTGTATTATGCCCCCCACCCTCTCAGCCCTAGTCTCCCACTGATTTCCTCCTTGTTTAGATACCCTCAGAAAACTGATACAGACCCGTGTGTTCAGTGTGGGGGTGGGGGGGGGGGGTAATTTCCCTAAAGGCAGAAGACAATCTGAAATGACCTTGCCATCAGAAGGGCACATGCCCTGGCCTGGAGCACAAAACTCCAGCCATGATAAAACTATCGTCTGCTGTGTTGTTTTTGCCAACATGACATGCCATGATCTTTTTTTTTTTTTTATCAAGGGCTCTTGTATCAGGGCCAGACCTATTACTTGATAGGGGGGGGGGGGCAAGGGGGTCGAGGATTCTCCCTCAGTGGGGGCACAGGGGGTCCAGGGGGGCTTCCCCCCGGCCGAAAACGATTTTTAGCAATTTTCACCTTAAAGTCTGGCCTCTCCATGCATATAATTTGATACAATTAAGAAAAAGATTATATTTTTTAAAAACCTGATTCCTGGAGGTACATGCTTGGCTGGGGGGGGGGGGGGGAGGTGGGGGCGGCGGAGGCTGGGAGGGGGGGGGGGCGGAGGGCCCCCCTTCGGTCCGGCCTTGTGTATTGTTAGATTTTCTGAATTGTCGTGTGCTTGGCATGGTTATAGATGCCTTTTTCATCACAAGTAGAGGGGTTACACATGACCAGTGATATCTAAAATGTCTGTTTCTTTTTTTTAATTGTTTAGTGACGTGTGTGTGTGTGTGTGTGACTATCTGTCTGTCTGTCTATCTGTGTGTGTGTGTCTATGTGTGTGTTTGTCAATCTGTGTGTGTGTGTGTGTGTGTGTGTGTGTGTGTGTGTGTGTGTGTGTGTGTGTGTGTGTGTGTGTGTTGCTGGGAGGGGATAATGAGGGTCACTGTCGTGTATATACTGATCTAGATTTTTCAACTGGGAGTGAGGACTTACAGCATTGTGCCTGTCCAGTGTAAGAGTAGTTTTGTACATTTCATTATCCTGCTGTATATCAATACCAATACTTAAGTACCTCAACAAACACAAAAATACATGCGGGCTACAAGCCATATATATATATATTATATATATATATATATATATATATATATATATATATATATATATATATATATATATATATATATATATATATATATGTATGGTTGTATGTATGGTTGTATGGTTGTATTTATGTATTCAAACTATACAGAGAAACAAACATTTATCACATGCACGCATGCACACACATACATACATATTTGGTAATGTCACTTTACTGTAATACCACGATCAATTTTTACCCCCCCTCCAAAAAAAGTATTTATTGTTTTTATTGATGTTTTGTTCTCAGAGTGTCAGCATTTTTGTCTTGCTGTCAAAAAGTACACCATTAGCTCTATGCTCTTCACTTTGAAAGCTGTGAACACTTCCTGCTTTACTGATGCACACAAAAGTGAAAAGAAGTAGTTATCAGCTATGAGCAAGAGAACATAGATTCAAAAAGGAACGCCAGGACATAATCAGAGAAAGGAAGGGGTGATGACCTGGCGACTGAGTGCATTGAGTTTACAAAAGGGGTGAGCCTACACACTTGGCCTAGTCCAACAGCTCTGCTGGTTATTGCATAAGGGGAAGCATGACTGATGTTTCAGAGGGCAACACCACTAAACAGGAAGCATGATCGATTTATCAGAGGGGCAACACCACTAAACAGGAAGCATGATCGATTTATCAGAGGGGCAACCCCACTGAACAGGAAGCATGATCGATTTATCAGAGGGGCAACACCTGTGTACAATAAGTATGGATCATGGATATTTTCCCCTGCTAACCTCCCTGTGATTCTCCTCAAACTTCACTCAAAGTTGTTTCCTTTGATTTTTTTCGTCCTTCACGTTTGACTGACGTCTTCCAGGTGATTAAAACAATGTAGTGGATTTTTGTTTTGTTTGTTTTGAGGGGTGGGGCAGGAGTTCAGAAAAATGTTTCAAACTCGTTTTTTGTCTTGTGAGGAAATGATGAGCTGGTTCAGATTTGACGACGACAATGATTCTGGTTGAAATGAGGTCAACTCTGATGATAAAAGTGATGTAAAGGTTGTTAAAATTGATATGGTAGTGTCTTTGACAAGTGTTACATTATAATGAAATCGTCGATTTGGTGATGAGCATTATAATTACATTTTAATTTTAACAACATGACTGATATAGCAAAATTAACCATAACAGTACTGCAATGCAAACACAAAGGAAGTACAATATATGTTTTGTACATTTGTTTGCTTTAAGCATGTTTTCATACAAGTATCAAATTTGGTTTGGTATGACAATGAAAGATGTCATTAAAAACAAACCACCTACTTTTCCCAAATGTTCTCAAGGACCCTCAGACAAGCACACAGCAGGTCTGAGACAACTCCAGTCTCTGAGATGCTAAGATGCTGTTACACTGTAAAATGTTATGTGAAGATTGTCTTCTTCGATGAAAATCTTTTAACATAAGAACTCTTTCTCTCCATTTAAGGAATACAAAATGCCCTGGAGCTGCGGTATAATGATGAGGAGCTGTCACCATATCCAGCGTTAAAGGCTAGTGTCTTGAGCATAGGGTTTACCATCTGACAGTGGTTCCCAGGTGTGAATAGCCAGGCAGGTGCATGGTCTGGGTGACCCCATCTGAGAAACACCCACCAACAACAATCAAACCAAAATTGTATTGTATCATATTGTTTTGTACTGTATACAACCTTCGGTCATGGTAAATTTTTCTGTGTGAAATTCGGGCTTCTTCCTTTAAGCAGAGTGCGTTGCCACAAGAGCAATGCCAACCATTTTTAATGCTCCTTTCTGCATGCCTGTTTTCTTCCATATCTGAGAGCTGTTTCTGCAGAATTTTGCCAAGGAGATATCTTTTGTTGTCATGGGTTCTTTATGTGCACTGAATGTGTGCTGCACACGTGACCTTGGTTTACAATCTCATCCAAAAGATGGTTTATTATCTCATCCAAAAAATTAGCAACCAGACAACCATCTTGTGGATGGTGAGGAATTCTATGCACGAGCGCTGATTGAGCCCCACACTTCTCCCTTTCTAGACAAATGCACTACCTGCAGACCATCGATCTGTCTTATGCTCGTTGCCGGGCCCTGTGGAGAACTGACGTAATCGTTGCCCTACTTCTAGAACCACGTGTCAGTCAGTGGGGCCCAGGAATAGGGATGATTACAGGTGATAATGACAAGTCATTATTGTACGGCACATCATTTGTCGGTGTGCTTTTTCCATTTAATTGAGTCTGTTCACATTTGCTTTTTTTTTCTTATCTGGTTTTAAAAGCAATGTCAGTCTGGCTGTCTGTGTATTGTCAGTCTGTCTGTCTGTGTGTAATCTATACATCTATCTGTTTGTTTTCTCTGTGTGTTTATTTCTTTTGTATCTATCTGTATAACAGTTCTCTCTCTCTCTCTCTCTCTCTCTCTCTCTCTCTCTCTCTCTCTCTCTCTCTCTCTCTCTCTCTCTCTCTCTCTCTCTCTCTCTCTCTCTCTCTCTCTCTCTCTCTCTCTCTCTCTTCTCTCTCTCTCTCTCTCTCTCTCTCTCTCTCTCTCTCTCTCTCTCTCTGTTGCACAACTTTAGTCAAAATGTAAGGCACATATTTTCCTTAGCATGAAGCTGATCAATGACGTGCACAAGAACCTGTGTGTATGTGTGTGTGTGTGTGTGTGTGTGTGTGTGTGTGTGTGTGTGTGTGTGTGTGTGTGTGTGTGTGTATGTGTGTGTGTGTGTGTGTGTGTGTGTGTGTGTGTGTGTGTTGTGTGTATAAGTGTGTGTATGTGTGTGTGTAAATCATATGCTTTTTTTTTTTTATAATCTGAGACATATGTTTATGTAGCTTGTCATTGGTAGTACTTCCCCAAAATGAGGATATTGGTAAGTTTTTTTTCGTTTTTCCCCTTTATTACCAAAATATTATGATTTCTAGGCCTATGACTAATTTTGGTGACAGATGATGGTTGGATAATGTACCCAGTAGCTAACTGGTTATGTTTTATTTACTACTTACTTATTATCGGTTTTTCTGGGTTTTGTTTTGTTTTTGTTTTCTATTATAATGATCATTTTGATTGTTTGTTAATATTTTCAGTCCCCTGTGTTTGCGCCTTTGTTATTCTATTATTATCTTCTGTCCTTACATCTTGTCCTCTGTTTATTTCTTTCTTTGTTGCCTTGGTATTGTTATTTGGTTTATCGTTGTTGTTGGTTGGAGGTGTTTCTTGAATTTATGTAATCCCTGATTAGAGCGGAGACTGGATGTAAAAAAGCACATGAGTTCTTATTCATTATCCTCGAAATTAAAGAATTTGATTTGATTTGATTTGATTTCTCTATTTCTATCCCCCCTTTCCCCCCCCCCTCCCTCCCCCCCCCCCCCCCCTCTCTCTCTCCCCTCTTTCTCTCTCTCTCTTTCTCTTTCTCTTCTTTCATTCTCTGTCTCCCTCTCTGTGTCTGTGTCTATCTGCCTCTTTGTCTGTCAGTCTCTTTGTTTGTCTGTCTGTCTGTCTTTCTACTTCCCTCGTTATTTTCTTTCAGTCTATTTGTTAGTACGCTTAATCCGGATGTGTTTGGCTCTTCTAATGAACAGTAATCTAAAGACAACTTTCTGTACCTTCACACACGGACAAACCTGTACAAGCAGATTGAAAAAATGCGTAGTTTTCTGTTTCTAACAAAGGTGTAGGCATATATGTTTTGCTTTTCTTCCTTTCTCTTCGCACTTTCTGGAGGTAAAGGTAAAGGTGTCCTGGTAAACCTGGTCGTAGGGGAGCGAGAGGCCAGAGACCTCACCTTCTCTAGGGGGCCAGCATATTGAGGGCGGCACCCGTCTCATCTCCCTTGCTGCTCTACCTTCCCTGGCCCTCAAGAGGGCAGGTACCCATTCACAGCTGGGCGAACTGGGGTACTGTACTGAAACCAAAGCACACAAACGGTCACCCATCCGCTTACTTGGTAAACACGCTCAATGTTACTTAACCATAGCTTGGGGAAAGGAGAGCTCTGACCTGTCTGGAGATACCTCCTTTTTCCTAGCACCAGCCTCTCATCCTTGTGTTTCCCTTTAGACAAAACTAGCAACTTGATATTGAAGCCAGAGCTCTAACATATTGGACGTGCCCTTTTCTCTGAATGCAGCGGATCGTCTGAAATGACTGTGCCTCAGAATGTCACAGGAAACTGTCTTGGAACATGATACCCTTCAACCATAATTGACATCTAGCCTCTGTTCTGTCTCTTGGTTAAAATGACACACGCACTGTCTTTCTGTAGGGAACGCTGCTAGCGTCAAAATGTGTCTTGTTTTTTCTCCAGTCTCGTGAGGATTTTGTTTTTTTGGAAAAAGAAGTTTTAGACACTTTGAAGCGTTTTATTTAATATGCATTTGTGTGTGTGTGTGTGTGTGTGTGTGTGTGTGTGTGTGTGTGTGTGTGTGTGTGTGTGTGTGTGTGTGTGTGTTGTGTGTGTGTGATTTCTTTTCTTTCTTTTATTCTTTTATTTCGAGGATAATGGAATAAGCACTAGTGTGTTTTTTTACATTCAGTCCCCATGTGTATGCAGCTTTGTAAATTTTGTCATCTGTTCTTACTGGCATCCAATGGCCTTCTTTTCCAAAAAGTTGAATGAGTTTTCATGTGTGTGCAAGATTGTGTGTGTGTGTGTGTGTGTGTGCGTGTGTGTGTGTGTGTGTGTGTGTGTGTGTGTGTGTGTGTGTGTGTGTGTGTGTGTGTGTGTGTGTGTGTGTGTGTGTGTGAGTGTGTGTGTGATCATTTTAACGTCTATCCACTAACAAGTGATTTCAGACTGGAGAAGGGAAAGAGGTGATAGAAGTGAATATAAGTGTGTTTGTTTGTTGAGTTGAATGAATGATAAAAAAAACACCACCCACATCTGACAATGAGAAAATCATTGAACTGCACATACAAAAGAAGACAAAGGAAAAAAAGATAAACTTGGGTAAGCTCGCATGCATATGTGTGTGTGTATTGCATGCATGCATGCGTGCGTGCGTGTGGTGTGTGTGTGTGTGTGTGTGTGTGTGTGTGTGTGTGTGTGTGTGTGTGTGTGTGTGTGTGTGTGTGTGTGTGTGAAACGAAAGACAGACAGACATACAGAGGTAGTAAAATAATGAAATAATAGTAAAATAATCACATTGACAATTCTTCAACAATTCTGTTTTGGCCTTCAAGCTGATGGAGTCATTCACTGTGTTTAAATCTATCTTATTTTTATTCTTAGATAAATAAAATATGTTCTACTTTTCTTAGAAACACCAAGCTATAAGCAGCTTTCTTTACAGTTACACATTTACAATCCTCTTTGGTTAGAGCTAAACAGATGTGCTATTTTCTTTCATTTAAAATATAATTATAGCTCCCTGTGTTTCATTTTTTTCTTTCGTCCTCTTCCTTTCTGAACAAATCTTTTCCCCCTGACACAAGCTTCCTCTCCCCCTGTTTCCTTGTAAAAGAGGTCAGAAGTTTGATATGGAAGCCAGCACTAAGTGATGGGGTGCACGCTTTCTCCCAAAGGCAGAAGATCATCTGAAATGACTGTGCACTCAGAATGTCACAGGAAACTGTTTTGGAGCGTGATACCCCTCAACCATAATTGACATCTAGTTTTTGTTCTTCTTCTCTTTCTCTTGGTTATTATGGCATGCCTTTTCCTACATTAGGGATGCTGCTAGCGTCACAATGTGTCAAGTGGAGGTTTTGCGGTCTTGTGGGGGTGAATCTAGGCTGCAAAAAGGAGTTTTACATGCTATAAAACTTTTTTTATTTTATAAATGTCACTGTGTATTTGTGTGCTTGCTTATTTGTGTGTGCAATTGCTTATTTGTGTGTGTGTTTGTCTGTGTGTGTGTGTGTGTGTGTGTGTGTGTGTGTGTGTGTGTGTGTGTGTGTGTGTGTGTGTGTGTGCATGTGTGTGTGTTTGTCCGTGTGTTTATGTATGTGTGAGTGTTTGTGCACGTGCTCACATTCGTGTGTGTGTGTGTGTTGTGTGTGTGTGTGTGTGTGTGTGTGTGTGTGTGTGTGTGTGTGTGTGTGTGTGTGTGTGTGTTGTGTGTGTGTTGTGTGTGTGTGTGTGTGTTGTGTGTGTGTGTGTGTGTGTGTGTGTGTGTGTGTGTGTGTGTGTGTGTGTGTGTGTGTGTGTGTTTGTGTGTGTTTGTGGAGGGGGGGGGGATGAAAACAAGACAGAGAGAGAGAGAAAGAGAAAGAGAGAGAACAACTAAAACGTGTATATTTAAAATTCTTTGAGGAAGTTTTACTTTGCCAAAAGATCACTTAGTTATTTACTGTGTTCAAGTGTTATATGTCCTTGTGCTTAATCAAGACAAACCTTTTTTTCTTTCTGTTATTTCAGGTTCCTCACCTAGTGCACTGTGGTTCATCAGTGGTGAGATTGTGTGAATGCAACTGTTTTTCCCCACCATTAAGGTAGCCGCATTCTGAGTTCTATACACGACACCAGTGTGCGTGCATTTTAAAAACAAATTTCTCATCCATTTCTACTGGCATGCAACGGTCTATTGTTTGGAAAGGTGGAATGAGTTTTAATGTGAGCACAAGGTGTTCTCTGTGTGTTTGCATACAGCACCTTGGTGGATAGGCCCATATGAAAGATTTTCAGGATAGTGGAGTTGGTACTACAGTTAACTCTAGGGAAAATCCTTTTGAATGACTGCCCCAAAAGATGTAGAGATACATAATTATAATATATATATATATATATATATAATATATATATATATATATATATATATATATATATATATATATATATATATATTACCAGTATATATATATTACCAGATATATATATATATACTTACCAGATATATATATACTTACCAGATATATATATATGTATATTACAGCTATATATATCTATATATATCTATATTATATATATATATATATATATATATATATATATATTATATATATATATATATATATATTATATATATATATGATTATATATGTATACATGTGTGTGTGCACAACTCATTTTCGCCTAGCACAAGCTTCCCATCTGCCTATATGTATTTAAACATGATCAGTAGCCTGCTATTACAGCTGGTACTCAAACTGATTGGACTTGTGGTTTCTCCTGAAGGCAGAAGATCATCTGAAATGACTGTGCCCTCAAAATGTCACAGGAAACTGTCTTAGAACATGACACCCTTCAACCGTAATTGAAAACTCGCTTTTGCTCCCACTCTTGGTTAAAATGGTGTGCCCTTTCTTTCTTTAGGGAACACTACTCACTTCAAAATGTGTCAATTAGATTTGTTGCAGTCTGACGGGAATTTTGGGCGCAGAAAGGAGTTTTAGGCACTAATGAGAATCCTTTCTTGGTGTCTGTGCGCATGTGTGCGTGCATGTGCATGCGCGCAGAGTGTTCTAAGATTAAAAATTTGTTTGGTTGTGCTTCATCCTGTCTAAAATTTACTTGTTCTTCTTTGATGATCTCATCAGCTTGAGACTTTAGTCTGTTCAGGAGGATTCTTAGTATAGTGCCAATAGCATCATGACTGACATGATTATAGATGGCAAGAAAATTGAGACCGTTCATAGCTCCAAATATCTGAGACCTATAGTATCAGATGAAGGATCAAAATCTGAAATTCTCCCAAGGATAGCCCAGACCACAGTAGCAATGACCAAACTGAAAGCCCTCTGGAACAACAAAAACATCGCCATCAGCTTCAAGATCAGATCAATGCGTTCCTTGATCATGTCTACAATGTTGTACGCATGTGAAACATGGACCATAACAGAAGACATTGAAAGAAGGATACAGGCAATGGAGTAGAGATGCTTTCGCAAACTCCTTGATATCTCATGCAGGAATCACATAACTAAAGAGGTAGTGAAAACCAGAATCAAAAACGCCATTGGACCATATGAAGAACTCCTGACTTCAGTGAAAAAACGCAAACTTAAATGGTACGGGCACGTCACATGAACATCTGGATTGGCCAAGACTGTCTACAAGGAACAGTACAAGGGGGACACAAAGAAGCAGACAGAGAAAATGATGGGAAGACAACATTAGAGAGTAGACTGGCCTTGGGTGGAACGATTTGCTAAGGAAAGCAGAGGACCGCTGGGAGTGGAGGAAGCTGGTTGCAAAATCTTAATTGGTGCCCCCACGGTCCAAGGGACTACGAGATAGGTGAGGTGAAGGGGGGTAAGATTTTTCAGGATCACATCTCTTCTCAACATGAAGAAAAGTAAAAGGCATATTCGAATATTATTTTTCTCATTTTGATTGTTTCAGCCCAGTCTGATCTTACGGTAGAGATCAATTTCCTCAACATTATGTTAACAAGAAAAGTAGTCACCATTTTATGTCACAATATAAGTGCAATACCCTATGATAAATACACATTCAATATAGTTCAAATACAATACAGTATCTCCGCTTTCTGTGCTATGTATCACACAATCTATAAGTACCGGCCATACAGTCCTCGACCCTTTGTTTCCGCTGTAACTACCATCAGCAAGATGATATCACAGCTCACAGGCTTTGAGTAGTAGTAGTAGGCACCCATCAGTCTCGGAAGACTATGGAGTTGCGCTCTAGTCCTTAGAGCGCAAAGCCTGGGTAAGTAAGTATGGAGGGCAAGCTGTTACCCATGCAGCAGACCCCCCCCCCTCTCCACGCCACTGGAATGATCCATTGGAAAGGCAACGACCGATACGAATGGTTCCAGTACAGTCGCAGGAGCTACCAGAACGTTGCCATATACAGCCCCGAGCCGCCCTGGGACTCCAACTCCCCGATTTCTCCTCAGGGATGGTGTCTAAACACGACACCTGTGTGCATGCTGTTTTTTTAAAAATAATTATGTCATCTGCTCCTTCCTGCACACGATGGCCTGCTCTTCCGAAATGGGGAGCGGGGTTTTAACGTGTGCGCAAGATGTGCGTACGTTCGCACACGGGGCCTTGGTTTATAGTCTCATCCGAATGACTTTGAGTACATTGAGTACATTTGAGTACAGTGACAGATTTACCGAAATCAAGACAAGTTCATTTCAAAAACCAGCAAGTAAGCTCTCCAATGCTACAGCGTGCCAACATGACAGCTGCCTCTGGCATCACTGTGGAAAAAGAGGCAGAAATGAGAGCACTCCAGGCTTGTTTTGTTTTATTGGGTGGTTTTGTATTAGCGACGATTTGCCCTCCTATCTGTTCTATCTATCACGTAGTCTGGAGGACGAGGGGGGGGGGGGGGCACCCCCAAAGACTTGACAACCAGTTCCCTTCATTCCTCTCTCTCTGTGTTCTGCCTTTCTCAGGGTTTTGTTGAGTTCTAGGCCTGTCCATTCACTGATGTTGTCCTCCCATCTCGTCCTTGGTCTGCCTCTTTTTCTTCTTCCTCGGACAGTGCCTTGCAGTATTGTTTTTTGCAAATCCTTTTGATCTTTCCCTCCACCGGGAGCAAAGTCTTATTTTCACAGAGAGATGTCCACCATGACGAAAAGTACTGTATGCTGCTATACAGTACAATAAAATACAATACAGCACAGGGCAGTACAACATAATACATTACAATATAATACAATACAATACAATGCTGTATGATACAATACAATAATTATAATATGAGGTAATATCATTTTACACAGGAATAACTTTCAAAGCTGAAAGACGTATACAATGCATTGCAGCACAATACAATACAATGCAATGCAACACAATACAATGCAAGGCAACACAATGCAATGCAACATAATCAATGCAATGCAACAATACAATGCAACACAATACAATGCAATGCAACATGATACAATACAACGCAATACAATGCAATACAACACAACACAATAGAACGCAATACAATGCAATGCAACACAACATAATACAATACAGTACAATGCAACATAATACAATACAATGCGACACTGTGCAATTGAGTGTAATACAATTTTCGTACAAAGATCTATAACTGACAGCAGTATTCAATGCAATACAAAAAATCCAAATACCGTGCAATACAGTATAATGCAAATACAATACAGTAACTCTTTTTTCTATCTTTTTGTGCTACACAATCCCTAAGTGTCTGCAGCACAATTCCTTGGGCCTTTTGTTTCCGGATTAACTACCATTAGTGAGATAATGGCAGAGCTCTCGGGCATTGAGTACAACAGCAGGTTTGCTGGAAGTGGGGATACAGCCCGGCACGTTGTAAGGAGGATTGCTGGTGTCAAAATGTCCACATTCCAAATCTTGTATTGGCTTGAGGCATTACGCATCGAAACGGGAGTTATGGTTCGAAAGTGTGAGTGTGTTTGTGCGTGCGTGCGTGCGAGCGTGCGTGCATGCGTGCGTGTATGTGTGTGCGTGTGTGCGTGTGTGTGTATATATATATGTGTGTGTGTGTGTGAGAGAGGAGAGAGAGAGAGAGAGAGAGAGAGAGGAGAGAGAGAGAGAGAGAGAGAGAGAGAGAGAGAGAGAGAGAAGAGAGAGAGAGAGTCTGTGATTCCGTGGAACTGGAATCTGCCGGCTATATCAATGACTTGGTTACGTTCTTTGAAGGGCAGACCTGTATGTACGACATATTGATTTCCGAGACGTAATGCCAGGAGGCAGGATTACAGGGGCTTTCCGATCATCCCCCTGCATCAGGCCTGATGGTGACGGACAGATTTCCCTGGCGGCAAGAAGCAGCCTGAAATGACCGTGCAATCACGAGTGTCATAAGATGTTGTCTGGTAACACGACACTCTTCAACCATCAGGGGCCATTTACCGTTTCCTCTGTTTTGCTCAGAATGACACACGCAACTGTTCCGTTAGGGAAAGCTGCTGATATCAGAGTGACTTTTTTCTATCTTAATTAACCTTTCTTTTACCTTCTTTGTGGTAATATAAAGAGGTCGAAATACGGCTACTTTATTGGTGGGCAAGAAGTACCATGTGCAAAATCTCACCAGTGGTGTACCTCGGATATCTAGCCAATAAATGAGAAGAAAAAAATCTACATATGTTGACATATGGACGCAGGTGTTTTCAGTTTTGGATCGAAAGGGTGAGTGTGTTTGCACACACTGAAAGGTTTGTTTGAGATGAAGTTCCCTCTCTCTTCACCATCGTCTTTGCGCTTTGCAGTTTTTATTTCTGGTTGTTATCCTCATAATTTTTCATGGTTACTTTTTAATGGTTAACAGTCTTTATCTCTTTGTTGCTACTTGTCTTATGATACTGATTACATAAACAAAATGAAGCACACAACTCTTGATGTTTTCACCAGCACATCCAATAAACAGGACTCCTTTATGTGGCTGGTTAATACACTGATAACAGATGTCCCATATCCTATGTGGTCGTAGGGAAGCAAGGCATCAGAGACCTCAGCTTCTCTAGGGGCCAGCATATTGAGGGCGGCGCTTATCCTTTCTTCCTCGCTCCCTTACTTTCCCTGACCCTAAAGAGGCAGGTACCCATTTATAGCTGGATGAGCATGGGACTGTGCGGAAGTCAAGGCGTGCAAACGGTCACCCATCCAATTGGTAACCACACCCCATGCTGCTTAACATTGGTTGGAAGTATGCCAGTGCTCTGATCACTGAGCTATCCCGTCCCCAATACACTGATACAAAAGCAAAACACTTTTTTTTTTTAACTTACTGGTAGAAGAAAAAAGGAGGAAGGATTTATATTAAAAGTAGAGGAGGAATAACAAGGCAAAACAAGAATTCAGATGGTGGAGGAGTAGGATGATACAATGGAGCCAGCCTGACATATTTTCTTCAATGCCTGTTGCCTGGCCTTGGAATGACGTGGACCAACTAGTTTCTCTTCAGGGCAAAATGTCAGTCAATGGGCCCTGGAACATGGATTGATTGCAGGCTAAATATGTTCATTTTTGTATTTCGTGTGCCACACTCTACAGCAGCTTTATGCACACACACTTTTCCTATAATTATGTCCTTTTTATAGATTTTTTCAGGGACTGTGGCAGATGATTTCTTGTTACAGTTCATTTTTGTGCTGTGGCAGAATGTTTTGTTGTATATATTTTGGGGACTGTGACAGCTTTGATCTTGTTTCTTTGTTACAGATTTGTTTTAGACTTTGACAGCTTTGTTTATGTTTGTTACAATTTATTTTTGGACAGTGACAGCTTAGTTCTTGTTACTGTTTATTTTTGGACTGTGACAGCTTTGTTCTTTTTTACAGTTTATTTTGGATGAATTTGTTTTTGTTTCTTTGTTACAGTTTATTTTTGGACTGTGACAGTTTTGTGCTTGTTTCAGTGTTAGTTTAGTTTTGGACTGTGACAGCTTTGTACTTGTTTTAGTTTATATTCGTATGGTGACAGCTTTATTTTTGTTTCTTTGTTAAAGTTTATTTTGGACGGTGACAGCTTTGTTCTTGTTACAGTTTCTTTTTGGACTGCGACAGCTTTCATTTTGCTTTCTTGTTACAGTTTATTTTGGACTGCTACAGCTTTCTTCTTGAATCCTCGCTACAGTTTTTGAACTGTAAAAGCTTTCTTCTTGCTTTCCTCTTCCAGATATTTGATTTTTAACTGAATAGCTTTTTGCTTTCTAGTCTAGTTGAGATAATAGCATTTATTTTGTTAGTTGCTTGTCTTTCTTTTACTGCCTGTCCGTTTCTTTGTGTTTCTGTCTTTGTGTCTGTCTAGTTCATTTTATTAATTCTCTCTCTCTCTCTCTCTCTCTCTCTCTCTCTCTCTCTCTCTCTCTCTCTCTCTCTCTCTCTCTCTCTCTCTCTCTCTCTCTCTCTCTCTCTCTCTCTCTCTCTCTCTCTCTTATAATTATGTAGACTAAAACAAAAAACGTTCTGAACGAGGAAATCAATGGAGAGGACAAGAATGAGAAAAGTGGTATAGATATGGTGCGTTTGCTTTCTTTTCGGTGGAGAGCGTAGGCTGTCTGCGAAACAAGAAGCATTTTTTCTGATATTTTATGTTTTCGACTTTGGCTTTTAGAAACCTTTAAAGGGCAGTTTAATTTTCAGCTTTTTGCCTCCATTTTCTTTTTTATTAGCCAGCATTTCAGTTGACAAGGGGAGAGCAGAAGGTCGGAAAGGATTGCGTGTTTGATTAATGAATTCAATTTATTTCTTTTGGTTTGGTCTGGAGTGTGGATAGAGATAACGCTGTTTCTGGAATGGCGACTCTTCATTTAGCCTGGGGGAAAATTTGTATTACATTTTTACAGGTTTTTTTTTCCTTCATCGGTTACAGCTAGCTCTGAGGTTCACCAATTGTGAAAACTTTGCGTATGCAACCGTTTCTTTCCGCCACCTTTAAAGTAGCCGCAGTGGTGGAGGTGAAGGTGGTTGTGGTGGTGGTGGTAAGAATCTTCACTTTAACATAGTGGGCCAGTCAGACTCTGCACTCCTGCCTCACTCACCATACCTGGGAATCGCGTCAGTCAGACCGTGGGTACACACACTGGAGAAGTGTGGGTGTATGGCAGTGTTCAAGTACCTTAAGATACAGGAAGCCATAGCGGGACTTCAAAGGAGTTTTCTCCTTTCATTCAAAGGAGAGGACAGGTTGTTACGCTAAGATCTTGTCATGGAGAATGTCAACCTCAGCACAACACTTTCAAAGAAAGTCCCAACTTTTTATGTAGGCATCAGCACTCAGCTTTCATCAATATCTGACAAAACTTTTGGCTTTGGCCAAAATTGCCTGTCTGACATAAAACAAATTTTCTCCATGTTTATGCATTCACAACTCCTTTATAGTTACGCTTCTTCGTAAACATCCTTCATGGGGAGTTTTCTGTTTTTCTTTTTGATTAAACATAAGTACTGCATATCTCAAAGCTACTTTCACTTACTGATGTTAGAATCAATTCTTTTGGGTGTTGATTAGAGTATTTCTTTTTCTAAGTATAGCTTTAAGATGGGTATGATTGACCTATTGGGCTGAACACTGACTGAAAAGACTGAGTATGAATGTTTATAGAAAAGTTGTGCTAAGTATACTTATGTTTTTTGTATGAAAAACAAAGTGTGTGAATAAGGATCTGAAAGGTCTTTGTCTGCATTGGCTTCAGATGCAGGAAACTGTGCGAGTAATGATTATATATATATATATATATATATATATAGAGAGAGAGAGAGAGAGAGAGAGAGAGAGAGAGAGAGAGAGAGAGAGAGAGAGAGAGAGAGAGAGAGAGAGAGAGAGAGGACTTGTAAGATAATTATCATCAGTTGGTGGTGTCTACAAAATGATCAAACTACGCCATTAACCATGGGGAATCGGTGGTCTAGAAGTCTGCACTTGCCTAGAAGAGAAAAGGGTAAGTTGATGTTTCATGCCCCTTAGTGCTGGAAACCTCCTGTGAAGGATGAGGATGTCGGCTGTTGAAGGCAGGGACAGATACCAGATGAAACAGCAAGGACAAATTCTTAGGCTGGAAATGAATGTGTTTTAATTGTGGATCGAAGTGTCTTAAGTATTTATTGGTGAAGGAAGAGGGCGGGGGTGGGTCATTCCAGATACAAATACCAATGCAACTTCAAAGATTGCCCTTTTTCAGTTCTCTAAACGCCTGCTGAAAAACAGTCTGTTCTGCCCTTCACAACTGCTTTAGGCTCTGTGTTAGCATTAGAGTAACATTCTGCACCATGTTTCTAGAGCAATAATATGACTTTTTGAATTGTTTGCAAAATTCATATGTCTTTCTACCCAGTGGTTTTAAAACATTGCATTTATTGGTTTGTGTGTGTGTGTGTGTGTGTGTGTGTGTGTGTGTGTGTGTGTGTGTGTGTGTGTGTGTGTGTGTGTGTGTGTGTGTGTGTGTGTGTGTGTTGTGTGAGGGTGGGTGTGGATAGTGTGTGTGTAGGAAGGGGGGGGGGCTGGGTGTGTGTATGCAAGCGTGTATGCATGTATATGTGCGAGTGCGTGCGTACATGCGTAAATGATAGTGGTTATATGTCTTTTCTAGTCAATTGTTTTAATCGTGTCCATACATTGGTGTGTGTGTGTGTGTGTGTGTGTGTGTGTGTGTGTGTGTGTGTGTGTGTGTGTGTGTGTGTGTGTTGTTGTTGTTGTTGTTGTTGTCGTCTTCAATTTTACGTCTGTTCACTTTTAGTGATATTAGACGGGAAAAAAAACAAAAAAAAAACCCCAAAACCCCACTCTCACCCCCACCCACCACACAAAGAAACTTGTAAAAACATAAAAACAACTCACTAACATTAATGCAACTATAACAAATGTCCTAAGGAACTGTAACAGAGACCTTTCACAATTTCAAATGCCAATTTTAAATTATTGAATATGCTGGTAAGGGAGTTTTCAGAAAAATGGGGTATGAAAGACTTTACACTCTTGCAGTCAAAAAGTATATGAGTATTAGTGATATTCTCACCACACAAACATTTACCATTTTTGCTGAATTTGGTTGTCAGTGCGTTTAGTTTCATTCTATAAAATAATGTACTAATTCTTCTTGACATTAAAACATTTACACAAGTCTTTGAATGGTTCACAACTGTTAAATTATCGGTATTGATCGCAGTTCTAGACAATCTCCCATTTCGCTGATTTGTTTCAACGACCTTTCTTCATGATTTCTCTGTGTGTGTGTGTGTGTGTGTGTGTGTGTGTGTGTGTGTGTGTGTGTGTGTGGTGTGTGTGTGTGTGTGTGTGTGTGGTGTTGTGTGTGTGTGTGCGTGCGTTTGTGTGTGTGTGTGTTTGTGTGTATGTGTGTACGTGTGTGTGTGCATGTGTGCGTGCGTGTTTGTGTGTGTGCGTTTATTTTTTCATTTCATTTGTTTTATTCTTTTATATTGAAGATAATGGAATAAGCACTCATGTGCTTTTTTACATCCAGTCCTTGTGTGTATGCAATTTTGATAATTTTGTCATCTGTTCCCAACGGCACACACTGGCATACTCTTTTGAAAATCGGAGCAGGATTTAACGTGTGCGCAAGATGTTCTGCGTACGTTCGCACACGGGGTCACGGTTTATAGTCTCATCCGGACTTTTGGGGAGCGTGGAGTCTGCACTGATGTTAACTCTAGGGGAAAAATTCCCTCGAACGGGAATCGAACACGGGTCGTCAAATTGCGAGCGCAATGTTCTGACCACTAGGCTATCCCGTCCCTACTAGGCTTTCCCATGTGTGTGTGTGTGTGTGTGTGTGTGTGTGTGTGTGTGTTGTGTGTGTGTGTGTGTGTGTGTGTGTGTGTGTGTAAGTATGTGTGCTTATGCGCGCGTGTGCGTGTTTGTGTGGCGTGCACACGCATGCGCTAACACACAAGCGTGTGTGTGTTAGTGTGTGTGTTAGTGTGTATGAGTGTTAGTGTGTGTGTTAGTGTGTGTGTGTACGTGTGTGCGCGCACGCGCATGTGTGTGTATATGTGTGTATGTTTGTACGTATGTGCGTGTGCTAGTGTGTTTGTGTGTGTTTGTGCATGTGTGTTCGTTGTGTGTGTGTGTGTGTGTGTGGCGTGTGCGTGTTGTGTGTGTGTGTGTGTGTGTGTGTGTGTGTGTGTGTGTGTGTGTGTGTGTATGTATATGTGTGTTGATTAAAAGGATGCTCTCTCTTCTCTCTCTCTCTCTCTCTCTCTCTCTCTCTCTCTCTCTCTCTCTCTCTCTCTCTCTCTCTCTCTCTCTCTCTCTCTCTCTCTCTCTCTGACAGATGTTCATTAGTTGTTTTACTATTTTTCTCCCACCCACTTTAACTTTTCCTTCTTTGCTTCTTTCCTTTCTGTATTCGTTCTTTGCTCCATTGATTTATTGCTTGTTCTCTGTGTTTCTTCCATGACTCTTGCCCTCTTTCCTTGCAGCTTCCTTTCCTTCCTTCCTTCCTCTCCTCCTTCCTTCCTCCCTTTCGTAGATTTATAGATTCCTTCAAAGTCTCTCTCACTTTATTTCTTCTTTCTGAATTCCTATCCTTTTTTTTTCTTCCTTATTCCCATCTTTTGTTTCTCCTTCTTTTGTCTATTCATTCCTCTCTCTCTTTTTCTTTTCTGTGTTTTTTTTACTGATTATTTTTTCTTTGGTAGTTTATGTATTCTATCCTCATTTTCTAGGATTTTCCCCCCTTTGTTTTGTTATTTCTTTCTTCTTGTTGGTTTATTGATTGGTTTGAAGAAACGTTTATTTAGAAAAGTATGGTTTTTAATCAGAACTGTGAGCAATCAGCATGCTCCAAAGGGAAAAAAATATTACATATTATTTTCGCTTTGGGCAGCTGGTATACATACCACTTACTTTGAAAAATGATATTATCTTGCTCCAAATGCATTTAAAAAACAAAACACCAAAGTAAAGACATGTACGTTTCTTCATTCTATTGTTATAGTGTGGGTTCCCTTTCTAGTTTACTTTTGCATTTTTTTTTTACTTTTTAAAAAAAGTCTTCTTTCCTTCTTTCAGTCCCATTGGTTATCGATTCGTCTGCTGTTGTGCGTGCCCCTTCTCAATTTGTGCTGTCTTCTCAACCCCCCCCCCCCCCCCCCCCCCACTATTCTCACCTGATGTGCTTTCTTTTTTATTTTATATTTTATTTAGTCTATGGTACTGTATTGTTCCTCCGCTACAGTTCCGAGGTTCACCCATGGGGAGATGCTGCGTATGCGACCGTTTTGCCCTCTGTTAAGGTAGCCACATTCCGACTTCAAGGAGGATGTCTAAACACGACGCCCATGTGCATGCGTTTCTTTTAATTTTGTCATCTGTTCTCCAGCGGCACACAATGCTCTGCTCTTCTGATAGGCGAAATGGGTTTTGAGGTGTGCGCTATACGTTCTGCGTGCGTTCGCACACAGGAACTCGGTTTATATCTCATCTAAAGGACTTTTCAGGAGTGGAGTTGGCACAGCTGTTAATTCTGGGGCAAAATCCCCTTGAACGGGCGTCTCGGGGGAAGTTGAAGTATAAGTGTGTGATTTTTACCCATTTTCTCTTTAGACAGAGGTCCTTTCTTCCTTTCTTTTTATGCACTTCCATTTTTTCCTTCCTTTATTCAATCCTTCCTTTAATTTTTCCTTTCTATCCCCTATCTTTCCTTCTTTTTTTTTTTTTCTTTTCTTCCTTCTTGCCTTAGATCCATTAAGTATGTACTATGTATTTTTTTAATCTATTCTTTAGTTGCTGATTGTTTCTTTCTTTTATTTTGGTCTGTACGTTCTTTTCTTTTCTTGTTTCTTCTTCTTTTTTGTTCCTCTACTTTTAGCCCTGCGTTTCTGTCCTCTTTCCGCCATACATTCTTTTCTTTCTTCTGTCATTTTCTTTCTTTTTTTAATCCATGAATTCATTGCATATGTTTATGAATCATTGGTTTATAGATCGTTGGTTTATAGATCACTGCTTTATAGATCGTTGGTTTATATATCACTGGTTAATAGATCTTTGGTTTATAGATTGTGATGGGGTGGTAAGCAGATTACCTCCCTTGCGATCAGAGCCCTGTCGCACCGTTGTATTACTAAATCGGGACACACCTGCGAATTGTGCGATGCTCTGTTTAACATAGTGGGCCAGCCAGAGTCTGCACTCCTGCCTCACTGGCAGGAGTTTTAGACTGGGTTATAGATCACTGGTTGATAGATCAATGGTTTGTAGATCATTGGTTGATGGATCGTTTGGTTGTTGAGTGTGTGATCCTTTATTGCCTTATTTTTCTCCATATATAATTGTTTTCCTTCTTCTCTCTCCATATTTCGTCTGTCTTTCATTTTCCTCTTTTCCTCCCTTCTTCCTCCCTTTCATCCTCTTGTGTTTGTTTTATTGTATTTTGGGGGGATTATGTGTGCTGTTTCTCACTTTTATGCTTCAGCTTCCTGGCTGAATTCTTTCCTTTGTTCCTAAATCTTCCTTTCTCTTGTTTTTCCCCTTGTTTTTTCCTTCTCGTTCTATCTTTCTTACTTTTTTTTTCTATCTTTCTTACTTACTCGCATGCTTTTTCGCTGCCTTTCCTTTTTTTTCTTTTCTATACTTTGTGGGGTTTTTTTTGTTTGTTGGTGCTGTTCTTCCTTTTACTTTCTTTGCTCCTCTTTCCTTTCTTTTTATCCATTTTATTTCTTGCTTACTTACTTGCTTGTGATGCTCTTTTTTTTCTTTTCTTTTTTCCCTTTGTTCCTTCTTTCTTTCCTTTCTTATTTTTATTTGGTTTGGTATCTTGCTTGCTTATAGCGTTCTTCCTTTTACCTGACATTTTTTCTTTCCTTCGTGCTTTTTTCCCCTTCCTTTCTTGTTTTGTACTTGCCTACTTGACACCTTCATTCTTCTTTCTATTCTCATCGGAACCTATTCCTTGGAAGTTCTGTACCTTCTTTTCTCACTTGAGCTGTGAAATTCTCTGTCTCGATATTTTTAATGATGGTTAAATTGTTTGTGATTGCAAAATGGTACTATTTTCTAACTGGCAATTGCATGTGTGTGTGTATGTGTCTGCGTGTGTGTGTGTGTGTGTGTGTGTGTGTGTGTGTGTGTGTGTGTGTGTGCGTGCGTGCGTGCGTGCGTGCGTGCGTGCGTGCGTGTGTGCGTGCGTGCGTGTGTGTGTGTGTGTGTGTGTGTGTGTGTGTGTGTGTGTGTGTGTGTGTGTGACAGTTACCGCGTGCTGTCACAGCCGGACACCAACAGCGCGCTGTTCACGGTGGACAGCAAGTCGGGCCACCTGCGGACAGCGGCGCGCCTGGACAGGGAGGCACTGTGCCACTTTTCCCGCTCCTGCCGCCTGCACCTGTACGTGGCCATCCAGCAGACGGCCGGCGCCTACTTCGTGACGGTGAAGGTCAACGTCAACCTGCTGGACATCAACGACAACGACCCGCAGTTCCCGCAGAGCTCCATGGCCGTGCCGGTGCAGGAGAACACGTGGACGGAGAGCATCGAGATCGTGCCGGCCATGGACATGGACATCGGGCAGAACACCATCCAGCACTACGACCTGGTCACCGACAGCCCCGGCACCTTCGGCCTGGAGGTGACGCCCAACCTGGACGGCAGCCTGGTGCCCAGTCTGGTGGTGCACTCCAAGCTGGACAGGGAGCAGCAGCGCCTCTACACGCTGGTGGTGCTGGCCAAGGACGGAGGCTCCCCCGTCAGAACGGGGGTCCTCACCCTCAACATCACCGTGGGCGACGTCAATGACAACGCTCCCGTCTTCACCGCCAGTGAGTATGACGTCAGCGTCAACGAGACCCTGCCGCGTGACACCGTCATTGTCACCGTGAAGGCCACGGATCGCGACGTGGGTTATAACGGAGAAGTGAGTGGGCAGTGTTTTTGTTTGGTTTTTGTTGGTTTTTTTGTCTGCTGTGCGCTTAATATATACTCTCAGTCGACTTCAATGTGCTCATTTACCATGAAAAGATCCCAAAAGTATAATAAAAAAAAGATAGTAGCAATACAATAAATCTTTGACTTCTTATCAAAATATGTGTTAGTTTGTACAAGTATAAAATTTGGAGTTTAAACGAATTTCACACATGCAATGAAAGAAACACAAACATAAGCCAAAATTCTTACATACTTGAATATACACAGTTTGGCTGTATAAGTGTGACGGGGCGGTAATTAGATTACTTCCCATGCGATCCGAACTGCCAATGGCAGCGTCATGGATCTAAATTTAGATCCACACCTGTGAACTGCGCGACGTTCTGTATCGTTTTAGGGGGTGGTCGAAAGCCGTCCTCTGCATGCACTTTGCCCATAGCGGTAAAATGTAGCATTTATGCAGCCTCTTTTTATAGGCCACATTTCCATTGTCTGTCCGTGCTGTCGTCGCCGAGAAATTGTACAGTCGCGGCAGATCAAATATCTGCACTCTGTTACATAAGCAAAAGTTTATAAAGAAAAAACATTATAGACACATAAGCAAAACAATGATAGACTATAACAGGCGCAAAAAACAGGGAATATGTCACATTAAAACGTAACAACAAACATGGGACAAGTCTCTTTTGAAATTCTAGTGGGTTTTTTTTTTTCCAAAAAGGAGGGAAGGAAAGATTTTTTAAAAAGGAAACTACGTATACACGCACACCCTTAAAGCACAGTTCAATGTAACAAAGCCAATGAACTGATTAAAATAGAAACAAATTTAAATGATAAATGGATATGAAGTAGAGTTCTACTTTGCGTAAATTTGTTCATACGGACTATTGATTTTGTGGTCTGCTATTTTTCGTCCTCATTTTGAAGATAGCAAAAAACGTGTGGTTTTCGTTTTTTTACTCATAATTTTGTCTTTGTATGGTAAACTTTGCAAACTGTGTAAGGAAAGTAAACGAGTCTAGGTAACTTTATTACCTACTGAAAATGCTTTAACAAAGTACGTTGTAGAAAAGAGAGAAGACAGTCTATGAAGCACCGGTTCAAAGTCAGACCATAAATGCTGTTCCAGTATAGAGAGTAAAGCATTGAATCTCTTTGTTCGACACAAAAGTTACGACAGTCGTTAGCGGTAAGTTTCATGTCTCTTCTGTTCGTTCTGTGGCTACAGCTCCAAGGTCCACCAATGATAAGACTTTGTGCATGCAACCTTCCGCCACACTTACCCTTCCCCCCACCCCCGCCCTATTTAAGGGTAGCCGCATTCCGACTTTAGGGAGAATGTCTTTTGATACTGTGTTTTTGCTGATGGATTGTCTTTCGTGCCAGTGTAAACCCTTTTGATTGAAATCTTTTATTTCGTTCTTATATGGAAAAATTTCACTTTGATGTAAACAAGCAAACAATCTTTTCATATTGATGTGATTGGAACTCAAGGTATCTTAGTGATATTTCCTAGCTTTTACCTTCCCT
The DNA here is from genome assembly GCA_030674155.1 of Stramonita haemastoma. NCBI lineage: Eukaryota > Metazoa > Mollusca > Gastropoda > Neogastropoda > Muricidae > Stramonita > Stramonita haemastoma. The sequence continues at coordinate 19,547,794 of CM060330.1, forward strand.
GAACCTAAAGAGGGCAGGCACCCATGTAAAGCTGGGTGAACTGGGAGGGCTGTATTGAAGCCAAGGCGCGGTTTTCCTTTTTTTGTGTTTTTGTTTTGTTACTCACTTACATTGTTTATGTATAAACTCTTTGATTACCCATGACCTGCCTTGTTAGGTCCATATGGTTGGCTAGGCGTTGAGACAGAGAGTGGATGGCTGGCTGGATTTGTTTGGGGATTTTTGTTTTGAAGGGTTGGAGCGTGGGGTAGTCGTTGCATTTTGACGTGGTGATAACTGTATGAGTGTAATTTAAGTAATCGTCTTCCACGAGGTGACAGCCTGGCTGGAGCTTCCATGATCTGTGAAGCTAAAGGCATCGTGACTGGTTCTTGATGTTAGTATTGTTGTTTTTGTTGGTCTCCTTCTATTTCATCTTCTTGCTGGGCGTTCCCCAGCCTAAGACCGGAAGGGTGGAGCAGAGCATGCATCTTGTCTCACTTGCTCCTTCATGGAATCAGCTGGGAGACTGTGAGTACACACTGGATCCAGTTTCTTCCTGCAGAGCTGATTTTAAGTACCTCGGCGTGTATGTCAGCACACACTCTCATCCAGTGTGTACTCAGGTGTGTACTTAGAGTCTCAAAGGGATCCCAATGTGGAATGAATGAGTGCAGATTCTGGGTGACGCCTGGGTGTTAAGCTGGGGAACGCACAACAACGACAAAAATAACAACACGAACAACAACCAGGGTACTACTGAGAGGCCAAATAGACTTTAAGTCGGCATGAAGGGGGGATCAAATAAAAAATAACCCAAACGTTTCAGTCTTTTTTTTGTTTTTATTTTTTGTTTCGTTCCAGGGATCGAGCTCCGAAGCTCATCAACTGTGAACTTTTTCTGTAAGCAAAACGTTTTACCCATCATTTATTAAGTAGCTGCATTCCGATTTGGGGGATAGTCATGATGGAAGATGGCCTCGTCAGATCAGACGTCAATCCTCTCCCACAAACACTCTGGAGAAATATGGTAAACAACTCTTCAGTGCAATGCAATGCTCCTGCCACTCTCCACGGGATGAACAAGTCAATGAAGAAGAAAGTGGAGGATAAAAAGAGAAGAAGAAGAAGACAAAGAAGAAGAAGAAGAAGAAGAAGAAGAAGAAGAAGAAGAAGAAGAAGAAGAAGAAGAAGAAGAAGAAGAAGAAGAAAAAGGAGACAAAGAAGAAGAAGAAGAAGAAGGAGAAGGAGAAGATAAACAAGTAGAAGAAGAAGATGATGATGATCAAGAAGAGGAGTATGAGGAGGAAGAGAGGAGGGGAAAAGATGAGGAAGAGGGGAAAAAAGAAGAAAAGGGGAAAAAGTGCAGGAAGAACAGGAGGAAGAGGAAGAAGAGGAGGAGGGGGGAAAGAAATGGAGGAGGGAAAAGGAAGAGAAGGAGGAGAAAAAGACAGAGAGGGAGTAAAAGAAAAGGGAAAGGAAAAGAGAAGAGAAGTAAAAGAGAAAGATGAGGAAAAAGAAAAGGGGTAGGGAAAAAGAAGAGAAATGGGAATAAAAAGAGAAGGAGGGAAAAGAAAAGGAGTGAAGAAGAAGAGAAGGAGGAGGAAAAAGAAGAGAAGGAAGAATGGAAAGAAAAAAGGAGGAAAAAGAATAGAAGCAAGAGGTGGAGAAAGAAGAAGAAAAGGAAAAAGAAAAGAAGGAGGAAAAAGAAGAAAAATAGGAGAAAGAAGAGAAGGAGGAAAAGGAAGAGAAAAGGGATTAAAAAGCAGAAACAGAAGAGGATGTGTAAAACGAAAATTACAGAGAGACAAAGGAAGAGAAGAAGAGGGAAAATAAAAGGAACAGGGAAGAGGATCAGCATCAGCAGGAATAGGTAGAGGAAGGAGAATAAGAACAAGAAAAGACAAAGAAGAAAAACAGAAAAAAGAAAGAAAAGTAAGAAGAGAAAAAAAGATAAAGAAGAAGGGAAAGAGGAACACCAGCAGCAGTAACATCAGGAAGAGGAGGAGGCAGAAAATCAGAACAAAAGAAAAAGAAAACGCAGAAAATTAAGAAAGCGGGAAGAAGAAAAAAGAAATTGAATAAGAAAACGGCACAGGAATCTTTTGACATCTTGTCGAGCATGGTAACAAAGTGCAGGAAAGCCTCGGTCTTGCAACACTTTGTAATTGTCCAAGCTTTATCCTAGCAGACTGCAGGCAGCCCTTCAAGTAGATTGGGGGTCTGGGGGTAACGCTCCTGCCTAGAAAGGGAGAAGGATGGATTCAATCCCTGTTGGAGCCCCAACTGTTGTTTCATCCACTAGACCGTGAGCGGTGCTCTGGGTGCTAATCTTTCGGATGAGGCGAGAAACCCGAGGTCCTGTGTTCAGCACACAGTCAGCACACGTAAAAGAGCTCTTGGCAACAAGGAAGTTGCCCCTGGCAAAGTTATTTCATATCGTACTGTGATGGATTGCATTATATTAATCTACTGTATTCTGATCATAATTATATTTTTTCTATATGGGATTAGAGCTGCTGTCTTCAAGCAAATGTGCCATATTGTCCCATGCAGTTTGTGCTGAGTTTTGTAGAATAACAGCTTTGTTTTGTTTTGGGTGTTTGGTTGGGGGTTGCTTCTTTCTTTCTTTGACTGTTTTTAGATTTTTTTTGCCGAGAACACTTTCTAAACTGCCACGAGTTCTTTTACGTGCACTAAATCTATACTACACACAGAACATAAGTCTATCATCTCATGCAGAATACAACACCCAGACTATAGCTTGTTGTCTAAGTGTTCAATTTCCTTAGCTTAACCCAAGGGTCACCCAGAATATGGACGCTGACTTGACTCACTCATCCCACCTGGGAACTACTTCGAGAGCATAAGTATACCTTAGATGAAGTTTTTTTGTGTATGACTGTTTACAAATACCTCTCCTATATGGGGTACTCGCTATCTCCAAGCTACAGTTAAGCAGCATCGAGCGTAGTTACCAATTGGATGGGTGACCGTTTGTGCACCTTGGATTCTGTACAGTCCCCCCAGTTCACCCAGCTCTACATGAGTGCGTGCCCTCTTTGCGACATAGAAGATAAAGCAGCGAGGGAGAGGAGATCGGTGCCGCCCTCAATATGCTGGCCCCTAGAGAAGCTGAGGTCTCACCATTGAGGTCTCACTGAGGTCTTTACCATTACTTTTACCTTTTATGTAGAGGGTACTCCAACTTCAGCGCCCCCCCCCCCCCCCCTTTACTAACGGACGAATACAGGTTGTGATGTTAAGAGGCTTTCACAGATGATGACAATCCCCATGCAACAAAGTAAAACACCATGTTTAATGTTGTCCTCGGCACTTCGCTTACATCCATGACTGACAGAGCTGGTCAGTTTATGTGCAATAAACATCACTATCAGCCTCTTCTTTGTTGTTAGGTGCTGCTTTTCTATAAAAAAAAGCCTTTCTCTGCTCATGTCTCTAGCAAATTCATCTCTCTCTCTCTCTCTCTCTCTCTCTCTCTCTCTCTCTCTCTCTCTCTCTCTCTCTCTCTCTCTCTCTCTCTCCTCTCTCTCTCTCTCTCTCTCTCTCTCTCCTCTCTCTCTCTCTCCCCCTTCTCTCTCTCTGTGAGAAGGAGGATTTGTGGCATCTAAATGATTCCTTTAATGCCTTGTCGACAACGGGCTAATTAGTTTAACACAGAAGCTTCAAAAAGCGGTTCTAGAGCCATCTGTCCTTGGAAGTTGGGTTTGTTTTTCTTTCGGATCTGTCACTTGTTTCAAAGTAAACATACTTCTTTCAGTGTATTTTAGCAAACATGTTCGCCATCCTCTTGGGAAAGCTGAAACATTTCATTAGATAACTTATTTGTTTGACAAAGTTTCTTTTTGTATTGCTTTCAGGACTCTTTGTTTCCTTTAGTTTGGTTGGTTTTCTTTTTTTTCTATTTCTTCAGAGATATCTGTTTCATTAAATCGCTGTTTGTGTTTCGAGATTTTCTCTTCTTTTTTAATTTGATTAAGGAGGCTTTATTAGTTTTACAGGGAGGGGGGATAGCCTAGTGGTTACAGCATTGCGCTCATGATCATGGGAACAGATGACACGATTTGAAAAACTGCATACACACGGGGACTGGATGTAAAAAAGCACATGAGTGCTTATTCCATTACCCTCGATATCAAAGAATAAAATGAAATAAAAATATAAACGAATAAACAGCCTGGGATGGAGCCACGTCTGAGGTATCTGTTCAGGGGATTGTTACCCCTAGCTGGTGAATCGGTGGTGTAGAGGCAAGCGCACCTGCAGTGAAAGCGAAAAGTCCGGGTTTGATTGCCATTATATACCCGAAGATTGTCCTTCATCCACTCACTAGTCCATGGGTGGTGGTCCCTGTGCTCCTCTTTCGGATGAGACGATAAATTGAGATCCCATGTGCAAGACGCATTATTTTAGCGCACAAAAAAGAACCCACGGCAACAAGAGAGTTGTCCCTGGCAAAATTCTGTTGGAAAAAAGCTACTCCAATAGAGAAACCAATACCCATGTGGACAGGATTGTTGAATGGATGGCGCTAGTGCTGCTCTTGTGGCCTCGTACAGGAGAGGTGCCAGAAGTTCACGCACAGAAATCTGCCGTGACCTAAAGTGGTTTACAAATACAACTACAAAGAACATCAATGCCGACTCCAATTCCCCACACGTCCCTCGGATGAGGCATTAGACCGGGGCCCCGTGTGCAAACCCACACGGAAAATCATGATTATGTTAGAAGCCGCTCTGTCTTTTGGAAGAGTAGGCCATTTCGTGCCAGTAGGAACAGATGACAAAATTGATATATAAAAAAATGCGTGCACATTAATGTCATGTTTAAAGACTAATCACAAAGTCGGGATGTGGCTACAATAGGATAGGCAAAAACTCACCATTGGTGAACCTCGGAACTCTAGCTGAGGAACAAAAAAATATTTAATTTTGTTCATTTTCTTCTGTTTTGTTTTCTCACGATCATCTATTTCATTGAATAAACTGTTTGTTTTTCGAGGTTTTAATTTTCTTTTGTCTGCTTTAAGATACTTTATTTGCTTTGCTTTGCTGAGTTTATTTCGTTTTTTTCGCAGGTTCGTCTGTTTCATTTGATAAACTGTTAGTTTTTCGAGGTTTTGTTTTTGTCTTTTTAATTTGCTTTAAGATGCTTTACTTTATTGTATTTTGTAGAAGTTGTTTTTTTAGTTCCCGAAATCGTCTTATTTCTTTTTTTTTAAACAGAAGCGTGTTTAGTGTTTAGAGGAGGAGATACAAAGATGCAAAGCTAAAAGCAAGAAACGCTGGAGCATGCTTAGCACGCTCAGTTACAAATACAGCCAACAGTGCGTGTTCTTTAACATCGTTGTTAACAGTTTGGCCATTCTTTTGGAAACATAGCGTCTGTTTCAAATATGTAAGTTCTTTTTTTTATAACTTTTCCGTTTTGCTTGTAGCCACAAAGGACTCGGATCCCCCCCCCCCCCCCCCCCCCCCCCTGTTTTTTGTGTGTTTTTTTTTTTTTGTTTTTTTTTTAATTTACCAGGTTTATGGGGTTTTTTTTTAATATTTTTATTTTAACTTTATCATGTTAACGTAATGCTGCTATTGATGTGCATGATGTGATTACGTCTGCATAGATTTTCTCTAATTCTTCTTGATATCTTTTTGTCCCAGTTGAAGTGTCCTCTAAAAACCATTCATACAAGCTAAAGAATCGGTGGTCTGAAGCTTAGACACAAGCCTATACTTTATTTAGGTATTTATTTTATTCCTTTAATTTCAAAGATAGTGAAATAAAGTCATGTGCTTTTTACATCTAGTCCCCGTGTGTATGCAGCTTTGTAAATTTTGTCATCCGTTCCCACCGGCACACAACGGGCCTACTCTTCCGAAAAGCGGTACGAGTTTTCATGTGTGCGCAAGATGTTCTGCTTGAGTTCCCACAAGGGACCTCGGTTTATAGTCTTATCCTATACAGCCACAAGAGCGGGCTTGATCCCTCTGTTTGACTAGACTTTGAGTGTTGGTCTGGGTGCTAGTCTTTTGAATGAAACAAAAAACCTTGTGCAACCTGCACTCAGCGCACACACAAAGCCCCTATGCAACAAGAGAACTGTCTCTACCAAAAGTGTAGAAAAAGCCACTCTGGTAGAGAAACCAATATTCGCTATAAAAAACATAGGTGGAGCTGTTCTTGTGGTGACGCTCTCTAGCTCTCACCAGGGAGTACAGCCGAATCTTACACAAAGAAATCTGCTGTCACTGAAAGTGATATCTAATTCAGTGTATTGTATTACACCCTGATCAATTATTAACATGGGCTGAAAATGAAGAAGACAATGTGACATTTATTCTTTTTTTGTAGAACAACACATTGCAAGAAATATTATTAAGACCTAATTGGAGGGGAAAAAAAACTATTCGTTAATGCTCCTGAAGAAAATAGGTCGTTGACTAAATAGACTTCGGAAAAATTCATAGGCCTCACCTTTCTGTTCGGGACAGGATAGCTCAGTGGTCAGAGCACTCACTCTCCCCCAGCCTTGGTTAAGCAGCATCGAGCGTGGTTAACAAATGGATCGGTGACCATCTGCGCACTTTGGCTTCAGTACAGTCCCCCAGTTCACCCAGCTGTAAATGGGTACCTGCCCTCTCTAGGGTCGGGGAAAGTAAAGCAGCGAGGGAGAGGAGATGAGCGCCGCCCTCAATATTATGCTGGCCCCTAGAGAAGCTGAGGTCTCTGATGCCTTGCTCTCCTAAGACCACATGGGTTATGTGACACCTTTACCTTTACCGTACCAGTTTTCTGAGAAGAATGATCCTGATGACTATAACAGTCACAGTAAAGTTTGCTATTTATTGTTCCTAGCTGTCACGGACATCAGGCTGTGAACAACTCTCTCACCAAGCTGTCTTTTAACGCTGTTGTAAATGTTCTTTTTCTATTTCCATCATTCCATTGTCTGTAAGGTAAAGGCCACCATATATCTAAGCAAATTTTGTAAGCAGATTAGAGGAGGCATTACGAGGGATTGGTGAGGTTTTCTGCGGTCTTTCGTGTGGTGTGTGTTTGTGTTTTGTGTGTGTGTGTGTGTGTGTGTGTGTGTGTGTGTGTGTGTGTGTGTGTGTGTGTGTGTGTGTGTGTGTGTGTGTGTGTGTGTGTGTGTGTGTGTGTAAGTGAGAAAGAGAGGGACAAAGGGAGAAAAACAGACAGACAGACGGACAGACAGACGGATAGACAGAGACAACGACAGAGACGAACATGGACAGATAACTGTACTCTTTTACACACACACACACACACACACACACACACACACACACACACACACACACACACACACACACACACACACACACACTAACCCCCCATCACCCTCACCCTCACCACCCCCACCATCACCACTTACCTTAACCTTACCAGTTCCAAATCTTCACCGAATTCATCGCACACTGCTTTCTCTCCCCCCCCCCCAACCAGGTACGGTACCGGTTCAGCCCTCGTCAGATCGACGACAACGCCAACGCGTTCACCATCGAGGAGGGCAGCGGGCAGATCCGCTCTGTGCAGGAGCTGACGCAGCTTCAGGGGCAGACGCTGCACCTGGTGGTGGAGGCCGTGGACCGGGGCTCCAAGCCGCTCAAGGCGCAGGCCATGGTCAACGTGCGCGTGCTGGACGCCGTCAACAACTCCCCCGCCATCCGCCTGTCCACCACCTCGGGGGGCAACGTGTCGGTGGTGAAGGAGAGCGCCCCTGCCGGCTACGTGGTGGCGCACTTCATCGTGGTGGACACGGACTCCGGCACCAATGGCATCGTCAGCTGTGCCGTCAGCAGCGGCAGCAGCTTCGCCCTGCAGAAGCTGGTGGACAAGGAGTACAAGATCACCCTGCTGGGCTCCCTCAACCGCGAGCAGAAGGACCGCTTTGACGTCACGGTCCGCTGCTGGGATTTCGGCAGACCGTCGCCCCTGACGTCAGTGGTGTCCTTCAACATCATCGTGGACGACGTCAACGACAACGCCCCCATCTTCAGCCAGAAGCTGTACCGCCGCAACGTGACGGAGGAACAGGGCCCCGGCGTGGTGATGCGCGTGCAGGCCTCGGACGCTGACGTGGGGGAGAACGGGCGCGTGACGTACCGCCTGGGCAACGTCAGCGCCTTCATGACCACGCTGATCACCGTCATGGAGCACAGCGGCGAGATCGTCTCCAAGAAGTCGCTGGACCGGGAGATGTACAAGGTGGTGGACTTCCTGGTGGTGGCGGAGGACCACGGCTCCCCGCGCAACTCCGCCACGGCCCGCATCCTGCTGAACATCGTGGACATCAACGACAGGAAGCCCAGCCTACCCATGGACTACGCGCTGCGCGTGGAGGAGAACCAGCCGCCCGGCACGCTGGTGGGGGTCATCCAGGCCATCGACGAGGACGAGGGCGACAGCGGCACCGTCAACTACCACCTGCTGTCCGACAACAACGCCACGCGCTTCTTCAGCCTGAACAAGACGGGCTACGTGACCAGCAGGGCGACCTTTGACCGCGAGGCCAAGGACTTCTACCACCTGTCGGTGCTGGCCAACGACCTGGGCACGCCGCCCAACACCAACATCCTCACCGTCACCGTCCACATCACCGACCTCAACGACAACACGCCGCGCTTCGAGCGGCCCAACGACACCACCAGCCTGGTCAACATCTCCACCTCCACGCTGGCGCGGTCCGTCATCTTCCGGGCCAAGGCCAAGGACCGCGACACGGGGCTGAACGCCGTCATCGACTTCGGCCTGGCCTCCGACAACTACGGTACCTTCGCCATCAACCGCAGCTCGGGAGTGGTGTCCACCATCCGCAACCTGCACCCTGCCGACTCGGGGAGCTACAGCCTGTTGCTGCTGGCCAGAGACCGCGGAGTGCAGAGCGCCAAGTCCGCCATCGCCACGCTGACCGTGGTGGTCCTGGCCGAGAACGCCACTGTCGCCTCTTTCGGCCACATCAACGAGGATCACGTCATCATCGTGGCGGTCCTCGTCTGCCTCACTGTCCTCACCGCCGCTTGCGTCACCGTCATTCTCCTCCGCTTACGTCACTCGGATCGCCAGGCACGTCACTTACGTCACCACGGCCTGCCGCCCGAGTCCAAAGCGGCGTACCACCTGCACCAGGTGAAGGGGGAGGCCGCGCTGCACAGGGAGGGCGGGGGGGAGGGGCTGGGGGGGAGGGGCGATGGCGGGGGCGGACGGGGGGGAGGGGGAGCGGAGAAGGGGGGGACGTGGGCAGGGTACGACGCGGTGAAGGGTCACGCGGTGGAGGAGACGGGGCAGCAGGAGCTGGGCAAGGACTGCGAGGACGACCTCCTGCTCTTCAAGCTGCAGCTGGTGCAGCAGTACAAGGACAAGGACTTCGCCTCCGCCAAGGTCAGCCCCAGGGTGGCGTACAGTGGGTGGTGTGTGTGTGTGTGTGTGTGTGTGGATGGGTGGGTGGGTGTGTGTTTGGGGGGTGGGTGTGTATGTGTGTGTGCTTTATTTTATTTATCTATTCAAAGCACTCATGTTTTTTCTTACATCCAGTCCCCGTGGGTATGTAGTTTTGTACATCTTGTCATCTGTTCCCACCGGCACACAATGGCCTCCTCTTACGAAAAGCGGAACAGGATTTAACGTGTGCGCAAGATGTTCTGCGTGCGTTCGCACACGGGGCCTCGGTTTATAGTCTCTTCCGAAGAACTTTTGGGGGGAGTGGAGTCGGCACTGATGTTAATTCCAGGGAAAAATCCCCTCGAACAGGAATCGAACTCGGGTCGTCAAATTGCCAGCGCAGTGTTCTGACCACTAGGCTATCCCGTCCCCTGTCCCGTATGTGCGCGCTCTTGTGGGTATGCGCGTGGGGTGGGGGTAGTGCGTGTGTATGTGGGGGGGGGGGGGCGGCTGTATGTGTGTGTGAGTGTGTGTGTGTGAGTGATTGCGTGTGCGCGTGTGGGTGTGGGTGTGTGTAAGTGTGGGGTGTGGGTGTGTGTGGGTGGGTGTGTGGATGTGGGTGTAAACACGCGTAAAACACAGCAGTCACCAGCGGATATTGCAGTAGTGGAATAGTCAAATAATTACACCATTAACGGCGTCTACACTGTATCAATCTTATTTTACACTCAAAAGCAAAGAACTCAAAGATAAACTGTCAAATCGACTGGTGTCACTGAGCAAAGAAGCAATCCTTGCTAAACGGTATAACCTCAGCACCAGACATACTGCTTCCTACACATGACCTCAGCACCAGACATACTGCTTCCTACACATGACCTCAGCACCAGACATACTGCTTCTTACACATGACCTCAGCACCAGACATACTGCTTCCTACACATGACCTCAGTACACAGACATACTGCTTCCTACACATGACCTCAGCACCAGACATACTGCTTCCTACACATGACCTCAGTACACAGACATACTGCTTCCTACACATGACCTCAGTACACAGACTACTGCTTCTTACACATGACCTCAGTACCAGACCTACTGCTTCCTACACATGACCTCCATACACAGACATACTGCTTCCTACACATGACCTCAGTACACAGACATACTGCTTTCTACACATGACCTCAGTACACAGACTACTGCTTCCTACACATGACCTCAGTACACAGACCTACTGATTCCTACACATGACCTCAGTACACAGACTACTGATTCCTACACATGACCTCAGTACACAGACATACTGCTTTCTACACATGACCTCAGTACCAGACATACTGATTCCTACACATGACCTCAGTACACAGACCTACTGATTCCTACACATGACCTCAGTACACAGACATACTGCTTCCTACACATGACCTCAGTACACAGACATACTGCTTCCTACACATGACCTCAGTACACAGACCTACTGCTTCCTACACATGACCTCAGTACACAGACCTACTGATTCCTACACATGACCTCAGTACACAGACATACTGATTCCTACACATGACCTCAGTACACAGACTACTGCTTCCTACACATGACCTCAGTACACAGACATACTGCTTCCTACACATGACCTCAGTACATAGACCTACTGATTCCTACACATGACCTCAGTACACAGACATACTGCTTCCTACACATGACCTCAGTACACAGACATACTGCTTCCTACACATGACCTCAGTACACAGACATACTGCTTCCTACACATGACCTCAGTACACAGACATACTGCTTCCTACACATGACCTCAGTACACAGACATACTGAGTCCTACACATGACCTCAGTACACAGACATACTGCTTCCTACACATGACCTCAGTACACAGACCTACTGATTCCTACACATGACCTCAGTACACAGACCTACTGATTCCTACACATGACCTCAGTACACAGACATACTGAGTCCTACACATGACCTCAGTACCAGACATACTGAGTCCTACACATGACCTCAGTACACAGACATACTGAGTCCTACAGTTGAGCTGAACACCGAAGCAATCAGATTTTCTTCTTTTTCAAAGAAAACATAGAAGAAGAAGAAGAAAGAAGAAAAGAAGAAGAAGAAGAAGAAGAGCCCACCAAACCTGCAGCAACAACACAAACGAGTTCAGCATTCGGTCAAAATTAGCTTAAAAAGAAATAATCACGGAACTTCTCCGGGAATTGGGAAAGCGTTGCTATTTAGCAGAGGAGGTTGCGTGCGTCACAGACCTGCAGTGTTGTCTGCTTCAGGATCGATTTAAGCTGGGAAGAAGTGTTTTGTGGCCTGTGTGTGTGTTTTATATTTTATCTTATTCTTCTATATCGAGGATAGTGGAATAAGCACTCATGTGCTTTTTTTTCATCCAGTCCACGTGTGTATGCAGTTTTGTAAATAGTCATCTGTTCCCACCGGCACACAATGGCCTACTCTTACGAAAAGCTCAACAGGGTTTAACGTGTGCACAAGATGTTCTATGTGCGTTCACACACTGGGCCTCGGTTTATAGTCTCATCCCAAGGACTTTTGGGGAGAGTGGAGTCAGCACTGACGTTAACTCCAGGGGAAAACCCCCTCGAACAGGAATCGAACTCAGGTCGTCAAATTGCGAGCGCAGTGTTTGCTTTCACCAAGTGTGGTGTGTGTGTGTGTGTGTGTGTGTGTGTGTGTGTGTGTGTGTGTGTGTGTGTGTGTGTGTGTGCGTGTGTGGTGTGTGTGTGTGTGTGTGTGTGTGTGTGTGTGTGTGTGTGTGTGTGTGTGTGTGTGTGTGTATGTGTGTGTTTTTTTAATGTTAGTGCTGCAATGCATGAGGGTGGCAAAGGCGCCGGTCAAGAACCAAGCCTCAAATTACACGATTTGTTTTGCTTTTTATTTTACCGTGAATGGTGTCACTGTTGTCTTACATGTGCCTCCAAAACAAATTTTATGATACCGTCTTTATTTGACCCCAATGGCCAAAACAGAAAAGGATAAAACATAAAGGTAAAGGTGTCCCATAACCTATATGGTCGTAGGGGAGCGAGGCATCAGAGACCTCAGCTCCTCTAGGGGCCAGCATATTGAGGGCGGTACCCATCTCTTCTCCGTCGCTGCTTACCTTCCCTGATCCTAAAGAGAGCAGGTACCCATATAGTACCCATATACAGCTGAATGAACTGGGGGACTGTAATGAAGCCAAGATGCGCAAATGGTCACCCATTCATCTGGTAACCACGCTCGATGCTGCTTAACTTTGACTTGGGGAAAGCGAGTGTTCTGACCACTGAGCTTTCCCAACCCCAGAAAACAGTTTAGTAAACATGAGTAAAACAGAATGTAGCAGCAGGGTATAACGGCCAGTCTAAGTGTTTCCTAACTATTCCCCAGAAGTCTTCACCAGTCCTGACCCAGACCCAAAGTCCTGGTCAGTTATTGATGGAAGCAAAGTGCCAAGACATACAGGAATATGTAAGGGGACAGCAGTAACCTAGTGGTCAGAACATTGCACTCGCAATCTGACGACCTGGGTTCGAATCTCGTTCAAAGGGATATTTTTTTCCTCCGTTAACAACGGTGCCGACTTCAGTCCCCCTTAAAGTCCTTCGGGTGAGACTATAACCGAGGCCCCGTGTGCAAACGCATGCAGAACATCTTACGCGCAAGTTAAAACCTGTTCAGCTTTTCGGAAGAAAAGGCCATTGTGTGCCCGTGGGAACAGATGACAAAGTTTACAAAACCGCATTCACACGGGAACTGGATGTAAAAAAGGACACGAATGCTTATTCCATTGTCTTGATAACAAAGACAGACAGACAGACTGACTGACTGACTGACTGACTGACTGACTGACTGACTGACTGAATGAATGAATGAATGAATGAATGTTGCTATGGTAAAAATGTTAACTTTGACATTGCCTTCAACCGTGACAAGCTACCAACGTAGCACTCCGCTCTCTCTTTTAGGAGAAACAAAACCCTCTGAAGTCGGAATGTGGCTGCTTATTTTGCGAGGTTCTTGAACAGTCATGCACGCACACTGGCATCTAATGTGTGTTTTCGGTCTCACAGTGAATCCCAGTTGGAATGAATGAGTCAGAGTGTACATTCTGCAGGGTGTTAAGCAGAGGAACGCACCACCACCACCACGTACAACCACCACCACCACCACCACCACCACAGCAACAACAACAACAATAGCAACATTCACCACAGAATACAGCCGAGGTGTTGAGGTCAGGGGGGTCATAAGCCAGGGTTTTCCTGAGCAGCCAGTATAGTGCTCAGTCTTTCTGACCCTGACAGCCTGGGGTCACTGGAATGTCAGGACTACTAGCTCCTCACTTCCAAAAGAAACAAAACCATTCCAAGACATACAAGTAAAGATTGCGGTTTTTTTTTGTTCTGGCGACCAGGTAGTGATACTGAGACACTGAGATGGGCGCAAGATGTCCATTCTGCAGTGGTGTTTGCCCATGTGACACTTTTCATGTATATTTTTGTTTTTTTAAATAATTGCTATCCATTTTTACGTTTTTTCTATAATCTGGCGATGATAAATCAAGCAGAATGGCTTGTGTCCTCAGCACAGCCTGGTTAACTAGCCCTAAGGAATAAAATGATTTATTATTTTTCAGATGGACGGTGTTATAGATTTGAATATATAATGAGGTATTTGTTTTGAACCTGAAGTTGAAAATTACTGGAACCACTGAAACTGAATGAGGGGACAGCCCTGATATGGCTTTTTTGGTCGGTAAGGCTATAAACAATATGGCATGGTTTGGTTTTAACACATTTGGGCCCAAGTTCCGTCTTTTGACATTGTATTGTATTGTGTTGCACTGCTTTGTACTGCTTTGTATTATATTGCAATTATTCTGTACTGCTTTCAGACACGGCATATTTCTCTGTGGGGCTGCTCTCCCTGGGAATAGCGCGTACCCACAAGAGCAACGCTGCCCCTTATTCTTTTCTTTTCTTTTCCTGTCTGCGTGTGTATTTCTTTCCCTACTACAATGACTTCTGCAGAAATTTGCAAGGGAGAATTCTCTTCTTGTTGTGGGTTCTTTGACGAGTGGTGAATGTGTGCTGAACACGGGACCTCGCTTTATCATCTCATCCGAAAGACTAGTACCCAGACCATCACTTAAAGTCTAATAGATGAGGGGAAGGTTCGGCCACAAATGGGGATCAAACCTGTACTGTTCCCTTTCTTGACAGTTGCTTTACCTCTAGACCACCGATCCCCAAAGACCATTGACCCACTTGTAGTTGACAAAGTGACCTTATCCTGAAGAGTTATAAGATCCAAAAGGTCAGCTGACCCCAAATAAGGGACCACTAACCAATCTGAAGTCACCGTAATGGAGGCTGTTCTGAATCCTAGCTTTCCTTTCACATGTTTTTGTTGTGGATCGCTGGTCTAGATAAACGCGCCTGTCTAGAAAGCGAAAAGTCCGGGTCGAAGTGTGCGGTGGTTCGATACCCCTTTTGGGTCCGAAACTTTTCCCCCCATCCATTAGACCACGAGTGGTGGTCTGGGTGCTAGTCTTCCGGATGAGACGATAAACCGAGGTCCCGTGTGTTACACATAATTGTTAAACGCGCGTAAAAGAGCCCACTTCAACAAGAGAGTTTTTTAAATTCTGTTAAAAAGGGCCACTTTGATAATAAAACAAAAACAGTTGCAGACAGGAAAAGAAAAAATAGTGAGTGGCGCTGCTCTTGTGGCGACGCGCTCTCCCCGGAGAGAGCAGCCCGAATTTCATGCAGAGAAATCTGCTGTGATTTAAAATGTTGTAAAAGTAAAGTCAAAGTAAAGTAAAAAAAAAGAAGGACCACATTTCTGCCGGTGTCTAGCGTCTAAATCAAGAAGGGTCAGTGCAACTTGTACCTTAATGAGACCGGGTTTTCTTCATTCATCAACAGCAAGGGGAAGTGTGACACCAAGAACAGGTTAATCCAGCTGTTCACGTGTGTTATACTCAAGTATGACATCACCCTTCAAATGGTGGCTAATGCTCCATGTCATGACGAAAGAAGGAGAAGGGAGGATAAGGAATAAACAGAGTGATGACAACATTGCGATTTACAGATTATGACATGAGAGGTCATTTTTTTCCGGGAAAAAGACATGACTATGGAATAGATAAACGTGTGTGGAAAAAGCTAGGATTCTTTGCTCTTCTACCCATTCCCATAACGTTATGGGGTAAAAAAAAAAAAAAAAAAAAAAAAAGAAGAAGAAAGCAAAATCCTGTACTTTTTTGTTTGTTTTGTTTAATGCCCATTCACTTCTTGGTGATATAGACACACCTACATTCAAAATTTCACATCTCTCTCTCTCTCTCTCTCTCTCTCTCTCTCTCTCTCTCTCTCTCTCTCTCTCTCTCTCTCTCTCTCTCTCTCTCTCTCTTTTATATTATATATATATATATATATATATATATATATATATCATCAGTACTACCTACTATAGTAGTTGTCTTACTGGGGAAGAAAGTATAACTTCAGCACCTGAAAGCCTGCACTTCAGATTGCTGGAAGTGTGGACACAAACACGGCGACAGACATCTGGTACTGTACAGAGAAACATCTTAAGTAGAGATAGTTGGTTGGCACTAAAGGTCACTCTGTATCAGTGTGTGTGTTGTGTGTGTGTGTGTCTGTGTCTGTGTCTGTGTCTGTGTCTGTCTATGTGTGTGTGTCTATGTGTGTGTGTCTATGTGTGTGTGTGTGTGTGTGTCTGTGTTGTGTGTTGTGTCTGTGTGTGTGTGTGTGTCTGTGGTATATGGCCTGAGGCAAAGAGCTGGAAGCAGCCTGGCTGCAGCAGGCCTAGGTGCTGTAACATGATACTGCTGGCTGCAGCAGGCCTAGGTGCTGTAACGTGGTGCTGGATGTTGCAGGGCGGCAAGGCGCCCCCCCACCTGGACAAGCCCCAGGCTGACGAGCTCATGAGCAGCTCCTCCCGCGAGACCAACGCCACCGACAGCGGGCGAGGGTGCAGTGAGGACGACAGCCAGGCCCTCGAGTCCTTACGCTCTGACACAGGTCAGTGCAACCCGCCTCTGTCTCCTGCTGTTGCTAGTGTTGCTGCCTGTTGCCTTGGTTGTTGGTGTTGCCGTTTTTTGTTGCTGTTGCTGTTGTTGCTGCTGTTGTTGTTGTTTTCAATTTGACGTCTGTTGGTTGGTAGAGATCATTTATCAGACGAGGTTAAAGGAAAAGCTCTGCTGCTATTCTTAGCATTTCTGATTATCAGAAAGCTGGGCACACAAACTGATGCAAGGAAGCACGCACGCAGGTACTCACGCACGCACTCACATACACGCACTCACACAGGCGCGCACGCGCTCAGGCACACACACACACACACCACACACACCACTCACTATATGGACACAAATCCATAATGGATTAATAGTAACTTAACCATGGTACATTCCAACGGGACAGAATAAACATTAATGCCATGTCCAATACCAGTTCAGTCTACCGCTGTTAGTGTGTGTGTATGGGCGTGTGTGCATGTGCATGCGCGCATATGTATATGCGTCCTTGTGTATATGAATGTATTTGGGGGGCGGGGGTAGATGCCGTAATCATTACATTTTGACTGAACCTATATCCTGCGAAATGTACGTCTTTGCTGTAATTGTGAGATGGCTTGTAACAGAGGAAAGGATTCATTTCTTAATGGAATGTCCAAACTTTGAGGACCTTTGAAATCAGTTTGTTCCACAAATTCAGACATGCAAAATAAAGATACTGAAGACCAGGTTAATGCTAGTTTTAGGTTTGGGTTCTTTGTTCCCGGGGAGAGGACAGTGTGTTCCCCCTTTGGGAAATCTGTCAAATTTCAATAGGCTAGGCCTAGTTTGGTTGTTTGATTTACATATCACCGAATTGATGTGCTTTAAAAAATATATTTCAAGGATAATGGAATGAGCACTTGTGTGCAATTTTTATTTCCTATCCACGTATGTGTGCAGTTTTGTAAATTTGTTATCTGTTCCCACAGGCACACAATGGCCTATACTTTCGAAAAGTGGAACAGGATTCAACGTATGCGCAGAATGTTCTGCGCGTGTTCGCACACTTGGCCATCGGTTTATAGTCACATCTGAATGACTTTTGGGAAGAGTGGAGTCTGCCCTGCTGTTAATTCCAAGGAAAAATATCCCCATGACCGGGATTCAAACCTGTGTCGTCAGATTACGAGCGATTATGTTCTAAACACTAGGCTATCCCGTCCCCCACTTTGTCAGTAATCGTTCAGTGTAAACTCTAATGTCTTGATACTAAGATTGTTAATCTACAGCCGCCATGCTGCACAATGGGGTCAATGGATTAATTTTTGGAATTCTTCGTGTGTATGTGTTTGTTTGGGTATGGTGTGTGTGTGTTTGTGTGTGTGTGTGTTGTGTGTGCGTGTGTGTTGTGTGTGTGTGTGTGTGTGTGTGTGTGTGTGTTTGTGTGTGTGTTTGCGTGGGGGGGTGTATGTGTGTGTATGTGTGAGTGTGTTGTGTGTATGTTTGTGTAAGTGTGTGTGTGTTGTGTGTGTGTGTGTGTGTGTGTGTGTGTGTGTGTGTGTGTGTGTGTGTGGGGTGTGTGGTGTGTGTGTGTGTGTACAATAGCTTAGATTTATCCGGAAGTTATCTTACATCTAGTAATGAAGGTATTCAGTAGGAAGTGTTCCTGTTTCCTCACATAAAGACATAAACTTGTGCAAACATAAAGTACAATACTCAACTTGTTCTCTCATACCTAAAAGAGTAATAGATATGGATTTTTGAATTTCAGCTGTGGCCCCAGAGATTAGCTCAGAAACCACTTAAATACCCTAGCAGCAGGTGTGCGTTCCTCAGCATAACACTCTGGGGTCACCGACAATGTACACTCTGACTCACTCATCCCACCTGGAAATCACTGTAAGATTGAAATTGCAAACTGAGTGAGGAGTTTGCGAGTATAACTGTTTTCAAGTACCTCGTCATATAGGCAGCCATGCTCCGATTTCACAGGTCCTGACAACAGTGAAGCCATGCTTTTTTGCATGCGCTCCTCAGACAAACTCAGATGAATCACTTGCAACAAAACCCCCATGCAAAAGATAAACAACATAGCAATGTGGTCAACAGTATCGGAATGATATCAACAATAATTCATAGTATCCATTACATAGAGAGAAAGTAGGTGAGATGAACAAAGGGACGAAACTGCCCAACCTCGAGCTAGTTCTGCAGTTAACTGCCCATGTCATGGTAGTGAGTTATACGTCAGACAATATCGATGAGAAGTAAGATGTTATTGTTTGTAGTGCATTGTGTTGCTTTAAATGGGATTGGATTGGATTTCAGTGTAGTG
This sequence comes from Stramonita haemastoma, assembly GCA_030674155.1. Lineage (NCBI taxonomy): Eukaryota > Metazoa > Mollusca > Gastropoda > Neogastropoda > Muricidae > Stramonita > Stramonita haemastoma. Next base: position 19,566,594 of record CM060330.1, read on the forward strand.
TAGTGTAGTGTAGTGTAGTGTAGTGTAGTGTAGTGTAGTGTAGTGTAGTGTAGTGTAGTGTAGTGTAGTGTGTGTCGTGTCGTGTCGTGTCGTGTCGTGTCGTGTCGTGTCGTGTCGTGTCGTGTCGTGTCGTGTGTTCGTGTCGTGTCGTGTCGTGTCGTGTCGTGTCGTGCAGTGCAGTGCAGTGCAGTGTAATGTAGTGTAGTGTAGTGTAGTGTAGTGTAGTGTAGTGTAGTGTAGTGTAGTGTAGTGTAGTGTAGCGCAGTGTAGTGTAGCGCAGAGTGATTTAATGTGTTGTATTATGTCCTAGTTTCAGTCAAGATAGATTTCTCTGCGTGAAATTCGGCTGCACTCTTTGGAAAGCGCGTTGCCACATGAGCAGCGCCACACATTAAAAAAAAAAGTTCCTGTCTGCATGTGGATCTATTTCCCTGTGAAACTGGCTTTTCTAGCAGAATATTTTTACAGGGACAACTTTACTCTCCTGTTACCGTGTGTTGGTTTTGTTTTTGTTTTTACATGTGCTGAATGTGCTAGTTAACATGTGCTTACAAAATCTTACCCCAAATCGTGATCAAAAGTATTCGTGTTGTGTTAACTATTGCTGATGTCGTGTCTCTTGGTGTTGGCTTTTCTCTGTGGTTTTATGTTGAATTGTTGCCATGCTATCACAGTGCTGGTTTGATCTGTCCTGACAATGGTGTAAGTTTCATTCTTTGTCAGGCTTTTCCACATACCATGCTTTGTCATGCTTTTCTACATACCATGCTAGCGCCCTGTACTGATATGAACATAGGTCATTCATACATCTGACGTTTCTGCCTCCTGACTCTTTCAGTCAGCAGCATGACCACAAACCATTTTTTTTTCATTTCATGTCAGTTGTGATTTCTGAAGTCAATCCAATTCAATTCAAACATTTTATTAACAGCGAAATTCATGTGGGTTACAAGCCGTACATGAAGAATTGAATAGGAAAACCATTTATCACAGAAGAATAACACAGATGCAACCATCACCTTGCACACACTACAAGACAATACTCATACCAATACCATACCAATACCTGCATTTTGTCAAAGGGGAAGTCGGTCAGTGGCCACGAGCCTTTCTGAAATGGAATGATGGCAACCGCAGCATACAAGTTTTTTTCCCCACTAATTGCTAAGTCTGTTCGTATCTTCTAAAATATATTAGGAGCTTTTAGTCTTTCAGGGACTGAGTTGTTAATCAAACACTGTGAATCCTAACCCACAAAGATCCTGGTAGGTCTAAATGTTCATTGCCCAAGGACCATAGATAAGACAGAACCTTCCAACAACACGGAGACCGCCCTTGATGGACCATGGTGCGTTCATAGGGCGTTGATACGAGGATCAACAGAGTTTAAAGTCTGTTTCAATCTACATCATTACTGCTATATTTAAAGTCTGTTTCAGTCTACATCATAACTGCTATACCATTTTTAATCTGTGCTTTGACTTTTAACAAGCTGGCAGCTTTGATATGGCCTTGTGGTCGGCAAGGCTATGAACAAATATTCCTGGATTGACTTCAGTGTACCCCTATACTTTTCTTCCTTTTTCCAGAGTCTGGGTTTTCCAGTTTCAAGGCCATGCCTCTCAAGGACGGGTGGCGCCACGTGGAGAACCAGGAGTACGTCAACTCTCCGCAGACGTCAGTGAAGACAGTGATAGACACCCACTCCCCCCTCTACCCCTCCTTCACCAAGTCCCCGCTACTGGCCAGGAAGTCCACCGCAGACAAGCCCTACACCAGCGCCTACGGCTACCCCGATCTGGACACAGTGCACATGTACGAGAACACCACCCCGGACGGACCGCCCCACTCTTCCTCGTCCTCCTCCTCGTCCACCTACACGCCCAAGAGGTCCTCGTTGAGGGCGGTGGAGAACCCAGCCCCCTCCAGCGCCAAGCCCTGCCTGTACTCCCGGTCCCGAGAGCCTCGCTTCCAGCCCCAGTTCCACTCCTCGCGGCCCCGAGCCTCGCTGAGCACGCCGGCCGCCTCCCTCAGTGACTACGTGAACTCGGTGAAGTCTCGCAGGTACGGCGGCTCAGGCTCAGGCCCGGGGCTAGGCTCAGGGTCGGGGATGTCGCCCACCAAAGGGCTTCTGTTCGGAGACTCTGGCTGTTACGGGAAGGAGGGGGAGGTGGGGGGAGGGGACAGCCTGAACGACAGCGGCGACACGGCTGACGAGGGCAACACCACCACCTCGGGCAGCTACACCATGGAGCAGGACGAGGAGGAGGACCTGCAGGACATCAACGGGGACATGTTCGTCTGAGGCCCCCCCCTCACCCCACCCCCTCTGTCTCTGTCTGTCTCTGTCTGTGTCTGTCTCTCTGTCTGTGTCTCTGTGTCTCTGTGTCTCTGTCTGTCTGTCTCTCTCTCTCTCTTTCTTCTCTCTCTCTCTCTCTCTGTCTTCTCTCTCTCTCTCTCTCTCTCTCTCTCTCTCTCTCTCTCTCTCTCCTCTCTCTCTCTCTCTCTCTCTCTCTCTCTCTCTCCATGTGTAGTCTACGGGATGTTGCCAGGATTTCTGTTCTCCTGTCTGTATGCTGATTAGTTGTAGTTTGAAGCAGTTTGAGGGACGGGTCATTGTCAAAATAATGCACATGGCACAAACAGACAAACAAACACACACACACACACACACACACACACACACGCACGCACGCACACACTCTCGCAACAGATCAAATCATAACTGCATTTAAAGAACAGAACACCAAGAATGTTGACGAGTGAGCATAGATCATAGTCATGAGTTATTGCTTCCTTCCTAGTTCAGGAAGCAAGCGTCCTAAAAATGATCCTGAAAGCTATTAATAAGACAACTTAAAAAAAAATGTGATGCTTCACCTTTAAAGTGTTTAATTGAAAAAAATTGTAATTGCCCTTCATGGGATGATTCAAGTGTTTTTGACTTTGACTTTGACTTGAACAGTCAGTCATGGGTAAAACAAACTCTAGACCCTTCAGAGTAACAATAACGATGGAGAACAATCGTCAAGGTACCAGAGATGAATACCAGCATTTTGCATGAGAACAAAGGACAGTGTGAAGCATGATCCCATACCAGTATTCAACTCGCCCGGCACCACTGCAGTAGACACAGTTTCAACTCCACGGCTGTAACAAAAACACTATTGAAACAGGGTGGAGTTGTACAGTGAGGAATAGCTGTGGCGAAGGAAAACGTGACTACAGTAACATTAATAAAGTGAGGCTTTCATGAAAAGAGACAGCTGTGACAAACCTTCACATGTATTGACATGCACCCTCAACACGTGGTGAGTAGATTTAATTAACCTGCGGATTCGTCAACATCTTCATCTGTAATAATCTGACAGTCAATAATGCACCATTTACATAACTATGTTAATAATGTGTCCTCCTTAGAAGTTTGACATTTTTTAGTGCTATTGAAACATGATTATCAATATTTTTGGACCATATTTTATCATACGTCTGAATGGCTTTTTTTTTAAGGTAACTGTACTACAATGGTGTCCGAGAAATAGAAACTCAGAGTACCTTTTTTTTTTTAAAGTGACCACGTCATGTCTGTTGTCATGTGAATGATTGTCATGAGTCCTTTGTATCTTTGTTAGAACGCAGTCGCTTTGTATGAAAAAAACAAACAAACATTCCTTTCATTGCTGTCATTTGTTTTATCAAAAGTGCTGTGGAAAAAATTCGCATACGATGTTGGTATAATTTGGTTATTTTGGATAATGTCCTCCATATATAAAAATGCCATTTAAGGTGTGTGTTATTTTTTTTTAATATATCATGCTTGTGATAAGACTTTTTAGTGTATCATTGTATTCTTGTGTGCAGTATGACTTTTAAATTTTTGTCCATGCTTAAAATGCATTGTGTTGGGAAAAATATGAACTATACCAATGTATTGTTATGCCCGTCTTTGTGCCTATATAATATGAATAATTATACACCTGAGTTTTTGCTGAGTCAGAAAGTTTATTCTGACAAGCTTTTTTTCTAACGTCGTCTTACATGGACCAGTGGGGTTTCAATCTCCTACCGGCTACACGTAATACATGCAGGTGATGTCACTACAGGAGTGGTGTTTGGTTTGCTTGTTTACTTATTTTAGTCAAACACAGCAGTTTCCATTTCTGACATTCGTTTTCTCTTGATGTGATTTATTCAGATAATTATGGTTTGTGTTGCGTGATGTCTTTTTTTTCCTCGTTTGTTGTTTGTTGTTTGGTGGAAAGTGTGGGTCCTTTTGGTTTTCTTAGTTGGTTAGTTGGATAGTTTTGCTTTCGGTTGCTGTTATATTCTGGATGATTTTCATTGCTTTTTGTGGAGGGGGAGGGGGTGGGGGGTTAGGGGGAGGGTTGGGTTGGGTTGGTCATTAGGCAATTGATATTTTGCTTTCTGTTTTGTATTTGGTTGTTGTTGTTGTGGGTTTGAAGACGTCGTTTCATTGTTGTTGTTGCTATTGTTGCTGTTTATGTTTGTGTTTTAACAATTGCTTGTGTGGACTTAAAGTCGAGGAAAGACTATGTCTGGATGTCAACAAGGGAGACAAGAGCTGAACATTAGCAATTATTCTTTCAATAGTAAATAGAAAATAAAGTCATGTGTTGTACTATTCTGTGAAAATAATGAAATGGTCTCTGTCCAGCCGAATTTTTGTTTATGACTAAGACGCATAATATCTAAGCCGGTATAAAAAACAAAACCCACAACTTGTTAAGCATGATTTCAAATCGAGTTTCGCTTTCAAGTCTATTTTTGCAAAACTCAGATTTTAGCTGACTATTGCCATGTTGATTCTTTGCCAAAAGAAAAAAAGAAACCATCTTCACCATTGTGTTTTACACGGCTGGCTGTTGGAGAAGGACAAAAACCTTAAACACACAGATTGCATTTTCAAGCTGTACCCTGCATGACTGTGTGCACGTATACTCGCATACCAATGAGTGCGATGGTGTGGTGTGTGTGTGTGTGTGTGTGTGTGTGTGTGTGTGTGTGTGTGTGTGTGTGGTGTGTGCGGTGCGTGTTGCGTGTGTGCGTGCGCATGTGTTAATTCCCGCACTCCCTGCATTATAGTTCAATACGTTTTTTTAGTTCACTTGATTTCCAAAATATTTCCATTGTTTGGTGAAGTTGTTTTGTCCTTTTTCGTTCAAGGCATGTGTAGTTGTGTATGTACCTTTTGTTGAAACTGAAGAGGTAAAACCTGATCACTCTGCATCTTGCCATGCACCAGGGTTACAGGAGACAACACTAGCGAGCCAGAGGATGTCATCTCTTACAGAAAAAACACACACACAGATTTTAACCACAGCCTTTTGATTAATTTGAGAATGACAGCAGTATATTTATTTCCTTGTGATTTTATTTGGAGAAAGTGGCTTCCATAAGATGTTGATGTGGTGAAATTCAAAAATGGTGTTTTAAGATACGTATTGAGCAACAACAAAAAATTGTTAGTTGGATGGCATTTTTTCTTACAAAAAAGTTATTTTACAATTAACAAAGCTTTTCAGGAGTACAAAACCCCGATTATTAAAGTTGGGGTTGTTTGTTTTTTGTTGCTTTTTATTTTAGTGTGATCAATGAAAACCATTCTCAAGAAGGTGATAACCAGTATGTGTGGATCGACAAAGAAGATTCTTACTGACCAGTATTTTGTAAAGCTGCTCTACATCAGCCATATCGAGTAAATTCATTCTGATTTATTGTGTATATTATGCAAGTAATTTGTTATCATGAACGTCCTACAACTCACATCAAACAAGCTCGGAGTTATACCATCGCTATGTTGAGGTTTTCTGTGGGTTCGCTTCACTCTCAGACAAAAACTTTAAAGAATGCAGGAAGGAGCCTGTGTGTGACTTTGTGTATGTGCGCGTGAAGCGCGCGCGCGCACGTGTGTGTGTATGTATGTGTGCGTGTGTGTCGTGTGTGTGTGTGTGTGTGTGTGTGGTGTGTGTGTGTGTGTGTGTGTGTGTGCGTGCGTGCGTGCGTGCGTGCGTGTGTGAGTGTGTGTGTGTGCGTGCGCACGTGCGTGCATGCGTGTGTGTGTGTGTGTGTGTGTGTGTGTGTGTGTGTGTGTGTGTGTGTGTGTGTATGTGTATGTGTGTGTGTGTGTTACTCTTTATATTTTAGTGCCGTGAGCCTATACCACGATATATTATTTTTTGTCAGATGCATATATATATATATATATATATATATATATATATATTATATATATATATATATATATATGTACATATATATATATGTGTGTGTGTATATATATATATATATATATGTGTGTATATATATATATATATATGTATATATATATATTACAAAAGCGCATAAAGATATTATTTTTATATATCAGGGGTAATTATGATAGCGAATATTCTCTAAGAAAACCTGTTGTGTGTGTGTGTGTGTGTGTGTGTGTGTGTGTGTGTGTGTGTGTGTGTGTGTGTGTGTGTGTGTGTGTGTGTGTTTGAGTTTAGGGGGGTGCCTGTTGATAGTGATGGAAGTTCTTTACTATTCTTTTTCTTTTTCTTTATTTATTATTATTTTTTTTAATTATTATTATCCTTATTGTTATTATAACATCATGCATTATCAATAACAGCCACTTTTTACTATGAATCGCATCATTGTAACCATCATGATCATTAATGGTAACATTACCGTTATTACTTACTGTAAAGCCTGCTCTGTTGCTGTACTGTTCCTGTCTGTTTATTCCAGATAAGCTCTGTAGTGTTCTCTGGGGACCGGTAATGCCATATGACCTCTTCATTCCGTGCGGTCTGTCTGACTGGAGTTTTTCACCTGAAATGGACAAGGAGGATTGAGTTTAACACGTCTGCTATTGAAGTCTACACTTTAATTAAAGGAATACAATTTTATGAAAATGTTCGCAAAGGAAGCATGATTTTTTTCTCAAAAGGTTCGCAAAAGGAACATATTTTTTTCCATCTGCCATACTGATTGATTTGTTTGGGGTTTTTTTTAATAGCAGCTGTCTTGATGGCCCGTTTATGCTGATATGCATTTTTTGGTTTTATTATTTGTTGTGCTCTTTGTTTTTTTGGAGTGGCTTGCTTCTTATTTTTTTAGAAGAGGGGGTTTATCTTCTATATATTTATGTTCTATACACTCGTAATACGCAATCTTTCTTGTAATATTATATTCCACATGTAAAAACATGAATCAGCTGTGCGAAGAAGCATTTTCAGTGTAAGAGGCATTGATAAACTGCTACTTTGTACATATTATCGTTTAATGTGAGCATTGTATGGTATTATATATTTATGTTCATAGTATACACTGATAGAAAAATAAATATGCATAAGCATCACGTTTCCAGAACACAGTGGGTATGCATGAAGTGGAAAGGATGTGGTTGTCGAGTACAGGAGGGTCCACTGTTTGTGGCTGGCGATGTTGAAAGCGGGTTTTGTGACCGAAAGCACTGTGCCAGTGAGGGCACAACGCCGCCGCTACCAGAACCTGCCTACTTTTGTTTCCCTTTTTCCAGATACACTACTAATCTAATTGGAATCGTCGATTATATTTGTGTGTGTGTGTGTGTGTGTGTGTGTGTGTGTGTGTGTGTGTGTGTGTGTGTGTGTGTGTGTGTGTGTGTGTGTGTGTGTGTAAAGTAAAGGGAGAGAGTCGAGATTTGTGTGCTGCTGTTATTAAGCCTCATGTAGGAAGAACCGTATTCTGTGGCCATTATCGTGCATTAATTGAAGAAGAATAATGAGCTTATTTCGGTTTCTGATTATTTTGACGCAAGTAAGCACCTTTGTGCTCTTAACATACGTATGTATGTATGCATGAAACGTTTTGTTTGATGATGTTCTGTTGGTGTCATTAATGATTATGACAGGTGATTCCACGTTTTGATGTCAGTTTCTGTCATGAGGTATTGATTAGTGGCTCTGTGTCTGTGTATTATTCCTGACAAGCTGATGGGTTGGAGTTATTGTTGTAGGTTTTCAACACTTTTTTTCCATCATAAGAACAGGTTTGTGGGTTTTGTCTTTTTTTTTTTATAAAGATCTAAAAATGTTGATGACGAATAGAGTTTTAACATTTAAGAAGAGGCTGTGGGTGGGGGTGGAGGGTTGTTAGTTTGCTGTTTGCTCCATTTTCTGTTAGGTTTAAGGAGGGTGGGGATTAGGAGTGTATGTTTGTGCTTGGTTTTGTTTGGGTTTTTTTAAAGTGTTTTTTTGTTTTGGTTTGGTTTGCTCTCTGGAATTATCTTGTCCAACAGAACTGACAGTGTTAAACGCTCCCTGGCTAGAAGTCCCAGGTTCAGCAACAGCCAGATTTTGCGTTTGTGACCGTTAGGAAACCTTAAGGTAGCCACATTCCTACTGCAGGGATGGTAACTGAACACGACATCTATGTGTATGCGGTTGTTTTTTTTTTTAATTCTGTCATCCGTTTCTAC
>CM060330.1:19580063-19582563 GCA_030674155.1 Stramonita haemastoma
AAGATTTATAATGACTGAACTGATGATGTATAATGACTGAACTGGTAACGTCAGTATTAATTAAAAACTGGTGAGATTCCAATGACATGGAGAGAAGCAGGTACGCTGAAACACAAAGAATACTAGCTTGCAATATAAAAAGGTACTTTTACTGTGGATATTTTCGTTGTTCTTTTGTTGGGGGTTATTTGTTTGGGGGGAGGGAGGGGCTTGATTAAACATACAGGTTGAAATTGATGTTTGCAGAAGACTTGTCATCAGATGTTACTCTACCATACCTCTCCCTTTATCTTCACCCCTATCCTTCCTGATAAAAACTCGAACCTGTTCTCTTCTTTATCTAGCTGAAGCTGCAAGTTGCATGGCGATGTATGTGACATGACATAATTACTGCTCTGTAGGCTGACCGAAACTTCAACCACCACGTCACCTGTACTTTTGATTACCACTGTGAATTGCACCCCGACTTCTCTGGAATTCTTGTCCTTGGAATTATCCCTAAACAGTTCCTACCCTAGGTTTTGTTCCTGTATTAGTTTTACAGAATAGGAGATAGCATCGTCTGGGTTTTGACCTTCCTGTACTGATTATGTCGGTGGTACAGTGGCTCTTCACTGTGCCATAGCATCGCCTAGTTTTGTCAGTTATTCATTCCTGGTTTTTTGTGATCGGTTTTTAGTTTTCGTATTTGGTTTAATATAGATTTTGGTCAGAAAGTCATACAAGTTAACACAGACAAAGAAGCATCGACGAACCAAAAGCTGAAAAAGTGTTCAGCAGCGTTCAGCTTTTTATACTAGGAAGCTATTAATAGACATGAAAAGTGCCGATGTGATCAGTACTAGCATTATTATACACAGCAAAAAATTGAAGACCGTCTATGGCTTTAAACATCTAGGAGCTATAATATCAAATGAAGGATTAAAACCTGAAATTCTCTCCGGGATAGCCCAGACCATAGCTGCAATGACCCAACTGAAAGTCCTCTGGAACGTCAAGAACAGCGCCATTGGCGCCAGAATCAGATTGATGCGTTTTCTGGTCATCTTCATATTTTTGAGCGTATGTAAAACGTGGACCAGAGCGGCAGACATTGAAAGAAGGATACAGGCAATGGAGATGAGATGCTTTCATAAACTTCTTGGTGTCTCAAACAGAGACCACATAACTAACGAGGAAGTGAAAACCAAAATTGTAAATGCTATCAGGTCATGTGAAGTTCTGACTTAAGTTTAAAAAACACACATTACACACAAACTAAAATGGTACAGGCACGTCATCTATTTATTCTTTTACTTTGATGATAATGGAATAAGCACTCATGTGCTTTTTACATCTAGTCCCCGTATGCATGCAGTTTTGTAGATTTTGTCATCCGTTCTCCCCGGCGTACAATGTCCTACTCCTCTGAAAAGCGGAACGGGTTTTAACATGTGCGCAAGATGTTCTGTGTGTGTTCGCACACGGGACCTCGATTTATAGTCTCATCCGAAGGACATCTAGACTGGCCAAGATTGCCCTACAGGGAACAGTACAAGGAGGGAGACGAAGAGGCAGACAGAGGAACAAACACCGGGAAGATGACATCAGAGAGTGGGTTACCTGGAGTGGAACAACTTCCTACAGAAAGCTGAAAACAGCGACGAGTGGAGGAAGCAGGTTGCAAAATCTTAAACGATATATACCCTAACGGTCTAGTAGAATACGGTAAAGGTGAGGTGAGGTGAGAAGACACGAATAATGACAGTTTTCAGTTGAAACACTTTGACCAATCCTTGCATTCAAAGTTATCCTTTTTCAGAGTCATCGCACTTAAGAATATGTTTAGAGAGTAAAGAGTAAAAACAAAAAATAAAATGAAATAAATGATGACACTTTTGGAAAGAAAACTGTATGAAATGAACAATGAAAAATAACAAAAACACGTCAGGAAAACAGAAAGTAGAGAAACAAGGGAGGTAATCACAAAATGTTCCATTTTAAGCACAAAGTATATATTTTTTTAATATATGATATGACAGACTATATAAAAGTGACATTCAATTATTACTCACACTATAAAAGTGCATTTCCTTTTTTTCTAGTTTACATTGATTTAATTCATAACAAAACATTGACTAATAACAAGAGTAATAATAACAACAATTTCAGTAACCATTAGGAGCCTAGAACCGATGCGATTTGGATATGAGTTCTTCCCCTTTTTTTGAAACCTCATTGTGTCAGTGCCTGTCTGGAACTGTAGTCTGCCATGCAAAAGAAACTGAACTTCAAAGAAAGTAGACTTTAAGAAATAACCATAATGTATGGAATGTATATAGCGCTGAATATTGTAAAGCAACAACTCAAAGCACTTACAATCAAATCATTTACAATTATGCAATCGCACATAAATGAGATGAGCGGATATCAAATTCACACGCACACGCACACACACACACAAAATTGGGCGCGCGCGCGCGCCACACACACACACACACACACACACACACACACACAC
>CM060330.1:19587563-19642563 GCA_030674155.1 Stramonita haemastoma
TAGGAGAAAAAAGATATGCTATTTGCCATCAGAAGAAAAGATGTTGCCACCAACATGCTACTTCCAACCTGGTCTGCATTGCTGTATGACTCAGAAGCCTGGACACTACGAAAATTGGAAACATTGACAAAAGAAAGGAAGCCGAAATGGGAATCTACAGGAGATTCTAAGAGCCAAATGATTAGACAAGAAAGCAAATGAAAGTATTCTCGGTATGGTAAACTCTCAGTGCAAAGACAAATGTTGGCTGAAATTGATAAGGGTAGACTGAGATAGGTTGGTCATGCAAACAGAAACACACAGACAAATCTGACGACGGCAGTTCTCCAAGCGTCAGGTTTGGGGGGTCGGGGAAAGAAAAAGAGACAGGCCACCAACATCCTATACTACCAACATCACTGAGATCAGTGGTCTGGGAGGGCTGTAGGAGATGGTAGAACTCAGCAGAGACAGAGAGAGATGGCGGGCCCTGACGTTTGGCCTCTGCCTGGTTCTGTGCACTGTTTTAGCAGGTCAACTCACACGGTAGCTCGACTATTTAGATGCTTAAGTCATCAATTTATGATACTATGCTTACTAATGCTTGTTCTGCTTCGTTGTTGTTGTTTTTTAAGATATACTAGATATTATGGTTGAAGGTGGAAGGATGAGTGGGGGGTGGGGTCACACTATTTGTTTTAGATATCATCATTTCTGTTCCTTACCCCTCTTCACTCAGTTTATTGAATAATTATTTTCTGCGTGTGCTTACGCCTGGTATTCTCTCTCTCTCTCTCTCTCTCTCTCTCTCTCTCTCTCTCTCTCTCTCTCTCTCTCTCTCTCTCTCTCTCTCTCTCTCTCTCTCTCTCTCTCTCTCTCTCTCTCTCTCTCTCTCTCTCTGTCTGTCTGTCTGTCTGTCTCTGTCTGTCTGTCTGCCTGCCTGCCTGCCTGCCTGCCTGCCTGCCTGCCTGCCTGCCTGCCTGCCTGTCTCTCTCTCTCTCTCTCTCTCTCTCTCTCTCTCTCTCTCTCTCTCTCTCCTCTCTCTCTCTCTCTCTCTCTCTCTCCTTATCATAATTTGTTCTCTCCATCTGAATGGTTTGACTGGCACAAACGTGACCTCATACAGCACTTGCTAGGCACAGTCCATTGCCATGGCAACACAATCACCAGTGCACAGTGCAGCCTCAGACCCCGGCTGCTGGTATCATCAGACTTTGCTTTAGCACAATTAAGGAAACTCGTATTTCATGGTCACTGGCTGACTTAGTCTACACAGATGGAGTTTGTTCTTGCCCAGGAAAGTTATTGCATAGGAACCATTCATTTTGCTATTGTTGTTGTTGTTATTTGTTTGTTTGATTTTGAGTAAGTTACATGTGCAACTTATGTGAACGATTTTTTTCCATTTTATTTATAGTTTACCTCATTTTAAGAAAAAGAAAAAGGAACACTACATCTTGTTTTATTAAGTTGTTATGTATATGCGAAAAATCTTTCGAGTAAAAAAGGAATTTTCTCAAGAACGTTGGGCGTTTAAGGATTATTATTTTGTCTAATGTAACTTTCTGTCTCACAAAAAACCTCCATATTAAATGACAGTACGTCACAGGCCATCGATTTGTTGTTGCTTTTATTGTTGTTGCTGCGTTCCCCAGCTGAACACCCTTGGGGTCACCCAGAGCCTGCAGTCTGACTCACACATCCTGCCTGGCAATCACTGGAGACTGCAAGTACGCACTGGAGGAGAAGTTTGCGTGTATAACTTTCAAATACCTTGCCACAGAAACAGCTATACTCAGACCTCAGAGGATTGTTTCTCCTTAAACAGAGACACGGAGAGCAGGTTGATATGCTAAGAGCTTGTCACGGCTGAACACAATCACAACGGAAAACTGTACAACATAACAGTTTACTGAAAAAGCTTTCGGTCGATTTGACTCTTAATTTTGATTTTTTCTGGTTTTCTCCTATAATGAAGAGAAATATTTGTTTTAATCTTGTTAAAATGTTCTTTTTATAGTATTCGGATGCAAAGTTTTGGTTAGAAATTTTTTTAATTGATATTCCTTTTTACCTTCTCTGTCTGCTTTAAACATGTTACAGCCTGTTGGAGTTTTCAGTCCTTTGCTGTTCATTGAACAAAGGGTTTGAGTTTTTAAGCTTGCACTCTGTCATATTCACAGCTATAATGAAACCGTGGCTTCTTTTGGGGGCATCAGATGATTTTTATCTGCACAGGCTGTGGTACATCTCCTCACCTTGGGCTCCATCCTTTGATGTTATATTTCTTGTCCTCGCATCCTTTTGGAGCGGGTTGCAGACAACGTGCACAATGAAGATGGTTGACAAGAGCTCCCAGTGTCTGTGCTAGTGACGTGTCATTGTTTATCTGTCTTTGTTTCCTTCCTCGGTTACAGCCTTCAGGTTTACCGGTTCTAAGATGTGTGTATACACCATCGCTTTTACCAACCTTTAAGGTAGCCGCATTCCGACTTCGAGGATATCGGTCTGATTTTAAAGGAGTTAAGGGAGAAATGAAGGGAAGTTGGGGGAGGAGCGGGATAGCCTGGTGACTACAGCGCTGCATCAGTCACTTGACAGCCCTGGGATCTAGCCCCGGTTCCAGCCACCATCCAGATGCCCCTTCAAAAGGATTTTCCACCTGTCGTTACCTTCAGTATTGACTCCACTTCCCGGAAAGTGGATGAGACTAGAAACCGGTGTCCCGTATGCCAATGAATACAAAACACTTTGTGCACACGTGAAAAACTCATTCTGCCTTTCGAAAGATGACAACATTGCACTTAAAAAGAAAAAAACAAACCGCGTGCCCACTAGCGTCGTGTTTAGATATCATCCCCGATGTCGGAATGCAGCTACCTTAATGGTGTGCAAAAAACTGTCGCATACACAAAGATCTCACCATTGAGAAACTTTGGAGCTGTAGACAGAAGACAAAGTCGGGTTACTTTGACCTAGGCAAAGTTTAATCCTGACGCGGCTGTGTTCTTCCTTTTCCCCCACCGGACCTCAGCATTGAGGGGACAGTTGCCTGTTTCAAACACCATTATCATTGAGTGCCCGTGTTCTTCATTTCCCTGCTGTTGATTGCCAGGGGGCAAATCTGCACCAGGGATACCTTCTTTTGCTGTAGTAGAGAAACACACTAAGACAAAACATGATTTTTTTTTTAAACGTGAAGTGTGCCTATTTTTTTCCTTTATTAAGCACTTTGACATCTGATCTCTGTTGACAGAGTGTTATTCTCTATTGAGTAGCACTGAAAAAATACAACTCTGGTTATGTTAGGATAATTGCAAAGCCATTGGTGGTGGTTGTGATTGGGATTTAGCTGTTTGGAAGTGTCGGTTTTTTATGTGAGGGAAGAAAAAGGTATCGGCAGGAATACCGGAGGGAAGGAAGTTAATTGTGCGTCTTACCCAAGAGGGTAAAAGTTTTCAGCAGGTGTATTTTAACCACTCAAGTTCTTGTTTTTCCTTCCTTCAATTTCCTCTTTTATGGAAAGAGCTAGGGGGAACTTGTTTTTGTACTGTTGAGCTATGTCTTGATTTGAAGTGAGGGATTATGACGCAGTTTGTCATCTGCGTGTTGTAGACCCTGCCACCACCACCTGACTTATTGACTTACTCTTTAGGATTATCGCAGTGAAAAAGCAACACTTTCCTTGTTTCCCAAGATCCTGTCCCGGGGATGTTCTCTAAAGCTTCCGTTTCTTGACAGAGTGGCTTTTCTTTCTCCTTTGGAGTAGATGTCGTGGTCTGCTGGCTAGTCTTTCTGTGTTGTAGTGTGTGTTTGGAGTTTCACGGCACACTTTGGACCAGATACAGAAATGTCATCGTCCTTGTTTACTTGTTGATCTTTTTGCCTTAGCTTCCTTTGTGTTGATTTGACTTCGTTCCTTGTCTTTTTTAGTTCAGTGTTGTCGAGGGGGTTTTATGGGGTTTTTGTCCAATTCACGATATGATACGACATTTTGTTCTATGCCATTCATAGTGGCTTTGCTGTTAGCTGCATATGTGCTCAATATTTGCTATGCCGTAATAACATATTCATCAGCCTAATGGTTTTTTTAGGCTTTTAATATTCTTAGGATAGATACTTCTTTGCTGATTGAAATGGTCGACATTGATGTCAGGAGATTTTTGTGAATTAAATAACTATAGTTAAGCTGCACAGCTATAAAGGTATTATGTGCAGCAGCAACCTGCAGCTTTTTGAGACATTCGCAGTTTTTTTTTTGGTATGTTTTATTTTATGCCACGTACAGTCATGTTTTAGGACATTTTCCCACGTGTTTTCATTTTCCCTCACTTATCAAACAAATACTCGATATTTGGAATGTCTGTTTTATTTTTACTTCCATCCGCAACATCATTTGGATAGCCATGTGGTTTGTTGAGGTAGTTTTCTGTTGCTGTGTATTTGGGAGAGTTTGCTCAGTTATTTACTATTTTGGGGTATAAGTAACCTGCTACATACCTGTGTTAAAGTCCTCACTAGATAATTGCTTGTTGGTCCTTTTATTGCCCTGATCTGCTAGTTTGGGTCATGTGGCCGGACAGCTCTGTGAAAAAGCGGGAAAGTGTGGCCAGCAAGGTGTGGATGGTGTAGGCAGTGGTGTGTGAAGCAGGCCATGCCTCAGCTGATCCTCTTGTCCTTCAGTTCTCTGTACACCACTCGTATTGCTGCTCTGCTCTGCTCTGCTCTTTTCTGCTCTGCTCTGCTCTGCTCTGCTCTGCTCTGCTCTGCTCTGCTCTGCTCTGCTCTGTTCTACTCTGCTCTGCTCTGCTCTGCTCTGCTCTGTTCTGCTCTGCTCTGCTCTGTTCTGTTCTTTTCTGCTCTGCTCTGCTCTTTTCTGCTCTGCTCTGCTCTGCTCTGCTCTGCTCTGTTCTGCTCTGCTCTGCTCTGTTCTGTTCTTTTCTGCTCTGCTCTGCTCTTTTCTGCTCTGCTCTGCTCTTTTCTGCTCTGCTCTGCTCTGCTCTGCTCTGCTCTGCTCTGCTCTGCTCTGCTCTTTTCTGCTCTGCTCTGCTCTGCTCTGCTCTGCTCTGCTCTGCTCTGCTCTGCTCTTTTCTGCTCTGCTCTGCTCTGCTCTGCTCTGCTCTGCTCTGCTCTGCTCTGCTCTGCTCTGCTCTGCTCTTTTCTGCTCTGCTCTTTTCTGCTCTGCTCTGCTCTGCTCTGCTCTGCTCTGCTCTGCTCTGCTCTGCTCTGCTCTGCTCTTTTCTGCTCTGCTCTGCTCTTTTCTACTCTGCTCTGCTCTGCTCTGCTCTGCTCTGCTCTGCTCTGCTCTGCTCTGCTCTGCTCTGCTCTTTTCTACTCTGCTCTGCTCTGCTCTGCTCTGCTCTGCTCTTTTCTACTCTGCTCTGCTCTGCTCTGCTCTGCTCTGCTCTGCTCTGCTCTGCTCTGCTCTGCTCTGCTCTGCTCTGCTCTGCTCTGCTAACCTCACCTGTAGCTGGCCTGGCCTGTCTGTGCACATGCTTTGTTCTTATCATGTTATACCACTTTATGTCACTGTGCTACAACAGTGTCATCTCTTTTTATTCTTCTCCATTTCACGTGCGCTTTTGTTCCCTTCTTTTTTGTTTGTTTATAAAGATATGTTGCAAGCAATCATGTGTACTTTCTCTATATTTTTTATGCTCCAATTTATGTAACCCCCATTCCTCTGATGTGTATGGTAAAACTGGCTGTAATTTGATGTCAAAGATCTCGAAAAATGGTTCAGCATTAATCTGTTTATATTTATAGTAAATATATTTAGTTCTGCAACACCTTTCTTTCTCTTGGTCACGTGGTGATCTGTGCCCAACTTAGCACTGAGTGTTCAGCATGGAAACGCCCAACATATTTTTCAGGGGGTTGGCGTGTGTGTGTGTGTGTGTGTGTGTGTGTGTGTGTGTGTGTGTGCGTGTGTGCGTGCGTGCGTGTGCGTGTGTGTGTTGTGTTGTGTGTGTGTATGCTTTTACATATATTTGTATGATTATGTGTCAACACGTGCGTGCCTGCGTGCGTGCACGTGTACGTGTGCGCTTGTAAATCTCTTCGATTACTAATTCCATTTCCTATCTTTTTAAAATCTATTGTCTCTTTTCTGACAGCTGCAGTCCCGCTACGGCTGTGTGAATGTATGTGGATTGTACAGGCTGCAGTTTGACAGCTCTGCATTATCTTGGACAGCAGAGCAGTAGATCTTATAAACAATCTCCCGCAAAATTAGGGCATAGGTTAGGAGTACAAAGGCAACTGGCTGGTTAAAGTCTTCATAATCATCGCTTTATGTTTTTCCCCACAAGGAAGCAACTACAATGATGGATAACAGCTGAATACAATGTTATAAACTGACTTCGTCATTTTTCATTAATTTTGTTCTTTTACAGTTTTTGAGTTGCTGGGTGGGTGGGTGGAGGATTTGTAATCTTGTTTGTTTGCTTGTTTGTTATTCCCGAAACTGAATCGGTGTTGTTGCTTTTGAATACACAGAGATAACAGAGCCTACGGTATTTTGGTGCGAGAAACAGAGGAATGGGTGTAATGGTTTGTTTCGAAAAAAAACTAGATACTGGATTGAGGTGTTTACTTAGTTTAGTACGACCTTTGTTGATTTATGAACAGGATACGGATGACCTGTATTGTGTGTTTGTCTGTACTGGAGGGGTGGGGTGCTGTGGTTTGGAGAGTGACAGGGTAGAACACTTGATTTTGCATTCTGGCGAAGAGCTTCCAACCCCACACAACGCATATCGGTCAGTTTTCTTATCGACCTTGTGTTTCTCCTCTCTCTCTCTCTCTCTTCTTCCCTCTCTCTCTCTCTCTCTCTCTCTCTCTCTCTCTCTCTCTCTCCCTCTCTCTCTCTCTTCTCTCCTCTCTCTCTCTCTCTCTCTCTCTCCTCTCTCTCTCTCTCTCTCTCTCTCTCTCTCTCTCTCCTCCTCTCTCTCTCTCTCTCTCTCTCTCTCTCTTCTCCCTCCTTCTCTCTCACTCTCTCTCTCTCTCTGTCTCGTCTCTTCTCTGTCTCTCTCTCTCTCTCTCTCTCCTCTCTCTCTCTCTCTCTCTCTCTCTCTCTCTCTCTCTCTCTCTCTCTCTCTCTCTCCCCTCCGTTCTTGATCTTTGCTCTCTGTTTATGACAAAAGATTTAGAGGCATCACTGTTAGGAAAGAAGTATTATCAAGACTTTCAGGGGACAGGATAACTCGGTGGCTAGAGCACTCGCTCTCACCAAGCTAAGGTTTAGCAGCTTCGAGCGTGGTTACCTCTTGGATGGGTGAGCGAACGGGCGCCTTGGCTTCAGTATGGTCCCCCATTTCACCCAGCTGTAAATGGGTACCTGCCCTCTTTAGGGTCAGGGAAGGAAAAGCAGCGAGGGAGAGGAGATGGGCGCCGCCCTCAAAAATCTGGCCCCTGAAGGGGATGTGATCTCTGACATCTGCCCCCCCCCCCCCCCCCAACAGTCACCTTTTACCGCGCGTGTACGCTTTTTCACACTCCTACCATCCTACCACAGTCGTAAAAGTTTTAATGCAGCCTTATATCCCTGTACATACGGAAATGATCAACACTTTGTTAGCAACTTTTGCTTTTCTTTTTAGTATATTGTTTTTAGTACTTTCAGCTATATAAAACGGAATTTCGCATGGTAGAAAGATATAGTTGTTTTCTTTTTTAATTCCGTCCTTAAATGTATTTCAGTGTTTAAAGATCAGTAAATGATTCCTTGAGTTTTAATCTCAAGATCCTGTGTGTGTGTGTGTGTGTGTGTGTGTGTGTGTGTGTGTGTGTGTGTGTGTGTGTGTGTGTGTGTGTGTGTGTGTGTGTGTGTGTGTGTGTGTGTTGTTGGGTATGTTTGAGAGGTGGAAAAGGGAACGCGTTCTGTGTCGTTTTTGCTTTGATTCGGCTTTGATTTTTTAATTTTTATGGAAGTAGCCTGCAACATGAAGGGTGTACTAAGTCGAGGATCAACTGCAGTCACTTGTGTGTCGGCATAAGCACCAGCCAGAGGCTCCTGATTTGCCCTGTGTTGATGGTTCCAACCCCCACCCCCACCCTTGCCCCCACCCACCCTATTCCCGTTCTGAATTTTGTTAGTTTTGCCACGCTGTGGGTTTTTTTCTCAGGAATACATACCCATGCGGAAACATCGTGAGAATTTGCCATCAGCTTGTGACTATTGCTTGTGACCATTGCTTGTGTGTGTGTGTGTGTGTGTGTGTGTGTGTGTGTGTGTGTGTGTGTGTGTGTGTGTGTGTGTGTGTGTGTGTGTGGTGTGTGTGTGTGTGTGTACTGTTTTTAGTCTCCCATGTCAAAGCACTTGTGTGCGCTCTGTCGTCTCTTATCTCCTAAAGCTGCTCTCACACAAATGGGGGCGAGCATCTATGATGGCATATTAACCTGTGCATCATCTTCTATCAAACTTTTTTGTCTGGATAGAACCTATCTTTTTTCTTCTTCGACGTTGTCGATCGCTCAGACAGCAACTATTGTTGTCTGTCACATGAGCGAAAATGCGTTGCGCTGCTGCTAAGCACCCAACATGTAAAACCCAGCGTATCTGACTTCGGCGTGGGGGAGAGTTGTTTTCTACTTTGCGGGGGAAAATGGCAGCAGAATGGATAAGAAGGCTGAAACTAAACAAGAAGGGGATGAGAGAAAAAAGCAAAATAAAAGCAAAGAGGGAGATAGAAAAGAGGGAATTATTAGCACAGAATTTCCAGAGGGGGGGATGCTACTTATAGTGACAGATCCCTGGCATCCCCATGGGGGAAGTAGCTGTCTTAAGAAAAGCTTTCTTTAGAGGGGGGTGAAGGGGGGGGGGGGGGCTCCGTCTCTGACGAGTTCTTACTGTCCGGCTTTGCCTGTCATTGCTGTTCTCTCTCGAGCATTCATTTGCCAGTCTATGCACAGTCTACGCTTTAAATCCAACTCGTGAATACGATAGGGCTTGTTTAGTAAATAGGCCCAGGAAATATTAATACTGTGTGTGACTATAGATTATGTTTCGTCCTTTGTACTTCTTCGTTATTAAGGCGATACCATATTATCATACCAGCTTATGCAAGGCTGGTTATTTTATAAGGAAGGAGGCTTTGTATGTTGTAGTGTGACTGTAGATTATAATTATGTGCATGTCTATTTTCATTCTTTTTTTTCAAGCGATACCATGGATTCAGACCTACTTATACAAAACCAGGTGTAAATGTTACTACAGAAGGAACTGTCTGCTATAATATGGTCATTGGTTCTATTTGGACCTTTTTTATTCATTTTTTTCAAGCGATACATTGCTATCAGACCCACTTATACAAAAGCAGGTGTAAACCCTATCATCTATTGCTCCGTTTTGTTTGGTTGGCTGTTTTTCCCCTACCTATGAAAAACCCAGCTGCCCTTGATATTAATGGACGTTGGCATCATCAGTTTTGTGTTTTTGTTCTGTTGTTCTGGATTTTGACGACGTGTTGTGAATAAGGCTCCATTTTAGTATTGTTTATTCCAGAAGAGTAGGATACGTATGTCTGTGATTCCAGAGGAGAGAGAGGGGAGCAACAGTCATCTCTCTGCTCATAAAAAAACCAATCTCAGACATTTGGTGTGGAATATGACTGTGTGGATTTTATCGGTGGAAGTCTCCAGTAATTTCTCTGCTCATAAAAAAACCAACCTCAGACATTTGGTGTGGAATATGACTGTGTGGATTTTATCGGTGGGGGTGTCTATCGACAACACCAGCAAAACAAAGATTAAATTGAAGTGATAATGTATCGCAAAAAACAATCTGTTCGCAATATCAAACGTTGTTGTTGTTGTTGTATTGTTTGTCACCACTGCTCGTTTTTTTAGGAGAAGTCTTTGTTGAGGGAATGGGGGAGGTGGAAGATGTGGAAGAGGTGGAAGATCTTGCCAACGTTCAAGTCCTTAGAACGCACGAGTCCATGCTTGGTAGGTAGGTAGGTATTCCTATCCGCATCTTCCCTCTGTGGGGGATGAGATTTTCGCTTTGTTGGTAAATAAAAATGTTCTTGCCTCTTTTTTTAAACTATCTACTCTTGCAGCGTAAAAATGTGTGACTATTTTTATAGCTGAAGGCCTGCTTTGAAGTGAATGTGTTTGTAGCATGAATTATCTGTTAACTGAAGCAGTTATCTTTGAAGTGAAACAGTTATCTGTAAAGTGAAACAGACTGTGATCACCTTGTGACCTGATCTTGTCATTTCACACGGTAAAAACTAGCACTCCTGTCTGTTTGAAAACCAGTCTGGCTTCTTGCGGTTTGCTTCTTTGGTTTGGGTTGTTATGCTATGATGTTTTTGTAACTAGGTGATGTTTATTTTGGTTGGGGGAGAGTTCAAGAGGGGATGGGCTGTTTGTTTGGTTTCATTTTTTGAAAGGGGGGGGGCCTCTTTCATTGTCTTCTTTTTATTATTTTTGTGTATCTTTATGTACCTGCGTCACTTTTTCTAAAGCATTTCTTTTAGATTGGTCATGGATTGATAATTATAAGATTTTGTTATTTACTTTGATTTTATTTGTTGAATTTTAATGCAGCTCTTTTCAGTTGGGGTTTTTGGTCCTGTCTTTCAATGCTCTTTGGTTGAATTCAAGATTTGACATGCTGTTCTGTGTCGTGTCAGATCTGTGGGAATAGGACATTTAATAACAGTGTAAGATCGAGAATGTTTTGTTTTGTTTTGCTTTGTTTTGCTTTTGCTTTTAATGAAATGATGCTAGAAGAAAATATTATTAACAAGAACAGTGTAACAACCTGTGAATCTGCATCAAACGATGCAGCTTTCTGAAAACTCGCAAAAAAGAAGTGTGTGTTTCGTGATCCGTTGTGGCACTTTGCCTCGGCCTGTAATGTGTTGTTATAATCATTCTGAAGGGTGATCTATGTGACCACTGTTGGGAGTCGCTCATGAAGTCCTTGCAGCTGCCTGTACTGTGTAGTAGAAGACTGCCTCTGTCCCCCGTGGTCAGCTCCAAGTTGAGCCATGCCTGTGTGAACTACAGCATGTCTATGACCAATCGCTGAGAAGAATTGAGAAGGATTTGCTTTTGTCGCTTTCATTTTTTTGTAATTTATATTCAAGAAATCTTATTTTTCGTGAACAATTAATTTCCTTTCATTTGCAACGGCTAAACAGCTTTAACATGAAATAGATATTTAAAAAATAAAGAGAACAACTACACCAAACATGATCACCTCTTTATTTCGTCTTTACTTGATATGCAGTAAAGAAGCTCTCTCATTTCCCTGCCATGTACATTAGTTTACAGTAGCACTCGTGGTGGTCTCACTCTTTCAAAGAAGAAAAAAAGCATCTTTGATCCATCTCGTTGCATTTTGTTAGCAGTCTGGTATTCTAATTTTCTGTATTTAGTTTGTTCTTTCTTTTTGAAGAATAAGACTTTCCTGATCTGTTTTCGATAACTAAAGTGTTTTAACTAATACTACAGTTTACTTCATAAAGACATAAATTTTATGGATTTTTAAAATATTTTTATTTGGAATGTCGAATTCTTCAGCATTTTAAGCCCCAAGGAAGAAGGTGGCATGCTGGATAAGATGTTCGCCTGCCAACAACTAAACCGTGAGGTTCTGGGTTCGATTCTCAGCCTCACCCTTTCTTCCCAGTTTGACGAAAAATCGAACTGAATGTCAAAGTCATTCGGACTAGACTATAAAACGAGGCCCCGTATGCGAGCGCACCCAAAACATCTTGCGCACACGTTAAAAACCCGTTCCGCCTTTCAAGAGAGCAGGTCATTGTGTGCCGGTAGGAGCAGATGACAACAAACTGTAAAACCAGCATGCATACAGATGTCGTGTTTAGATACTATTCCTGAAGAGAAATCGGGGAGCTGGAGTCCCCAGGGCGGTTCGGGGCTGTACATGGCAACATTCTGGCGGCTCCTGCGACGGCACTGGAACCGTGCGTATCGGCGATTTACTTTCTGATGGACCATTTCAGTGGCGTGGAGAGGGGGTCTGCTGCATGGGTAACAGCTTACCCTCCATACTTACTCACCCAGACCTTGCGCTCTATAGCCTAGGGCGCAATCCATAGTCTTTCGAGACTGACGGATGCTTACCTTGAGCCCCGGGGAGGAGGGGGGGGTGACTGCTGATTAATTTGGCCCCTCCCCAGGTAGGTGCACTTATCTGATATGCATATTAAAAGGAAACGTCCCTTTGTTGTGAGGATTTTCTTGACCTGCGGATAAACACATCATTCACTAATGGGGACTATTATGTAGACATGTTTGTAAAAACTGGAAACAGGAATGGTCTATTATCATAATGCATGTCTCTCTCTTGTTGTAGTGTTAGATTCCACAGTGTCAGGTGAATGAGGCAGTATTGTGGGTAGACTGTGGCCAGACACAGCATTGGAACTGAAAGGAAGGATGAATGTCACTCTCCCCTCCATGCTGTGATGGGAGGGGTTGTCTTTTCCTCTACAGTGTCTGACCCCACTGCCATCTGTAGTGTTCCTTCCCCCTTTACCATGTCAACAACAAGGGGTTGCTTTGGGTTGGGTTGTGGGTCTGGGTTTTTTTTAAATTTGCAATCTCTCTCTCTCTCTCTCTCTCTCTCTCTCTCTCTCCTCTCTCTCTCTCTCTCTCTCTCTCTCTCTCTCTCTCTCTCTCTCTCTCTCTCTCTCTCTCTCTCTCTCTCTCTCTCTCTCTCTCTCTCTCTCTCTCTACTCTCACTCTCACTCTCACTCTCACTCTTAATTGGCACACACGTGCACCTGGCTTTGACAGCACTTTGTTAACACCACTAGATAAATGACAACATAGTTTTGGTCGAGCCCCCTACACCCCTGCTGTGGCCTTTGTGGTGGGCGGGGCTATAAACAGCAATGTTTTGACCGGGGCCCAAACCAGCTCCTCTCATTATTTGCTTGTTTCTTTACATGTATATGAAAAACCGCATCTTATGATACGTACAATATGATAAAACTATATAAATTTTTTTTTTTAATTAGCTCCTCTCTCAAGGCAGCTCACTGATGTCAGCTGTCCCCGCTTCTGTGTGTAACGTCATGTGACAGACGGTGTTTCGTTCAATTCCCACAGTGACTGCATTGCGGTATGTCCAGGGGGTGTTGACTGTTCTTGCTCTGTGCCTGTGCTGGTTGACTGTTCTTGCTCTATGTCTGTGCTGGTTGACTGTTCTTGCTCTATGTCTGTGCTGGTTGACTGTTCTTGCTCTGTGTCCTGTGCTGGTTGACTGTTCTTGCTCTATGTCTGTGCTGGTTGACTGTTCTTGCTCTATGTCTATGCTGGTTGACTGTTCTTGCTCTATGTCTGTGCTGGTTGACTGTTCTTGCTCTGTGTCTGTGCTGGTTGACTGTCTCTTGCTCTATGTCTGTGCTGGTTGACTGTTCTTGCTCTATGTCTGTGCTGGTTGACTGTTCTTGCTCTATGTCTGTGCTGGTTGACTGTTCTTGCTCTATGTCTGTGCTGGTTGACTGTTCTTGCTCTATGTCTGTGCTGGTTGACTGTTCTTGCTCTATGTCTGTGCTGGTTGACTGTTCTTGCTCTATGTCTGTGCTGGTTTGACTGTTTCTCTCATGTCGTGCTGTTGACTGTTCTTGCTCTAGTGTGAATCTGTATCTGCTCTATGCTGTGGTGTTGCTGTTCTTGCTCTTGTCTGTGCTGGTTACGTCTTGCTCTTTTGTCTGGTTGACTGTTCTCTCTATGTCTTACATGTTGAATGTCTTGTCTGTCTGTGTGTTACTGTCTGCTCATGTCTGTGGGTTGACTATTTGCCATGTCTGGTGCTGTTGCTTTCTTCATTCACACTGAGCCCGGCCTAAATAATCACTGACTGGGTTTGTGTTTTTTTAAAACGCTAGGGTTTTGATCGAAGTATTTTCCATAGATTTCACATAATAAAGGTATGTGCAGTTGGGTAATATAGAAAACACCACAGTCATCCCAATAGGACTTACCATCAACCAGCCATACCATAATATCAGTAAACATGACATTTTTTTTACATCCACAATGCCATGCACACAAACACAACACACACACACCACACAACACACACACACCACACACACACACACATAATATATCTATATATATATATATATTATATATTATATATTATATATAAAATATATATATATATATATATATATATATATATATATATATATATATATATATATATAATACACACACACAATTTTTATATAATAATTATTTGTTGTTATTGTTGGTGGTGTTTCTTTCTCTTTTTTTTTTTTGGGGGGGGGGGCTACTTACGACTTTTTTATCAGGTGAAATTACCTCACATTTTTTCTCTGGAATTACTGTTTTTGTTAAGAATTGTTAGAACTGCATTTTCCTTTTTGTTCATTGTAGTTTATTAGGTAAGTAACGTTAAGGTTTTTTTATTTTATTTTATCAATCCACGTGTAGGCCCTATTGATCCCCTGAAATTCCATCTTCCATACATTACCAACTACACCCTCTTCCCCTGACATTCACACACCCTTCCCTCTGTCTTCTTTGTCTCTCTCTCTCTCTCTCTCTCTCTCTCTTCTCTCTCTTCTCTCTCTCTCTTCTCTCTCTCTCTCTCTCCTCTCTCTCATCTCTCTCTCTCTCATCTCTCTCTCTCTCTCCTCTCCACATTTCCGTCTAATATCACAATTTGTGAAAAGACGTTAAAAGAAATTGAAACACACACACACACACACACACACACACACACACACACACACACACACACACACACACACACACACACACACACACACACACATCTCCATAATTATATTACAAAAGTAGTATAAACCCAGCATGGAAGCCTTTTGAATCACCCCGTGTGGAAGGACAACAGAAGAGTGGAAAAGAACATGTAAAGAACTGAAGACCAAAGCAGCCATACTCCAACTTCAGAGGATTATTTTTCTCTCCGTAAAAAGGAGAGTGCAGAGCGTTGTGTCGAAAGCTTGTCAGGGCGAAACGAAACAATGTTCACCTACCCTTTGACACCATAGCACCATGTTAGTGTCCAGTTTG
Organism: Stramonita haemastoma; assembly: GCA_030674155.1. Lineage (NCBI taxonomy): Eukaryota > Metazoa > Mollusca > Gastropoda > Neogastropoda > Muricidae > Stramonita > Stramonita haemastoma. The sequence goes on from CM060330.1 coordinate 19,602,594, forward strand.
CTACCTGGCTGACATCACTGGCTGACAGCTGTGGCCAGGGCTCCCAGGTGTGTGGGAGAACAGGGCTGCAGAGGAAGGCAGAGGAAAGGCGCGTGCCCTGAGAAAGGCAGCCACAGATGGCCGGCAGTATCAATCATTGCTTTTCCCCACAAACTATCTAAACTGAAGTCCAAACTCCAGTTTCAGTGGTCAGCAAACAGGAGAGGAGAACCTTCACAGGTATGCAAGTGTTGAGTGCATTGACAGCGAAACGCAGAAGAGAAACGACCGTCTTCTGTCTTGTCATTTTGATCACTCAGAAGTCGTTCAGTTCAGTTCAGTTCAGTTCGGCGAGACCAAATAGTTTTCGTTTGTTTGGGCATTTTCTTTTTGTTGTTTTCGTTCCTCAGTCACAGCTCCGAAGTTTACCCATAGTGAGAGTGTGTGTGTTCAATCGTTTTTGCCCACATCTAAGGTGATGTCTAAACACGACACCAGTGTGCATGCATTCTAGTCATCATGCACGGGTCCACACTCCCGAAAAGGCGAAATGGGTTTTGAACGGGTGTGCAAGATATTTTGCGTGTGTTCAAACACGGAACTTTGGTTTATAGTCTAATTTGAAGGTTTTTTCAGGGGAGTGGAGTCGGGACTGATGTTAACTGCAGGGGGAAAATCCCCTCGAGCGGGTGTCTAGGTGCTGGCTCGAACCCGGGTTGTCAGATCAGGTCCTCAACGCTGTAACCACTAGTCTCTCCTGCCTCCCTGTGGACTACATAGCGATGCTGCTATTGTAAAGTGTCGTTAAACATAATGGGACTTTCACATTGAATTTGCCCTCCAGTTTATAATTTAGAAAATTGTTTTCCAACTAACATACAAGACCCCACTTTTCTAATCGTCAGCTATATGGTATATTATGCCTAAATCATACTTCTTGTGTCTTCACTTTATATTCTGCAAAGCTTTATCACCGAAGTTGGTATGCAGTTACCTTACGGTGGGCAAAATTGGTTCCATATGCAAAAAAATATTACTACTGATGAACCTCGGAGTTCTAGCCAAATAAACGGGAATAACTGTATATGCATATGCCATCTGGACCGTAAAAACTAAAATACTATTTCATCGGCCCCAGTAGCACTATGAACAATTTTTGTGACTGGAGTTAACATGGCTGTTGCTTTTTCTTCATGGAATTACCATACACACTTTTCTCTGACCTACTTTCCGTCCTGGTGACTTCCTGTGAATCACTTATGTTTGCTTCCAATCATTTGGAGCAGGCCATTGATTTGATGTCGATTTTCCTGTTGGGTTTTTTTTTTTTTGGTTTTTCTTTTTTTTCTTTTTGTTTTCTTTTTTCTTTTTTTTACTTTGGAGATATGAGAAGTAGGGGCATGTTTGTTTGTTTCTAGTAAGTAAAGCGAGTAAATGTGGTTCGGTTCCTTAATTCAGTCTTTAATCTTACTTTTTGCTCTAACATATTTTGTTATCATGAGAACACCGTTATCATAAAAGCAAGCAGTTAAGAGAAAATATTAAAGATGCGATTACTTTTTAACTACCTCTATTTTTTTTATCTATATCAACTCAAGTAACATATGAAGAAATGGAATTTTTCAACTATCTACATTGTCATCTGACCATTTTTAACACAGTTAAAATATGAACAATGGCACTCTTCTCAATAATCATTATTTGTCGTCTGATTATTTCAGGACAATTAAGATATGAAGTAATTGAATTCGTTTTAATGATGTTTATTTGTTATCTGATTATTTCAACACAAGTATGAAAAAACAGCTATTTTTTTCAATTTTTAAAAAATAATTTTTCATGTATTTTATCACAGGTAAAATATGAAGTAATGGAAATCTTTTCAGTGATCTTTACTTTTTTTTTTTTTCAAGGCAGGTAAAATATGAAGTAACGGAAATATTTCCAATGATCATTATTAATTTGTCCTGTGACTATTTTAACCCAGGTTACACTCCCCCCCCCCCTAACACCAACACCACCACCACCACCGCCGCCGCCGCCGCCACCGCCGGCTTTAGTTTAGCGTGTGAATATAGTGACAGGAATTCAACTTGTCAGTGGTCAGAACACCTGCAGCAATCCACAGCCTTGTCCAGCGATGCTACTTGGCAGACGTGTCCATTTTCAGACCACACCTGAGGTGCTGACCTGAAGGACAGTACAGTAGGGTAGGTTTCATACCCTGTTTTCATCTGTTTACAGTCGGACAGTTTTCATCTCAGAGTTTTAAATGTGACAAGGTGACAGCCCCCGATATGGCCTGTGTGGTCGGCGGGGCTATAAACAACATGATTGGATTGGAGTGGAGTTCCTGACTAGTGTTTGAACTAGTGTCAGTACTCGATGTAGTGTTTGGTCAAAGGTAAGGCAAAGGTAAAGGTGCTCCATAACTTATGTGGTCGTAGGGGAGCGAGGCGTCAGAGATCTCAGCTTCTCTAGGGGAGAGCATATTGAGTGCAGCGCCCATCCCCTCTCCCTCGCTATCTTTACCTTCCCTGCCCTAAAGAGGCCAGGGACCCATTTACAGCTGGGTGAACTAGGGGACTTTACTGAAGCCAAGGCAGGCAAACGGTCACCCATCCAGCTGGTAACCACGCTCGATGCTGCTCAAGCCTGGCTGGCGTCTTTGCCCTCACCATCCAGAAATGCCCACTCCTTCCCGTCACCTGAAGTCCTCCCTCCTGTTGGCAGCCAGGGTCAGTGGTCTTCACGTGTTGCACACTGCTGTCCCTGCCTCTGCACTGGTCCTCAGCATGGTGATACACCGCCACTGCCCTGAGGGAACGGAGTCAGATAGTCACTCATCCAGCAGACGTGGCTGTGTTTCTGCCTGAATAGGGGGAGAGGGAGAAGGATAAAGGGGGAAAAGGGAGAGAGGGGGAGGGGGAGAGGGAGAAAGAGGGAGAGAGGGAGAGAGAGAGAGGGAGGGAGAGAGGGAGATAGAGACAGAGATGAGATGGAGGGGAGGAGGGAGAGAGAGAGAACGGGAGGGAGGGATAGAGAGAAACAGAGAGAGGGGAGAGAGAGATAAAGGTAGAGAGGGATAGAGGGAGGGAGAGAAAGTGGAGAGAGAGAAGGAGATATTTAAAAAAATTGAATTAAAGTTTGTATTTAAAAGAGGGTGTAGCATAAGCAAGCGTGCTTTTTTACAACCATCTCTCTGGACAAAAGCCCACAAACAAAACCACATAGCAAATAAACACCCCCCTCTACACACACACACACACACACACACACACACACACACACACACACACACACACACACACACACACACACAACAGACAACACGAAGAAGAGAGAGAGAGAGAGGAGAGAGAGAGAGAGAGAGAGAGAGAGAGAGAGAGAGAGAGAGAGAGAGAGAGAAGAGAGAGAGAGAGAGAGAGATGAGAGAGAGATAGAGAGAGAATCAAATCAATCAAATCAAAATTTTATTTGAGAGAGACAGAGACAGACAACAGACAGAACAGACAGAGGCAGGGAGAGAGACAGAGAGAGAGAGATTAGATCTATTTACAAAAAAAAAGAAAATTTCAAATGATTAAGAAACTGTTTAAGGGCATAACTATCTTAAGCAGGCAATGTAATATATTCTCATACAAGAACTGCAACAAAAAAAAAAACGCATTAGAAAGAGCGAGAAAAAAATATGACCGGGAAGAGAGAGGGAGAGAGACAGAGACAGAGACAGAGATAGAACAGACACACAGGGAGAGACATAGAGAGAGACAGAGAACAGAAGAGAGACAGAGAGAGACGGAGAGAGAGGGACTCTGTGTGTGTGCGTGCGTGTGTGTGTGTGTGTGTGTGTGTGTGTGTGTGTGGTGTGTGTGTGTTGTGTGTGTGTGTGTGTGTGTGTGTGTGTGTGTGTGTGTGTGTGTGGTGTGTGCGCGCGCGCGCTCATAATCATAACAGATCAATGTTTAAAAGTTGACAAACTAAAAACAAAAATGAAACTCCGATGAAAGATGCTGTTTACAGTAGATGACAGGTAAAACTGTTGACATTCATTTTCCTGATTTCGTTGTTGCATCAATGGATATAAATATGTTGAAAGTGCTGACGTTATTTTCATGCTTTATTCTTCATTACAGTTATTATCAATTTTGCTAATTCCAAACCAGGTCTTCCTTTTTTCTAAAAATAAAACTGTGGAAAGTGTTCCTTGACTGTTAAGGAGATACAAGCTATCTTAGGATGTAGCGTTGAAAAATCAGGGCTCGTTCCGAACTGTTGAGGGGGTCTGCACATTACTTTTGCTTTAAACTGGTGTTTATACAGAAAGAAACGCACTGTACAGAAATCCATTTGAAGCAGCGACGAGCTGATAGCTTTCTTGTTTTGTTTTATTTATACCATTTTATATCACAGCAGATTTCTCTGGTGAAAATATTTAGACTGCCACAAGAGCAGCGCCAACCACTACTTTTCATTCTCCCTGTCTGCAAATGTATTTGTTTCCGATCAGAGTGGCTTTTTTCTATTTACCAGGGACAACGCTTTTGATGCCGTGGATTCTCTGTCGTGCGCTAAATAATGATGTGTAACACACGGGACCTCGGTTTATCGTCTCATCCGAGAAACTAGCACCCAGACCACCACCCATGGTCTAATGGCTGGGAGGGGAAGTTTTAGGCCTAAAAGCTTACAGTGTAGTCCTCCAACAAACACAGGATCTTGTTATTTTGGTAGCTGAAAAAACGTGTCATCCCCTCAACCAAACGCTGTTGTTTTTAAACACGAGTAATAGATAAAGCTCAGATATTACCTTTAACTTTTAATGCCGTTTCCCTTGTAAAAACTTTAGAAACCTCCATAGATCCTCTAGTTTCCATGTTGATATTACTGATGATATACATTATATATGTAGATATATAGGTAGATATGTGTAAGAACCAAAAGTAAAGACAGGAGACACCGAAGAAGGACCAGCTTGTCCCAGGCATACGGACTTCTTCACATGTACTTTGTCTATACAGGGCACATTCCTTCATACCGACATCAAGGTGCACTTCTTATACACTGAAGTTTACCACGAGTACCAGACCACAAACATTCTCTCTCTCTCTCTCTCTCTCTCTCTCTCTCTCTCCTCTCTCTCTCTCTCTCTCTCTCTCTCTCTCTCTCTCTCTCTCTCTCTCTCTCTCTCTCTCATATTCATGACGTCTGAAGCAGAAGCAGAAAATGTATGTACTGGAAGTCTCTGGCAACCTGGGTCATATCGAGTGGTGTTGTTCAGAAATTCATTGTGGCTCAGAACCCATTAAGACTATGATTATGTGGAAGCAATATTAAGTTTTCTTGCTGGTTTGCTTCTCTTTGTGCGAGCGCGCGCGCGCGCGCGCGCGCGCGGGGTGCGCGTGTGTGTGTGTGTATGTATGTGTTTTCAAGTTTCTTCACAAATTGTTATACTAGACGGACCAAGGGGGAGGGGGGCGAACCATTATTTGAAGAGGGGGGGCGCACATATTTTGTATACCAGTGGACAAGTTAATGGAAATCACATGACTGACCTAGTTTGAAAGCAGCAATATGCAACTATTGACTAATACTTAAATGAAACAGACAATAACAAAAACTGTTAAATAAATAACAAAAAGTACACTTTAACCAGATCTAACAAGTGAACAGTAAAATCCGTATGTCTAACAATAACCAAGAAAAGGAAATAGATTCCACTAAAAGAGAATGTCTTTAAAGTCAGTAATCATTATAATAAAGAACCAACTGAGCAATGCCATTGTGACGGGGCGGTAATTAGATTACTTCCCATGCGATTGGAGGTGCCAATCGCAGCGTCGTTGATCTAAATTTAGATCCACACCTGTGAATTGTGCAACGTCCTGTATCGTTGGGGGGGGGGGGGGGGGGGGGGTAATCGAAAAGCCTCTGCTGCATGCACTTTGCTCGTAGCGGTAAAATGTAGTATTTAAGTAGGTAGGACCACGGCAGCTGCTAATGAGTAAAGCGTAGCGGAAAGTGGCAAATTAGATCTACTTTGCACCCAAATTTCTCCATCCAAATCTAAAATAAAGCTAAAAAAAAATATACTAGTAAAAAGTTTAATGCATTAACTTAACGTCTGTAATATCATTTTGCAAGAATGATGACTGGATAAGTGCGAGCGATGATTTGATATCGGTAATAAACTTAAAAACTCGCCGCTACCGGAGCCTCACTGGCTGAAAACGCGACTCGGTGAATTTTCGTGCTTCGTCTTCCAACACGATCTGTCACCCTTTCACTGTACAAACCTATTCATAGCACATACCATTGGAAAGAAGAAACTCTCCACTAACCGATTATATGAGAGAAACTTTAGTGAAGTTTTTTTTAAATACAGTATAATGCGTTTAAAAATTCCCTACATTTTTCGGAAGTCGTAGAAATTTCCCTATTAATCGTACAAAAAAATCCAGCACAGCGTTAAAAAGCTCGTTTTTTCAAGAACAAAAACCTCATTTCAGTTTATCGGTTATTTCCGTTAAATGACGTCTGATTCTCATTTGCATACAGCACCCCCCTTCTAACTGACCAAAATGGCGGCCTTAGCGAGTCTACACATAGATGCTTCAGACTTGCGAACGTCGATAGAGATTTTCGATGTGTACAGCACATATACACTCACATCTAAAGAAGTAAATGCTGTGCTTTTATTTTGTACGTAGTTACTATCGAATCTCGATGATTTTAGATTTAAAAACTTATCGTTGATCGCAAGTTTATCCCGGACTGGGATCGCAGGGAGCGAAGAACTAGGTCATCGAAGGGTGCTCTCGGAATTTATGAGCTCACGTGAAATTTTTCTATTATAACAATAAATGAGGGTGATGATTCTATTCTAAATAGTTTCTAGTAGTGTTTGTTTTTTTCTTAGGATCTGTACTTTGTTATATCGTGCCGAAATGTTCGACGAAACATCGTGAAAACAAATGCAAGAATGACAACTCTTGCCTAGATCTAATTTTTAATAGAGATTTGGCCGATTTTGTTTACCGTTTGTTGTGTCTGTGTGCATGCAAGACCGCATTTTTAACAGAAATAGTGATTTAACGATTAGAAATCACTCCTGAATGCATCCATTTAAATTCATGCAAAACAAAACTTTTTTTTTTTTTAATCAGAGCATACAAGTGCTAATCAAATTGAGTAAAACTTTGTTCTCTCTGTTGGTTTCACATTTTAAACAGTGCATGAACTTTCTTCACTTCTTTTTCATTAAGTTGTTTTGTTTCACCAAACATGTAGTTAGAAAGAAAAAAAACACAAGAAAAACTGAAAACTTTGTAATGATTTTATTGTGCACAAACAAGCCTATTCAATACTAATTTTTATCACACACACACACACACACACACACACACACACACACACACACACACAGTCACACAAAGTCACACACACACAAATACAATATATATATATTACACACACACACACACACACACACACACACACACACACACACAACACACACACAACATAAGATTCACACACACACACACACACACACACACACACACACACACACACACACACACACACACACACACACACACCATCATACCTCTACAATTCATACTTGCATGTATGCACACTTAAATAAAATGTACAGACACTAAGAATACACACAGATTAGGCAACTCACAAAAATGTCCAAATTTGCATTTTTAATTGTACAAGAAAAATGTTAAAAATACAACACTAATAAGTCTATATCATACAGGCATTGCAACAGTATGTCACACAGTGAAAGATATTTCAGCAGAGGTCTAGGAGGTCTGTGATATATTTAGGAAGAAACTATGCAAAGGTTAAAATCACTGGGCACAAAAAAGGATACATGCAACATCACAATGCAACATGTAAGCTCACCAGAAACCTAAAATATAAAAAAATTAATAAAAGAACACAGATGATCACATGAGTACACCTATGATATATTGTACAGAAGATGCTTGACAAGACAAAGGGGTTAGGGGAAAAAACAAACAGAATCACTTGGAATGGCCTTATAAAGACATGCGCATTGTTTCAAGACAAACATTTTGATAGGTGTACCATTTTGTCAGTCAATTAGAAACATATATGATGTTAATGCCTATGAGGGGGAGGGGGGCTGAGTGGGGGGGGGGTGAGTGGGGGGGGGACCAGAATAACTTGGAATGCTCTTTAAAAAGACTCACTGTTTCAAGACAAATATTTTGATAGGTGTACCATTTCTATCAGTCAATTAGAAGCTGAGATATGATGTTAATGGCTATTGAGGGGGGGGGGGGGGAGGAGTGGAGGGGGGGAACCAGAATCACTTGGAATGCCCTTTAAAAAGACTCACTGTTTAAAGACAAATATTTTGATAGGTGTACCATTTCTATCAGTCAATTAGAAGCCGAGATATGATGTTAATGCCTAGGGGGGGGGGGGGGGGGGGGGGGGGAGGGGGGGGGAACCAGAATCACTTGGAATGCCCTTTAAAAAGACTCACTGTTTAAAGACAAATATTTTGATAGGTGTACCATTTCTGTCAGTCAATTAGAAGCTGAGATATGATGATAATGCCTATTGAGGGGGGGGGGGGGGGGGGGGGGGAGGGGGGGAAGAGGAGTGGAGGGGGGGGACCAGAATCACTTCGAATGCCCTTTAAAAAGACTCACTGTTTAAAGACAAACATTTTGATAGGTGTACCATTTCTGTCAGTCAATTAGAAGCTGAGATATGATGATATGCCTATGGGCTGGTTTTCTGTTATTATTTGGACAGGTTTTATGCTTCACAAATTGTTGTCATAGGGGTGTTTTGGATGACTGCAGTTTGCCTCTACATGATTTTTAGCTTCTAAAAAAAAATACATAGCATCTGAGTAATAAGTACAAGCTGTAATATAGATCTTAGACACTTTAAGGCATTCTTGAGATTTTTACAGGAGGGTAAAATACCCCTTTCAGCTCAATTCGCGAGCTATTTTTAGAATTTTTCTCTGATTTTGATGTAAAATTCCATTTGTTTCCTTTGACTTATTTTTCTGCTTTTTGGATATTTGTTTCTTCAAAGTAGCATAAAACAATATAAAACTAGTTTCAGCACTGTCAGGTTCATAATAAGCATGAGGGAGATGTCCAAATAAGGCTTTAAATAACGAAATGACATTTTTATCCCATCTGAAAATTTTTAAAGTGGTATATCTCAAAAACCGTCTAAGATAATGATATGAAATTTTGCATGCTTCTTGATCTTGCTACTATCTTTTATTTGAGATAACAAACATCAAATTCTATGACATCTGAAAAAATGAGTGGTCCTACCTAATTTAAGCAGCCACTGTTTAGAGACCACATTCCCACTGTCTGACTAAGTTGTCGTAGCCGAGAAGTTGTACAGAATCGCAGCAGATCAATTATCTGTACTCTGTACCATCTGGAAATAAAAATTTGATTGATTGATTGATTGATTGACTGTTACACAGTAACTGTTTGAAAATACTCATACATCAAAGAAGATTGCACATGACAATAAAGGGTGAAGAATAGGTATGCTATCTCTTAGCAACCGGCCTATTAATATATGTTCAACTGTTGTGTTGTGACCATATATGCCAAAAACAAGTTCAACATACTTGGTCTTAAAATCGTTCAAATTTCATCTGAGAGCCGGAGAAACAATCTGTTTTATAGGGATAACTCTAGACACAAATTGTGCTACATCCAACTCTCTTTTTCTCACACTGGAATAACTTTTGCTGGTACTATCTGATAGCATTCTTACAGTGACAAATGGAGTTTTACATTTGCAACATCTAATAATCACTTTGTTCCCTGTTTTGCTAAATTGTCACATTTTTCATTATGATATATATCAGAGTGAAATGGAATCCAACAAAAAGTTAGATCTGAGCCTTTTAAAGTAAGGAGATTGATTCTATCTGTCCTTTAGTCGGGCGAACCCTGAAGACTTGATAACCAGTTCCCTCCATTCCTCTCTCTTCTAGAAGCGTTCAGGCAAGGAAATGGATAAAAGACAAATTACAGTGACTAGTTCAGATCTAATTTTTGTTTGCTTACAGCTAATGGCTTGAACTTCTGATTTTGAGTCAACACAAAAAGAATTTGAAAGACAACTTTCGGAAAATCGTAAAAAGTCAAGAGCCATTAATATTGCTACAAATTGTGCTGTAAAAATTGATACATTCTCACCAAGATTAACTTTATGGTATAATGTATGCGGCACCAACTTCATTGTTCAAGACTGAACCATATGTAAAAACTTTAAAATAATTTGAATGATTTTCTTCTTAGTGAATGTTTACACATTTTAAAAAAATATATATTACTGTTCTTTTTCAAATCAGTATAATTGTCAATAATTGCTTTTTTTTTTTTTTTTACTCCCTAGCTGGAGTGGGGGACTTTATCTCTTTTAGCAATATGTGTATTTAAATGAATAAATCTAATCCCGCATTTATTAAGGTTGTAGATGTATATGTATCTAGTGTGCTATTAGAGGATATGGATCTGGCTGTTTTTGAAAATCTCTATCAGACTTGATTGTAAGTCATTTTAACAGTCAAAATTTGTAGGACAAATTTGCTACAGACAACATTTCCGAGGCTTCCTATTTGTAATAGTCTGGGTGCACTGTATGTTTTTACACACGAGACATGGACCCGTAAACTTAGGTAAACTTAAACTTGAAGTTTTCTTGACAAAAATGTTGGAGCAGTGAAGGATACTTCTTGGCCATACGTCGGTTTTCAACGAACTCAAGATGTTTGAGGGTTCAATGATGTAAGTGTATCCTGACCCCACGGCTGTTTGGTTATGATTTTTTCAAGATATTTAAAGTTTTTCTCGCTTTAGTTAGAATAGATTCAATATGATTGTTCCATTTCAACTTTGTTGTAAGGAAAACTCCAAGGAATTTAATGGTTTGTTACTATTCTTAAATTCCAAAATAATTTTAAAACTGGGCGTTGTTGATGGATTTAATCCATTATTAAAAAGCACTTGTGCGTTTTATTACTTGATAGCTGTAAACCACTTTCATTCATATAGTTACCTACCATATTCAATTCGTTTCGAAACAGCTTTTTTATGTAGTTTAGGGATCCGGCAGAAGTAATCTTTTCGATTGCTACATTCATCCACATGCATATACCATCAGCATACTGAGCTAATTCTCCGTGTTTTGATATACTTTGGGTAAATCATGCATTAAAATTTTAAATAGAATAGGAGCAAGAAATTACCCTTGTGGAATGCCCATTTGGAGAGATTTTGTCCTAATCTGTCTTTTTTTTCATTAAAGCTTTTATAAAGTTATACATGTGCTGTGCTAATCCAATTTTCGTATATTATAATAATCGTGAGTTCCATACTTGACCGTAGGATTGGGTAACATTAAAGAATGATGCTGAAAAAACATTTTTGCTTGGCAGACTGATACTTGATTTGAGTTGTTAATTCCACAAGTGTGTGTGTGTGTGTGTGTGTGTGTGTGTGGTGTGTGTGTGTGGTGTGTGTGTGTGTGTGTGTGTGTGTTGTGTGTGTTCACATGTTTGTTTATTGGTTTCTGTTTTGGGTTGTTTTTTGTTGGGGTTTTAGGGGGGTTTTTTGGTTCCTTTCAGTGATGACATTTTCAGCCCCATTGAGCTGTGATTGGTTTTTGCTGTCGGCCTCTTTGGTGTGGATTATTTTTTATAAGTACAAGTGGTATTTAGGATATGTTTTATTTTAATTTAAATTGCTTGCCTATACAGACCTTTACAGAACCTGCAAACTATTGAATAGTTTTGATTTTTTTTCTTTTACTTGTGAGGTAGGAGTGATGAGGGGGGAGGTGGCTTTGGCTTAGACAAAGGTTTTGATCAGAATTATTGCAAAGCTCTTTAAAGCACATCTGTAGGCTGATCAGATTTGAAGAATGTGATCGTGAACTTTCTTTGTTCCTACAGAACTTCTGCCAATTACTATTGATTTTACATTATGCACGTGCACTGAAATTTATGTACCAGATTGAATAATGAACCATTGATGAAAAAAACTTTGAATTAAAAGATTGTATTTGTTTGATATCCTTTAACATGTTTGTGTGTATATTCATATCAAGACGGAAATACCAATGTAAATAAACAATGCTGTTTATGATTTTATATTGTCGTTATTTTAAGCTGGAATAATATTTTAAGAGAGATAATTAACGTCTATTTTATTTGGCTTACATGCACATACAGATAAACTGGTTGACTATTTCAGGACTTGGAGAACAGCCTACAACATTGGGAACGACATAGTCATGCTTGTAGAATGGAATGCTAAAATGAACATTAGACAGACACATCATAGAAAGAATCTCTACAAAAAAAAGTACAATGTATTTTCCGATGCTCGTAAACTTTACCAGTTGTTTTTTGTTTTTAATATAACCTGGCCCATTGCAAAAACTATTGAATTGTACCCAAAAAGCCTGTCTGTAGAGAGATTTGCTGATTATTTCTATCGATCTCGTCTGTGCGGTCTGCCTCATGTCAAATATGTCGTTTACACTTTGTTTTCCAAGATACCTTGATAACATGAAAAGCAACGCTGATGTACACAGACAAGCAGAAGGAGGCTTCAAAGGCTGTTCACTTTATTTTATTGTGTGTCAGGGTCCGTAAAGGAAATGTAATCAATGACTTAGAATCAACCATCTTCTGGTTGACCGATCTGAATACAAATGGACAAATAAAACACGTGGGCTCTCTCCTCTCTCTTTCACACGCACACACACACACACACACACACACACACACACACACACACACACACACACACACACACACACGTGCGCGTGCGCGCGCGCGCGCGCGCGCGCGCGTACACACGTACATACTTTTTAATTGTTATTTTAGTTCAAACCTAGAGAAACATACAACATCAATAACTTCTAACGATAAAATTCTAGTCAAAGTCTAACAGTGAGAGAGATTAGGTCAAGGATTCACAAATTAATCACTAAGTGAGAATCAGGATATTTGAAAAGTAGATGACTTTTTAACAGCAATTTTCGTATAATAATTGGCAAAACTGAGGTTAATATAATGCATGGCTAGGACATTGTAACTAATTCTATCGGTGTAAACAATGAACGCTATCCCCAAACTTTGGATCCGATAGACGAAAGAGAGTTGACAGAGAAAAAAAGAGAAAACTACCGGTGAAAACACAAACCGCATCATGCTCAAGCTGTCACAGTGCTGGAGCCAGTCCACTTCCCAGGAGTCTGCAGTTCCCTCTGTCAACTGTCCCATAACCTAGGTGGTCACAGGGGAGCGAGGCATCGGAGACCTCATCTTGTCTAAGGGCCAGCATGTTGAGGGCGGCACCCATCTCCTCTCCCTTGCCGCTTTACCTTCCCTGACCCTAAAGAGGGCAGTAACACATTTACAACTTGGTGGACTGGGGGTGGGGGGTGGGGGACTGTACAGAAGCCAAGGCGCGCCAACGGTTACCCATCCAATTGGCAACCAACGCTCGATGCTGCTCAGGGAAAGCGAGTGCGGTGACCACTGAGCTATCCCGTCCCCGTAACCTGGCTACAATCCTGAAGCCAGGATCAAGTTGGGAAAGGTTACGGTGGACTCAAAGGACACCACAGTTTAATGGCATTAAGACATTTTACTCTGGAAATTTTTTAATCTTTAGATAATTAACATCGTTCTAGGTAAAAATCAAAGTCAGAGAAAAACTCATGACAAATGCTGTTTACTATCTTTGCACCAGTAAATCAGCTGAGAATTTCTTTCTGTCAACATTCAGCAGGAAAAGATTTCTGGACAGTCATTGAAAACTTGAAAAGGTGATTGTTTTCACCTAACATTTCGGCATTCAGAACGACGTGACGCCAATGCGTGAAATGAGTACGACAAGCCAGAGGTTTTAAAAAAAAGTGTATTCCATGAACATTTTTATTTGCCTGAAGTCATTGGTGATGAACAAATTACTTTGGGTGAAACATTTTCATCGTCTGAAAAAAAGGAGCATTACCAATGTATCAACTATCTAAATCTGGTCGCATGGCTGAAGTTTTATATATTTTGTTATCCCCGAAATCAAAACACAGCTACCTTAAGGGTGGGTGAAAACGGTGACATATGCAAAATCTCAACCATTGGTGAATCTTGGGTCTCTATCCGAGGAACAAAACAATATTTTGTAATTACAATCTGAATGTGCTTGCTGCTGTAAGCATGTTTGATCCAGAACAAGAAAAAGAAACAAACATCAGTTATGAAAGAAAATAATGTTCTCGTGGTATACACACCACAATAATTACCGAAAGCATATTTTTTAAAACGGAATAGAAATGTAATCCTTGATTGTTTAGGTTGAAGGAAAGGGAGGGGTTGGGTAGAAAGAGAAGTAAGAGAGGGGGACAGAGAAAGAGAGACAGAAAGTGGAAGAGGAAGAGGGAGGGAAGGAGTGGAGAGACAGAGAGGGAGATACAGAAACTGAGGACGGAACAGACATTGAGAAAGACCGCGTGCGCGCTTGCATCTATGCGTAATGCCACCTTGCTTTCAGGACAGACGACGTGCACGTGTGCATCTGTGCGTAATGCCACCTTGCTTTCAGACAGACGACGTGCACGTGTGCATCTGTGCGTAAAGTCACCTTGCTTTCAGGACAGACGACGTGCACGTGTGCATCTGTGCGTAATGTCACCTTGCTTTCAGGACAGACGACGTGCACGTGTGCATCTGTGCGTACTACCACCTTGCTTTCCGGACAGACGACGTGCACCAAGAGCCACTAATAATGTTTCCACGTCATCTGTAAGACAGCAGTAGCAGAAACTTCAACATGGCATTGGGAGGGGGGATAGCCTAGTGGTTACAGCGTTGCACCTGCGATTTGGCGGCCCGGGACCAAACCCGAGACGGAATGTTGGCAAAAGTAAGGCTACTTCACTCCCTGACAACATGGGTATTTTGTCCCTGGAGTTAAGATTAGCACTGACTCCACTCCACCGAAAGTTCTTCCGATGAGGCTGTAGTGTTTGTAAGTATCCAGAACATTTTGCGCACACGTTAAACCCCGTTCTGCCCTATGGAGAAGTAGGCCATATCGTGCCGGTAAGAACGGATAATTAAATTTCAACAAGGGCATGCTACTACCTAAATGGGGGTTAAATGGTCCCATACACAAAAATCACATCACTGGTAAACCTCAGAGCTCAAGCCGAGAAACGAAAACAACAACATGAAATTAAACAGTTGGTAATGAGAAATATACCTCTATACATGTAATTCACTTGGTGATGTCTTTCATTCGTTTCTTTATACTTTTTGAACAGGAGTAATACAAACTAAAATACATAACTACTCCTTAGTCTCCCCTACAGTACAAATAAATCAGTACAGTCATCAGTGTGTGTATATATATATATATGCACAAAATGTCATGGAAAGTATTTCTCGATAACTCGTACATAACAAAAGCTGTTCGTCGTACAAAAACCCGAATGTAGGGCAAGGATATACAGAATACAGCTTAATCTTATCAGTAACATATGCAAATGTCCATATACACGTTTTACATAACTCACGTGTAAGACTTTGTTTATTCTTTTAGCCTTTTGTTTTTTTTATTCTCATTTGAAGAGCAGACTTGTCAGTTTGGCTGTGATCTGTTTCTTGCTGGCAGTGTGTGCCTATCAAGTTGTAGAACGAACAGCTCATATTTTACAATATGTTTTTTAAAAACGTTTTTTAATCTCATTTTTGGAGCAATCTTGCAATTCTCTTTATTTTGGTCTGGGGGTTCTTTTTTTTTTTTACCAGGGGAATAGTCTTGGAGGGCATGCACCTTTTAGCGCACTACACCAAGTGTGTGTATGTGTGTGTGTGTGTGTGTGTGGGGGGGGGGGTAATGAATTAGACTAGGCTGAGGGGAAAAGTCATTCCAGTGTTCTTGTCGTTTTTGTAAACTTGCTTATTTCAAAAAGGGCTTGCTTTGTGTTAAAAAAAAAACTGTTGAGATGGTATGACTATTGTTCTAGATAACTCGGTGTGGGTGAACGTAATATTCTTCATCTGTCTGTGTACAGCTAATTTTTCGGCAGAATTTCAAACCCCTCTTGTGCTTTCGGCCGAATATTCGACCACACTAAGCAGTTTGTCTCCAGTGCGCTTCAAAAATGAGCCTGATGAGGGAGAAGTCTTCTAATATGTTCAGCACTTTAAATTTTGTCCGGTCCGGAATTGTCTTAACTCACGGTGTCTCTGTCATTTTTTTAGGGATGTGCTTCATGGTTGTTGAACCATACACATTCGTAGAAGTTAGCATTATTGTAGTTACAATTGAAGTTGAAAATATGATTGCTGTTATTTTCTATTAAACTTATTGTTCTTCTTGTTGGTGTGATTTAGTCTGCTCTTCGAAACATTTTAGTGAAGTAATTTTCTAAAATGAAAGGAATTTACTGTTGTCCAAAAGATGCAGTACAAGAAATGTTTGTGACTTGGAAATCATGTTTATCGTTAAAGCCTTGTTAATTGTAAGAGCTAATTGCGGCTGACGTCATGAACAACAGACAGCAGAGCTAGCGTCATCAGTCGTCGTGTGTGTACCGGTATGAGTGCTGACATCGCGTCAAATGAATAATACTAGTAACGACTGTTACAATGGTGTCACAAAGATATATTTTGTTTCGTCTTATTTACTTATTCTCTGGTTGCTGTTGCTGTTTTGTTTGGTTCAAGCAAACTTTATTTTGATTCTTTTCACCAATAGGCTGGAATGCTTAAGATTTTTAAGTGACTTGGTCAGTAAGCAAGTAGTAGTAGTAGTAGTAGTAGTAGTAGTAGTAGTAGTAGTAGTAGTAGTAGTAGTAGTAGTAGTAGTGTGTGGTGGTGGTGGTAGTAGGTAGTAGAAGTCGTAGTCGTAGTCGTAGTAGTAGTAGTAGTAGTAAGTAGTAGTAGTAGTAGTAGTAGTAGTAGCTAGCAGCAGCAGCAGCACAGCAGCAGCAGCAGCATAGTAGTAGTAGTAGTAGTAGTAGTAGTAGAAGTAAGTAGTAGTAGTAGTAGTAGTAGTAGTAGTGTATAATTATGACCCTGACAAAATTTCAAAAGGGAACTTGGGAACACTATTGAAAACAAACAAGGAAAACCACGCTAAAACCAAAAACCCAACAAAAAGTTAGGTTAAAATGATGTGGAACAAGATCATGTTAGTCTCAAAGAGAAACCTACAAAATGTGTATCGTGCATGTGTTCTTCCTCACAAAACAAAAAAAGATGACATAGAACGCATTACCTATGATAGTGTACATAGTTTCTGTGCTTTAAATGCCGCCGAAATACTTATGAACTTTGAAAACTAGGAATAAGATTAAATCTAATGTTACTTTGATATTGCTTTCCTATAATGATTATTAGAAAAACAATTACCAGTGTGGAATGAATCAAAAATCTGCAACGGTTTAAAAATTAGCTTAAAATCCAAATGGAGTAGTGCAGGGAAAATACAATAATAATGCATTTTTTTCCAGAAAATGCCTTCCTTATCTAAAGTAACCTAATCTAATACAGACGCCTGGCATAAAGTAAACTGGTTATTATTTGTTTTGTGCCGACAATGAGTGTGCATTTCATATCTTTATCCGATTGGCTGAAGTGTGACACTTGTACTTTGACTGACACCTTTTGGAGGGAGACTGTGACAGCGGATAGTGATCGATTAATAGAATGACAATTGTTCTTATGCACACCTGCTTATAGATCAGAAACACCGGAGAGAGAGAGAGAGAGAGAGAGAGAGAGAGAGAGAGAGAGAGAGAGAGAGAGAGAGAGAGAGAGAGAGAGAGAGGAGAGAGGGGGTGAAGTCTTGTCGTTCAACTTGAATGCATTTTATTTTCAGCATGTTTGTATTGACTGATGTGAGCAGTGAAGTGTCTCAAATCGTCAGCTAGCACCATTGATGTGTTTGTCCTAACCAAGCCATCTTCACAACTGACCCGTACCGTGACCGTTACTCTGACCATCGTGTTTTCTCACAGTGATGTTACATCTCACAGTTTCTCTTTCACATTCTTTTTTAGTGCTTTTTGTAAGCATACTGGAATTTGCGTCACAGTTCATGGTCAAAAGTTAATTAGGGTTGTTTGACAGATATGTTTTTGACAACGTGCTGTAGGTGATATTTTGCTCTGCGAGATCCTGAAGTGAAAAGATCTATTCTGGTGAACACTTTGAAATGTTGGACAGGACCGGCAAGATCACATCCTTACTTCCCATATTCAGGGAGAGTGTTTGTCTTGAACTGTCTTTGCATCTGTTTTGTTTATGTGACTTTCACGTGAGGTTTTTTTTTGTATTTTAGATATGAAGGAAAGCAATAGCATGCCATTAGCTCCCTGTGTTAAAAAATGGTAACATTTTGTCAATGAAAACCTCAACACAATTTTGTCAATGAAAAGCTCAACACACACACACACACACACACACACACACACACACACACACACACACACACACACACACACACACACACACCACACCCTTGTTTTCCCACTCAACTCATAGCACACTTACCTCAGGGATGGGCTAGCTAAGTCCTCCACCAAATCTCACAAATATAGAATCTCCCTGATTGGGCTGGAACCTGCAACCTTGTAGCTCGCATTTATTGTTTAACCACAGTCATCACACGCTAGTTAGTTCAACTCTTGAATTTGTAGACTACATTTCAGCAATGCTTTGTTTGCCATTGATCAGAACCTTCACATCACCGACCCCATATCAAGGAAATTGTTTGATATGATTGTTTTTGTTTTCAACTATATACTCTAAAGTTTGTTTCTGATGTTTTCGGGGATTTTGGGAGGGGGGGGGGGGGTGGAGGCTGAGGCATTGGCTAAGAGGCTTATCTTTTTATGTTGATATCTGGAAATGAAGTATTTGAAATAACAACAAAAAACTTGTGATTGCCTAGTTCAGTGTCCATATTGATTTTTCTGTAAGCCCTCTTAGTAGAATTCTGATCATTGGACTTGTTTATTCTTAACGCTCCCCCTGCGCTATAATTACTCATTTTCGTCTTTTATTTTTGTTTGTGGCTTTAATGCCAGGTGGTAAGTAAAAGTTTATGGTCCTTGACTTTTTTTAGCATTGCACTGATGAATATAACTTTGCTTCTTGCATTTTGCTGGGGTTTTTTTGTTCTGTGCAATATTTCAACAGATGCCACATATACTTGTCTGTTGTTTGTTTGGAGGGAGCTTTCTTTCTTTTTAAGAAACTTTTTGTTTTTTTTATGTTGCTTTACCAATTTAATTTGTATCATTAGTTTTTGGTTGGGTTTTTGTTTCTCTTTTACTTTGTTCTTTGTTTTCGGGTTGTTGTTTTGTTTTGTTTTTGCTGAAGAGCACAGTCAACACCTAAACCATATTCCCCCATTATTACAGATCCTCACACACCCCTTACCCCTTACTTATATGCCTCCAACTTCCCTCACCCCCCCCCCCCCTACCTCCCTCCACTTTCTTTCCCAATGATATGATAACTACACCTTTATATTTCTATATTTGCTTACTCCATTTTTTTCAGTTTGTTGGCTGATTTCAAAGTTCCTCTGCAATAAGGAGTCTAGCACCTGCTCATGTTTTGCACTTGTTATTGACCGTGTTCAGGGTTTTCCTGATTTCTCCTGTTCCCATGCCACACTGTTCACCAGTGTGCACAACAAACAGCTTGATCACAGAAACATACGCCAGATAAGCGTTACTCTCAAATAAAACAAAATATGCAAACATTTTTTCCCCATTGAAATGAATGGTGTTGCATTTTGTGATGAAACACTTTCTCCTGGCAGAGTAGGTCGACACTGTCACAGGGTGGCGTGCTGTCTTCTTTTTTCTTTTTTTTCTTTTTTTTCGGGGGGGGGGGGGGGGAGGGGAGTCATTCCTCGGCTTAGAGCTCAGAGGTTTACCAATATTGGCATTTTGCGTATGCAACCGTTTTTACCCGCCATGAAGGTGGCAGTATTCCGACTCTGGGGATGGTGTCTGAAACACAAGAATTATCTGTGTGCAGGTTTGGGTTGGTTTTTTTTTTTTTTTTTTTTGGGGGGGTTGAAGAATTTGACACCCTACCAACACACAATGGGTTAGTCTTCTGAAAGGCGGAACGGGTTTTGAACGTTTGAGCAGGATATTCTGCATGCGTTAGCATACGGGTCCTCGGTATAATTGTTTTATCCGAAAGACTGTCGGGAGGATGGAGTCGGTACTAATGTTAACTACAAAGGAAAATACCCCCCCCCCCCACCCCACCCTAAAAATGAGCGTCTCCGTGTCGGCTCAATCCCGGGCCGTCAGATCCGAAGGCAAGGCTCTAACCACTAGGCTGCTATCCCTCCTGCCCGCTGTGACTGAAGCTGGTGTATAACCAACAGACCTCCCTCCTCAATGCTGCCATGGGGCACACTGAGGGTGACCCTGCTTCAGAAAGAACGGGAACAACATAATGACCTCACCACTTCACTTACACAACTTGTAACCTGGAAGGTCGCAGATGACGTTACCACTTCACTTACACAACTTGTAACCTGGAAGTGGATGCGCCTTAGGGTGTTTAAGACAAGACGTTCGCCTGCCAACAACTAAACCGTGAGGTTCTAGGTTCGATTCCCAGCCTCGCCCTTTTTTCCCAGTTTGACGAAAAATCGATCTAAATGTCAAAGTCATTCGGAACTGAGGTCCTATATGCGAACGCACGCAAAACATCTTGCACACACGTTAAAAAAAACCTTTCCGCCTTTCGGAAAATTAGGCCAATGTGTGCCAATAGGAACAGATGGCAAGAAAATATAAAACCCGCATGCACACAGGTGTCGTGTTCAGACAACATCCTTGAAGAAAAATCGGGGAGTTGGAGTCCCCAGGGAAGTTTCGGACAACGTTCTGGTGCTCCTGCGACGGCAATGGAACCCTTCGTATTGGCGACTGCCTTTCCAATAAATCATTCCAGTGACGTGGAGAGAGAGGGGGGGGGGGTCTGCTGCATGGGTAACAGTTTGCCCTCCATACTTACTTACCCAGGCTTCGCACTCTAGAGCCTAGAGCGCAACTCCATAGACTTCCGAGCCTACTAACGCTGATCATTGTGAGAGAGGACAAAAAAAGGATGAAGTTGTTTTCCATTTTTTGTGTTGGTTCGAAAAGTTCCTGTCCCTTTTGTCTTTCTTTTTTTTTTTAATAGTTTTTCTGGATGTTTTTGTTGTCTTGTTTGCTTGTTTAGTTTTTCTTTAGTTTGTTTTTTGGTGGGGGGGGGGGGGGGGGCTTGTGTTTTGGTACTTTGAGGGCTGTTGTTGTCGCTTGTGCTTTTGTTTTTATTTTGTTTCAGGTTTTTTGTAATACTTATCAAATGTTTGGGATGAAGAAACTTATCAAGGAATACTTTGCTTTTGGGTTGGGTTTTGTCTGGAATAGGGGGGGTGTCTTGTTTTGCCTACATTTGGCTTTGATATTGAACATTGTTTTTTATTGCCACTTTGTTTGACGTATTTTAAACATGTTTCAGTGGGGGTGGAGGGGTATCTGTTCTTCTACAAAGCCTCTAATCTCACAAAAGAACGCTGTAAGCAACCCTACCTCCCCCCTTCCATCATTTCTATCCGTCCATATCCTCATCCTGTCCCCATCCACCTGCCAGCTTTCCTCCCACTCAGTGTAGGAACTGACCAGAGATGTGTATGTGGTGTCGTTAAGTGGTTTTCTTGTCGCTAACTAAATATATTAACACAAATATAAAATACAACGCAAAATAACAGCAATAAAAAGAAGAAATTTATTTCATACAGATTAAAATTTCTTGAATGAAAATTATTTTATTGCCGTTATTGTGTTTTCCACTGTTTCACTGTAAATCAATGTACCAAGTATTAAAAAAATATTTTTCATTACTTTTCCAACCGGTTAGCGCAGTTGTACGTCTTGATCCAGTTAACGACCAGAAAACCTCTTATGGACCCCACATGTCTGACTTGCCCCTCCCTGTGATCAGACCACACTTCACACACACTGGGTCAGGCAGTGTCTGTTCCCATAGCAAGTCAGGGTAGTGACAAGTGTACAGAACATGAGATTCAGAAAAACAAAACTGACCATATCCACCACCCATAGGTCCTGCACAGCATATAGCAAGGCATTGCAGTGGCGTGTGTAATCTCATTTCCGTTCTTCTACATCATAGCCTAAGGTCTTTAACCCTGGATCTGTTAACGAATCTCACCCTAACACTGCTATGTCACGACCCTGTATTGGGTTTGTCACTAGATCTTAGCTCAAGACTGCTATGTCATGTTCCAACCCTTTGGCCATGAGTCATGTCAAGCATCCTCTGCCTGTCCCCTGCCAAGTCATGATCTAATCATTCTAACCGCTGGGTCAGTGGACCAATCTCTATTTAACTCTGCAAAGTCATGTTCTTAGCAGTTGACCTCTGATTATGTTAGCAGTCTTTGGCTGAGTCTTAGTCTAATCTCTACTAGGTTTACCCATTAGTTCAACTTAACACTGCTATATCTCTTTGACCACCAAATATGCCAGCAGCCCTAGCAAGTCCTATTCTGAGCTCCCTAAACTGTTGGGTCTGACGGCTTATCTCACTTTAACACTGCTATGTCATGTTCTAATCTCTCTGATCACAGTGTGTTTCAACCCATCTCACCTTAACACTGCCATGTCGTGTGCTCATCATTCTGACCACTGGTGAACTGTATAAACGGCCCTTGTCTAACACCAGCTAAGTCTCCTTCCAAGCTGTCAAATCCTGGCTGGGTGTGTGGAGAAGAACCTTACCCATCTTGCAAAGTCAGGTGTTCAGCTCTTGGGCCAGTCTCTATGCCTGAATACTCCTCAGTTCATTTCGAGGCATGCTGGGTATACTTCATGGTTGGTAGTTATAAAGAGTTATGAATAAATTAGGTATGTTTTAGGTATAAATGAACATGTTCCTTATATGGGTATAATGTATACCTCATATTTGGTCATGGTCACTAAAATAAGGATGTTCTGTGGGCAACTTGTATGTTTTTTCTTTTATTTTCTGTGAGGAGAAAAATTTATGTGATGTTGTTGTCTATATCCTGGAGAATTTTTTTATTTATTTATTTCAAGTTCTTTGCTATTTTAGGTTGGTATGCTGACAGGAAAATATTGATCATGATCGCAAGGTTAAGCATATACTATAGAGTTTGTGTGATGTGTGTTCTTTGCGGATAAGTACCAATGTTTATGCTAATGATATTGCAGCAGCCATGATAATGGTGATTATTTTTTTAAATTATGCAGTGATGTTAGATTAAAATTAGGATACTGCTCTTTCACACGTACACACACACACATACTTACACACACTACATCACACACACACACACACACACACACACACACACACACACACACACACACACACACACACACACACACACACACACACACACACACACACAAACATGAGCAGAGTATTAAAAACTCACTGAGGCATCATACATGATTCGGTTCTGCCACTACAACTATTACCAGATAACTACTAACTATCAGTACTGGAATTTTGATACTGATAAAACTGGTTGTTGTTTTTTTTTTATTTACTACACCTGTTTACTGTCATACTGTCTGTTAACTCGTCTAAACTCTCAAAATATGTATACTGTGAGGATTATCTTCTGGATTATCTGCAACATCTTCCAGTTAGGTGTGAATTCTGTTTGCAGCAGGATACACGCCTTGCGCTGAATTTTGAAAAAGGGTAGAAAACAGTAATCTAGCCTGCTCATTCAAATTTGTTTTTCCTTATCGTTTTTCTCTATGGTTTGGCATAGTTTATGAACTCTGTCACAAAGATATTTTGGTTCTTGGGATGATGTAGTTAGGCTATAACGTTGAATGAAAAGTCAGTTTTTTCTTCTTTTTTTAAACGTGAGTCTTTTCTTTATCCATAATCCACGCATTACATTTTATCGAACATTGTATGAGAAAAAGTTAATGTACAGATGAAACAGTTTTAAAGAAAGAGAGAGAGAGAGAGAGAGAGAGAGAGAGAGGAGAGAGAGAGAGAGAGAGTGTGTGTGTGTGTGTGTGTAGTTTGTGGTGTGTGTGTGTGTGTGTGTGTGTGTGTGTGTGTGTGTGTGTGTGTGTGTGTGTGTGTGTGTGTGTGTGTGTGTGTGTGTTTAAGTTAATGCCTTAAAGTATTGCTACCTTCAGAAATGTCGATTTTTTTTTAATCATTTGATGCATAAAAACTGTCGATTCTTTAGTCTCTTCATTGAAGGTGACTACCAATTCATATAAGAACAAGAATCAATTGATTCAAGAACACCATCAGTGGAGGGAAGCGCGGATTTTTTAAACGCACGTAATATTCACAATATTTGATTTGGGACGGTATGGGTTTTTTTTTCTGTTTGTGTTCGTTTGTTTGTTCTTGGTGGTTTTGATTTTTTTAAAATTTTATTTTGTTTTGTTTTGTTGTTTATTTTGTGTTGTTTTTGTTCAAATTGGTTTGGTTTTGGTTTGCTTTTTGGAAAGAGAGGTTGGGACGTTTGTTTTGTTTTGTTTTGATTTTTACTTCGAAATATTTTCTCACAGAAAAAAACCAAACCTGAGAGCACAGTTGGAATGAGTAATGTTACTGATCAACTTCTCCAGGTTCTGTTTAACGTGCTCAGCGATCAACAGCTCCTGGCTGATTTTAAGAAGAAAAGGAAAAAGAAAAGAAAACCACCTTTGAATGTGTCATGCCACGTCTGCCGCTGAAGGCTAATGATATGGAGCCTTGGGCTACTTTGGGTTTTTTTCGGGGGGGGGGGGGTGGTATATCCCTCAGATGACGCTCAGGATGTTTGCTTATTTTTTTGGTTTCGGGGGGTGTTTTCTTTCTGGTTGGGGCCTTTTTTGTTGTTTTTGTAGTTCCTCCGCTAGAGAGCCGAGGTTCACCAGTGGCCAGATTCTGTTCACGCCACTGAGCTGGCTGGAACCTGTGCCGTCAGATCACGAGCTCAATGCTCTAACCACTAGGCCACCCCCGCTCCTCAGAGCTTTTGTTGTAATCCTTTGAAATCACATTGATAAGCATACAGTATTGAGTATTGGTGGTTATGACTTATGAAGCTGATAGCTTCTGTAGCTACACAGGTTTGGACAAAATCAGTTTGCGATTAACCAGACCATTTGTTGTTGTGTTGTTGTTATTGTTGTTGTTATTATTATCATTATTATTATCATCTTTTATTATATACATGTATCGTTGTCGTTATTGCTTCAATCATGAATATATATTTACTTTGCTATCTATCTATATCTCTCTTCTTATCATTGTCATCATCATTGTGGCTCTCTCATAGGTATTAACACATGCAGTATGCTGTCATATTCTGTTGCATGTCTATTTTTCTCCTGATTTTTGCAAGCTCTTCAATTCTTGCCTTTTGTTCTCCATGTCGTTTGAATACTTTCTTAAAGATTGTTCTGTAATGCTGTCTTGTGTATAGCACTCTATTTCGTTATCGACACGGTTTTTTTTCTTTACAACTTAAAAAAAATATCATGAGTAAACGAACTCTCCTTAAACTATCTTGTTTTGTTTTGGGGTGTGGGTTTTTTTCATTTATTGTTTTTCAAGAAAAAAAAACGAGTAAAATTTCGTTGTTATTCGTTGGCATTCAGTCTTGTGTATTTCTTCTATTTCATTATCGATAGCTATTTCCTTTGCAGCCTAAAAAGAAAAGTTGATACAGTAAAAGAACTGTTCTTCATCTCGTTTTGTTATTTTGGGGTGAGGTTGTTCTTTTTACCATTTATTGATTATCCCTAAAACGTGTAAAATTGTTATTGTATTTGTTGACATTAGCCTCTTAAACAGCTCATGTTTTCTATGCTGATTTTACAGCTTTATTTTGAGTAGACAATCTCGCTGATTTATCGAAAGTAGTTTCGACTTTTTTTTTTTTTACCTCGATGTGTGTTGATCTGCTTGGATCAGATGTAAAGAAAACTGGTGTAACAGTTGGACCAGGGGAGCAGTACACGGCCTAGCTGCTCGCTTTCCGCATTCCTACAGGTCTAGCAGCTCCACGAGTGACTGACGGTAAAGCATGGAGCATCTGGGTAGCAACAGAAGTGTGCACCATGTCATCAGAAAATATACATTTCTCAATGGGTTTTTCAGTCTTTAAAAAAAAACATACCTGAAATTGTGGTGTGTTGCAGAGTTAAGTTGATCTGGATGTTATATTGATTTTTTTATTCTTTTTGCTTATTTTTATTATTGTTTTAATTGGTTTGCCTCAAAAGGAAATTTCGTTTATGAGCCCATCATTTTAAAACCATGTTATAACACTATTCGTCTGTTTATTTATCTGAGTTTATAATGTTAACAGCTTTATTTTTTCTTACAGAGTCAGGTGCTAAGATGATTATTTTTTCGGAGTTGACTGTAATATGACAGAACCTCTCTTCTAAAATAACTACAAAAACAGTGGTTTCCTAGTGTGAAGGGCATGAGCTGAAAACAAAAGCAAGACAAGCGAGGAAAAACCCTCAGATTTCAAACTGGGGGGGGGGGGGGGATTTACAGATAGCTTGAGGGCAGAGAACTAAGGGGTCAAACCCCTCGCTTTCCCCAAGTCAAAGTTAAGCAGCACTGAGCGTGGTTACCAGTTGTATGGGGGACCGTTTGTGCGCCTTGACTTCAGTACAGTTCCCCCCCACCCCCCACCCCCAGTTCACCCGGCTGTAAATGGTACCTGCCCTCTTTAGGGTCAGGGAAGGTAAAGCAGCGAGGAAGAGGAGATTGGCGCCGCCCTCAATATGCTGGCCCCTGGAGAAGCTGAGGTCTATGATGCCTTGCTTCCCTGCGGCCACATAGGTTATGGGACGCCTTTACCTTTTACCTTTTTAGAGGGCAGAACAAGGCTGACGTTTTTTTTTCAGTGAAAGGATATTTTGGCCCATCTTTCTTAATTTTTTGTCACAGCTCACAATGGCATACAACAAGATTACTGTGTGCATGGCTGTGTGTTTGCTGTATGTAGCCTATCCAGGAGGAAGAGGTCAGTGCAGTGCACACACAGGCGACTGCCCTCTCCGTGCCCTCTCTCTGTGCCCTCTCCCTGCCCTCTCCCTGCCCTCCTCACCTTCAACCCTCACAGACAAAGCCTCCGGTGGGCTCAGGTTGGAGATTTCTAAGATCTGCCGGGTCAACTTAAAGTGCAGACCTGCCAGGGCCTTAATTCCCTTCACATATATATTTTATATATATTTATATTATATATTATATTATATATTATATATATATATTTATATTATATATATACGCATGCAGAAGATCAAACTATGCACGTTAAAGTCTGTGTAATGAATGTCAGCGTTGGGTGGGTTATAGAAATATACAGACCAGCATGTACATTGAGTCTGAAAAGGCATGGGCTCCGCCAGGCAGACTTACGTAAGAGGCACGGTGTGAGATATCCCGTGACATGCCCTGACAGCTCCGGGTGTTAAAGGGGTGAAATCCCCGAGGCCGAAATGTAGCTACCTAATTGTGTTGTGGGCAAAAACGGTCCACATAAGTAAAAAGCTCACCATTAGTGAACTTTGGAGCTGTAGACGAAGAACGAAAAAATGAAGTTTTCTAACCGGGAAAAGAAGATAACGACATTGTTTTGGAAATAATCATGTTTATTCGAAGACATTAATACGCTATATGGCCAACCATTAGATTTAACTTACAACGTACTACACTGTAAGTGAACAATGAAAATTAATGAAAGCACCATTTATTTTCTTCTGCACATCACCGTTTGTATGTTTTTCTAAGGAACACGCGATTAAAATGTGAAAACTCTTTCTCTCTCTCTGTCTCTCTGTCTCTCTGTCTCTCTGTCTCGTCTCTGTCTCTGTCTCTGTCTCTCTCTCTCTCTCTCTCTCTCTCTCTCTCTCTCTCTCTCTCTCTCTCTCTCTCTCTCTCTCAGAGCATCCTGAAAAACTCCAGATGCCTTCAAAATGCTAAAAACCATTTGCTTGAGACGTTTCTGTGTGTAGACTGCTTTGAAAGGTTTGCACTGTTGTCTACTTTTGTCAAAATTGTGTTTGACCTACATGCAATTGATCTCATGCCAAGTGGTTTACAGTCATGTTCCATGATGTTTTGTTGCAGACAAAAACCATATCCTATCAAGGGTCTTTTATTACGCAAAGTACGCTGTCAATGCTGACTTCCAGTATTGTGGAAAAAAATGTTTTAAAATGCGCATTTTTCCTTTTATTAAAGTCAGGCTATTTCTACATTCTTGTCATATCTGTCAAAAGCTGATGATGTAATGTCCTTAAGATTTTTTTTTTAATTTTCAAAAGCATTCCTGAAATGTTAACATTGATTTGTTCTATTTCGATACACAAATTTATGATTTTTATTTTCTATTTGAGTTTTTTTTATTTACTTTTTTTATGTACCACTTTTGACTCTCGCTCAAGATTTGGTTACGTATGTGTGGAATACTAACTCCCACCCCCACCCCCATTTCCTTTGTTTACTTATACTTTGTAGTAGACATTACTTTGAGATTCCACGGAATTTTTGCTCCAAACAAATCTAAGCAACACAAACTAGGAGTACCAAAACCCCTAGGCAACAGGGGAAATGCATATTTTCTTACTTTCAAATTCAATTCTCTTATCTTCATCAAAATTGTCGACTGTGTTTTTTTTTCAATACAGTTTGTTAAAGCATCTGAAGGATTTATCTGTAAACATTTTTAAGTTTTCAAGATTTTGTGGTATGTGCTTTGTAAGTGAAGTATCATTCAGGTGATTTGGTTTATCTTTCAGGTGATTTGGTTTATCTTTCGGTTGATTTGGTTTATCTTTCAGGTGATTTGGTTTCTGTTTTCTTTTTTATCAACTGTATACTACACATTTTGTGAATTAGTTTTAAGCTTTCAGTCATCTGACCATGCCTATTATTTCATCAATCTTTTGTATAAGTTTTGTTTGCTTTTTGAGTATAAAAAGAATGTGTCATATGCTGGTGTACTAATTTTGAATTGGATGTTTGATTACTGTATTTTTTTCGTATATTTATCATTGGAAATTTTGCTTGCATAATTCTGGCAAATAAAATCAGAGGAAAAAAAATCAAGTGATACGCGGACTGATCTGAAAATAGAAACCAATCAATTTACCTTGCTTTCAATAAACAATGTACCTTGTTTTCAATAAACAATGTACCTGGCTTAAAATAAACAATGTACCTTGCTTTCGATAAACAATGTACCTTGTTTTCAATAAGTAATGTACCTTGCTGAAAATAAACAATGTACCTTGCTTAACATAAACAATGAACCTTGTTTTCAATAAACAATGTACCTTGCTTAAAATAAACAGTTTACCTTGTTTTCAATAAAACAATTTACATTGCTTTCAATAAAAAATGTACCTTGCTTTCAATAAACAATGTACCTTGTTTTCAATAAACAATGTACCTTGTTTTGAAATTTTGAAAACAAAGTACCTTGCTTTCAATGAACAATGTACCTTACCTTCAATTTCAAGATGGCAGTTTCTCAAGGTATTCTCCCTCAGCCACAACGCATTTCGATATCTGGCCAACTAATCACTAGAAAGTGTTACCCCCAAGTTTTACATCAAAGTAAAAGACAGAAGCCCTGCAAAAAGAATACTTCCTACCTTTCCCGATTTATTTTCATTATATCCCAGTATAATGAATCAAAATGTAGGCAGAAAAATGATGCAACAACAACAGCAACAACAACAACAGCTGTAGCAGCAAAGGTGCATGTGGATGTCATGATCTGGATGCAATGTAACCCACACGCACCCCACACCCCAACCCCCAACCCCTAAACCCCCATTCCTGCCCCTGATTATAACAAACTAAGTACCAAAGTAATGACTGAAAGTGGCTTTTTCTTCAAAGATCTTTGGAAATATTGCATCACAATGTATGCTGTTTGCCTATCACGCAAAAAAAAATCTGGAAAAAACCCTCTTTGCTCTCCTTGAATAAGTGTAGTTTTCGTCTAACAGATTGGATTGATTTGCTAAGTTCTCTCTTACAGATTTCAAATATGTTGATAATTTAGTGACACTTTTTTTTGGCAAAAGCTTTTGTTCTCCGAAGTCCAATGCAGCGACTTTAACGGTGAGCAAAAACGGCCACAGACGCAAGGATCTCACCATTGATGGATCTGGAAACTGTAGCCGAGAAACAGGGCGTGTTAAAGCCATAGCACTCAACAACAAAAATGTAAACCAGTAATGTGCTTATATCAAACACCAACTATCATCCCCTTTACATGGACATCAGGTATAAGACACACAAAATGTAGAACAATACAAAAGTTATGGCCAGCTTTATTTTGTCACCAAATTCATTCTGAGGCTTTTTGTGTTATACCGTATATGGTAAGTTCTCTTTGAGTTTTGTTTTTGTTGTTGTTGTATGGGGGGTGCACATAATCTCCTTTGCCCAAGGTTAAAACGGACCTGTTCTTGTCACCAAAAAAGTACATTTACCACAAGTAGAAAGACGTTGATCTTTACAGACAAATGGCATACTGTACCTTTTTTTTTTTACAGCTGCATATCTTTATTGAAAGTCAGCGCCTAGTTCATGATGGGTGTCCTTTGTTACATACCTCACGTGTAGTGAGTGGTTGCTTGAGGTCCTTTTCCTGCCAGCTCAGTGGTTAAGCAGCATGCTGTGTTTGTTCACCGTGTGATGCATTGCTGACTGCTCTTTGTCTGCTCCGTGCTAGCAGTTCTTGGAGTCACTAGAAAAGCCACAGATTGCTGATGAACGCCCACCAGTTTAAAAAAAAAGAAAAAAAAAAGAAAGGACCATGGTTTTCATTCACACAGCTTTTGCTATTTGGTTGCATACTAAATTTTACCTGAAATAAGTGGTTCTAACAATGTTCTCTCTCTCTCTCTCTTCTCTCTCTCTCTCTCTCTCTCTCTCTCTCTCTCTCTCTCTCTCTCTCTCTCTCTCTCTCTCTCTCTCTCTCTCTCTCTCTCCTCTCTGAACATATGCAACACATATATGCATCGTTTACCCATCCAAGAGGTATAATCAGACGCACCTTTGTTCTTTGTTATATATATGTATAGAAAAGTAAGATGCATTTTACAACAGTTTATAACGTGAAGCAGTGTTTTCGTTTCTGTCTGAGACTAAGTATAAAATTAAGCATATACCTTTACGTTTTCGCTTCTCTGGCATGACAATGATTTATAAAGTGTACTGCTTTAGTAGGACTACAAGTTGAGTTTGTCATCGATTACAACTTCAGCTTCCTTCCTTAGGGGTATACTACCAAGGTCATAGTGTTCACCAAGCTCTTGTGTGTAAGTGTGAGCTGTGACCATTGCCAGTAATGTTTGATATCTTCATTCCACTGGATGTGTACACAGCTTTGTTTGCTATGCCTGTTTCGGTTTTTGAAACTTGTTCAGTTTTATTTCTTTTCACACTCCTGTTTCTGTCTTTATTGTTTTTTCAGGCCTGTCGAGTGTTTCCTATTGAGTGCAGTTCACTAATTACTTCATAACATCCTCAAAGCTAGCTACTTTCTGCAGTCCATTAAAGGGGTTACCTCTGCAACTTTTTTTATGTTTTACAGTGTAAAGAGGGTTTTTTTTATCAGTTATAATCTATTTCATGTTTATGTTATGCATTTATCAATGTTCATTCAGGCCTGTTGATTTTTGTGATATCAAGTATTATCTTTATCATAATAGACGTTTTCTGTTCACCTTGGTGGGATGTATTCTGTTCATCACCCTGTTGTCGATAGATTTGTTTTCTAGATGAGGGGGGGGGGGACTGTTGTTTGGTTTTTGGTTTTATTAGGCGGAGGGGGGAGGGGGGGTTCGTAGTTACATTTCTTGCACATAGTCTTTTTTTTATAAACTTTTACATATTCTTTCGACGTGTTCCATAGCAGTGAATCTGAACACACTCAAAAGGTGTTTTTTTCTGTTTTTGCACCTTGTTTTTTTGACAAGCATTTTTTCAGATATAAAGAAGAACGTGTATCTATAGGGAACGTTCTTGCCAAAAGGCTGACTTTTGTATTCTGCCACAGCCTGCTCTGTGTGTGTGGGAGAAGAAATATGAAGTTAGTGTAGTGTGTGTACGTCTCTAGGGGGCTGTAGTTCTCCTTCCTCTGGCTTTCTCTTTGCCTCCAGGCGTCGAGGTATATATTGTTACTCTGTCTGTCTGTCTGTCTGTCTGTCTGTCTCTCTCTCTCTCTCTCTCTCTCTCTCTCTCTCTCTCTCTCTCTCTCTCTCTCTCTCTCTCTCTCTCTCTCTCTCTCTCTCTCTCTCTCTCACACACACACACACACACACACACACACATACACACATGCACGCACACACGCACGCACACACACACACAATGCGCGCGCGCGCGCGGATAGAATCCAGATGTCAGTGGTGTGCTTTTGTTAGCCCTTTACCAAGGCAAGCCTTATGCTGGACAAATAATATAATAATTCCTCTACCACAGATGCAGATTATTATACTTTTTTTTATGTCAACTGCTTTCTCCAAACACTATCATGAATTTGATGGGGCGGTGTTTTTCGTGTGTATGAATGTGAGTAAAGAACAGACACTTTGTGTTGTGTCAATTCTCTGCATCTGTGATTGGTTTTGCATCTGTCTTACCTTATCTGCCGTACGCCCACAATGGCAGTTTCGCCAATGGTGAGCAGCGAACCAGTTTTTCCGCAGAAAGAAAGTTAAACTGCTAGACGGTTAAGTTTTCAACGCCGAGATCAGCACATAAAGTCTGCAATCTTTGTTTTGTTGTTGTTGTTGCTTTTTCTATAGAATTCCTTTTACATTTAATCTATTTTATGTTTAGACAGGTTTAGACATGTAATGGATTGGTCAGCATCTTCTCAAAGAAGAAGTTGAAAATAATCAATTTCATTTTCGTTTTAAACGTAATCAAATAATCCTATTCGAAACAGGAAATGCCTGATGTTCTCACTGC
This sequence comes from Stramonita haemastoma, assembly GCA_030674155.1. Taxonomy (NCBI): domain Eukaryota; kingdom Metazoa; phylum Mollusca; class Gastropoda; order Neogastropoda; family Muricidae; genus Stramonita; species Stramonita haemastoma. The sequence goes on from CM060330.1 coordinate 19,635,676, forward strand.
CTGGTCCTGAAGTAAACGTGAAAATGAGGATGACGTCATCACACACTGTGGGGGGGGGGGGGGGGGGGGGAGGTAAGAGGGAGCTCAGATGGGCAAGCAACTAGTGACCAGGTACAAAAAGTACTGAGCTATCCCGTCATCGATGTTATAGGGGGAAAAGAGAAAATGGACATTAATTGATAAAGTTCCAGATGAATGAAGTGGGGCGAGCAAAGAGCTGCACTCTGGCCATGAATGTGTCACCACACTCAACACTGACCCGGGGAAATCAGCTGCACTCTGGCCATGAATGTGTCACCACACTCAACACTGACCCGGGGAAATCAGGGGCTGCTTCTCTGTGTAGGCCAGCTTTTGTTAGGGCAGAGACAGGGCTGTCCGTATTGTGATTAGAAACAGAACAAGCTCTGAGCACAGCGGGTGCTGACGCTGGGTGGATCGGTCATCTAGAGGTAACGCCTACCTAGAAAGCGAAGAGTCCGGGTCGGAGTGTGCGGTGGTTCAAATCCCGTTTGGGCCCAAACTTTTCCCCCATTCATTAGACCATGAATGGTGGTCTAGGTCCTAGTCTTTCGGATGAGACGATAAACCTAGGTCCCGTGTGTTACGCAAAATTACTTAGCGCACGTAAAAGAACCCACGGTAAGAAGAGAGTTGTCCCTGGCAAAATTCTGTAGAAAAAGTCACTCTGCTAGGGAAACAAGTACAGTTGCATACAGGAAAAGAAAAAAAATAATGGGAGGCGCTGCTCTTGTGGCGACACGGTCTCCCGGGGGAGAGCAGCCCGAATTTCACGCAGAGAAATCTGCCGCGACTAAAAGTGGTGTAAAATGTAAATTTAAAACTGGAAAAGTAGTTTCCCTGAAGGACTTCAGTTCACTCAGATGTCAGGCTCTGGACTGTTTCAGACAGGCAGATTTCATGGTTAGATGCCATTCAAAATGATGACAAAGTTGTTTTTTAAGGGAAACAGTGGAGATATTCAGCTTGTACTTTTTTGCAGATGAATAGATTCCATTTTTATCAATGATAGATGATAATGGCAAGGTTTATCGGAGAAACAATGGAGACATATAACCGTTTATTTTCAGGCAATGTAAAACAAGTTGTGTACTGACCTGAATGGAGTTGTAGTCTCTAAGCATCGTGGTAATATCACGCTACACCCACGGCCAGAAGACTCAACAGACCACAGACTTAGCATCATAAACAAAATAAACAAGCTGTGATTTCGTTTCCAGTGAATTAACTTTATCACCAACAATGTTCTGCATGCAGTATTCACAACAAGCCCTTCGTGTAGTAATCTAATTTGCAATCCATTATACTTCTGAAAAAACAACAGCAACAACAACTCAGCTGCAGAATCTAGGTGGTTAGCAATGTATAGCCTACATTCAACTAAAAAAAAATCAGACGCAAAGTCTGTTTAGTTATTTGTACTTGTCTGGTGTTTGCTTAATGTAACCGTCATGGAACACAGCAAATGGAGGTGGGGAGGGAGGGTAGCCTAGTGGTCAGAGAACTGCACTAGGGACCTGACAGCCCGGGATCGAGCCACCACTGAAGAATCTGTTCAAATGGGATTTTTCCCTGGAGTTCACGTCAGTACTGACTCCACTCCCCTTAAAGATCCTACGGATCAAATCATAAACCAAACCCTCGTGTGCAAACACACACAGAACATTTGACGCACACGTTAACCCCGCTCCGCCATTTGGAATGGTATGCCATTTCGTGTCGGTAGGAACAAAGCGCAAAATGTTTTTAAGAACTCAAGCATACAGGTGTCGTGTTAAGGCACCATCCCCTAATACCATAGTGTGAGTAAACAACGCAAAACCTCACCATAGGTGAACTCGAGTTCCAGCCGAGTAAAAAAAATAAAAAGACAGCAGTAGAGATAGATGTTAATTTGTTGTGTTTTTTTAACCATTGACAACCATGCCAATCAAACACTTTTCAGCGGAATGCATGTACATTTTATTTTGATTGAAATCAAAGGTACTGGAGTTAACAACAGTCAGTGACAAAACGATAGTAGCAGCAACATGAGTTATGATTTTTTTCTACGTGGGCTTTATCTTCGTTTTATTCTTTTGGTTGTTGTTTTGTTTTTTTTAATTTTGCACTAAAATGTCACCCTACTATACACTGAAGTTGATTTTCATGTAATGTATCTTTGATTTTTGTTTTCCTTTTTGCTTCTTTATCTATTGTTTCGATCCACAAACAAATTACTGCAGTATAAGGGAATAACGCCTTATTTCATTGTCGTTTATTGTTGGTGTGTTATATACAGGTAAAACAGTTTCGTCTGAATGTAGTGTGTCTATTGTATCCCTCCATAATTATCTGTGTGGCTGTGCCTGTAAACGAAACAGTACGACTTTGACTTTATACACATCTATAATCTCAAGATAATTATGCAGTTTATATTTTGGTATCTGGATTTTCTGGATCTCAAAACAGGCAAAGGGTTATGCGTAAGACAAGAAAGGGCTAATGTCCATGCAGTCTTGAAAAGCATCAGAATTTCTTCTACAGTGACCTACTGTTCTCTACTGTGTCTTCGTGTCTTTCTATGTGGATGTGTTTAAGGGTCAAAAAGAGAGCTATTTTTGTATCTGCTTCTCCATTCTTCTCGTTCATTTCTGGGTGGCATCATGGCGTACAGCTGACTGTGCTGTCTGTTTCTTGTTGCTTGTTTGTCTCTTTCTTTGTTTGCTCAGTGGCCTCTTGAAATAAATAAACAGAACTGAACTTACCATTCCTCTGTGTGTTGTGTGTGTGTGTGTGTGTGTGTGTGTGTGTGGTGTGTGTGTGTGTGTGTGTGTGTGTGTGTTGTGTGTGTGTGTGTGTGTGTTGTGTGTGTGTGTGTGTGTGGTGTGTGTGTGTGTGTGTGTGTGTGTGTGTGTGTGTGTGTGTGGTGTGTGTGTGTGGGTGGTGGTGGGTGGTGGTGGTGGTGGTGTGTGTATGTGTGTATGTGTTCTTTTTCTTTTATCCTTTTTATTTTTTCATATATGGAGGATAATGGAATAAGCACTCATGTGCTTTTTTTACCTCCAGTCCCCGTGTGTATGCAGTTTTGTAAATCTTATCATCTGTCCCCACCAGCACACAATGGGCCTACTCTTACGAAAAGCGGAACAGGATTTAACATCTGCGCAAAATGTTCTGCGTGTGTTCGCACACGGGAATCGGTTTATAGTCTCATCCGAAAGACTTTTGGGGAGAGTGGAGTCGGCACTGATCTTAACTCCAGGGGAAAAATCCCCTCGAATCGGGAATCGAACCCGGGTCGTCAAATTGCGAGCGCAATGTTCTGACCACTAGGCTGTCCCGCTCTCCCCTCCCCTCCCCTGCTTGTGTGTGTGTGTGTGTGTGTGTGTGTGTGTGTGTGTGTGTGTGTGTGTGTGTGTGTGTGTGTGTGTGTGTGTGTGTGAAAACTGCATTCTATAGAATATTCATTGTGGACTATTACATCTCTCTGTCTCTCTCTGTCTCTCTGTCTTCTCTCTTGTCTCTCCTGTCTCTGTCTCTCTCTCTGTCTCTTCTCTCTCTCTCTTTGTTTCTGTATTTATATATATATATATATTTGTATATGTATATATATACATACACTCATACTAATACGCACACACACATACACACACGCACATGCACACACACACCACACAAGCACGCGCGCGCGCGCGCGCGGGTGCGCGAGTGCGAACACACACACACACACACACACTTTTACGCGCGCGCACACGCACACAGACAGGTCACCGCCGTTGTGCTCCGATTCCAGAAAGAAATTAATGTCCGTCGTTAAAGGCTGGCTGTGCACTGGACAGTTTCTTGAAAAATCTTCTGGTACCAGACGAGTAGGATCTTGTGACAAAGGTCTCGCTGACATACTCTTTTAATACAAGACCGAAGCATACACATGTCTGCCTGTATTCTGGGCAAGTGGGTCCAGGCTCTAGAGGTGAAGTTCGCCGCTTTGAAAGAGACAACAATCACAGTAAGGACCAAATTGAGTCCTCCATCTTACATGGTGCTATCAGTGGAATCAGGTTTTCAGCAGATGCAGTCAGGCATAAGCTAAAACAAGGGGATCGGTGGTTTAGAGGTAGCGCACCTACCTAGAAAGTGAGAAGTCCAGGTTCAATCCCCGTTTGTGCCCACCCCCCACCCCTATCTACCAAACCTTGAGTAGCAGTGGATCGGTGGTCTAGAGGTAATGCGCCTGTCTAGAATGCGAAAGCTCCGAGTCGAAATGCGCGGTAGTTTGAATCCCGTTTGGGCCCAAAACTTACCCCTCATCCATTAGACCGTGATTGGTGGTCTGGGTGCTCGTCTTTCGGGTGAGACAATAAACTGAAGTCCCGTATGTTACACATTATTTTGCGCACGTAAAAGAACCCACAGCAACAAGAGGGTTGTCCCTGGCAAAATTCTGTAGAAAAACGCCACTATGATAGGGACACAAATACATTTGCAGACAGGGGGGAAAAAATAGGCGGCGCTGCTCTTGTGGACACGCGCTCTCCCCGGGAGAGCAGCCCGAATTTCACACATGGAAATCTGTGTGACAAAGTGGTGTAAAATGTAAAAAAAATGTATTAAAAAATGGTGGTTTGGCTGTTGGTTTTTTGGATGAGATGACAAACTGACGTTCCGTTACAACGTGTATTCAGCGAACGTGAAAGAACACATGGCAACACCTAGAGTTGTTCCTGGCAACATTCTGTAGAAATAGGCTACTCTCATGGGAAAACAAATACACATGCAGACAGGAAAAATATTTATAAAAATTCTGGGTGGCGCTACTCTTATGGCGACACTATCTTTACCAAAAGATAGAAGGAACCGTGATAGAAGGAACTCCGACTCTGCGCTTGATTATTGTCTTCAAAATTGCGTTGTTTGCATCTACAATGGCGTGTATAAGTCAACACATATGTAAAAGAATACATAAATAATTATGATTCTTATCCATTATCCTCGACATAAAAGAATAAATACATAAACACACACACACTTTGACTTTCACACACACACACACACACACACACACACACACACACACACACACACACACACACACACACACACACACACACACACACACAATGTGCGCGCGCGCGCGCGCACTCGCACACACACACATTTTTCATTTGTACGACATATCGAGGGTTACCTGCCAGAAGCCAGGCAATGGGCTGTGGAGGGAAAGTGAAATTAAGTAAGGATGCCTGAAGGGGCTGTCTACTTGAAGTGTGTTGGGCAAACGATCAGCCTGCCAGCTGCTTTACCCGGCGTCGGGCAATTAGGCTGGACAGCTCTCCCTCTGACTGGGACCATGGGATGTGGTTTAAATCTTTGTTAACGTCGTTTTACATCACTGACTATATAAATCAGGAACCGCAAGAAGCGACTATTTCAGAACATTGAAACCAAATTCGCTCTCAGATAACACAGGAGATTAGTACAGCCGCCGAAGGTTAAATTCTGACATGAAGAGTGACAGCAAGTCAGTTTGTACACAGATACCTGCTGTCACAGTGAACACTATTAGCGTGGGAAACAATGAATTTGTGCTCCCTGGGAGTTATGGTAACAGTAAAGTTATGCAGAACTCCTGGAAATGGGTTGTTTTGACACTTTAAATCCTCAATAACCACCTCTTTCCCCCTACCTATCCCCCTCCCCCTCCCCCTCCTCCCCCTCCCCCTCCTATCCCCTATCCCCCCTCCTCCCTCCCCCCCCCACTATCCTAACCCTTCCCCCCCCACCCCCTCCCTCCCCTCTCTCCCTCACCCCACCCCCTATCCTAACCCCCCCCCTCTCTTCCCTCCCCCCCTCCTCTTCCCTCCCCCCCTTCCCTCCCACCCATCCCCCTCTCTCTCTCTCCCTCCCCCCCCCCTATCCCCCTCTCTCCCCCCACTCCTAACCCTTCTCCCCCCTCCTCTCCCCCCTTCTCCCCCCTCCTCTCCCCCCTTCTCCCCCTTCTCCCCCTCCCCCCCCTCCTATCCCCCCTTCTCCCCCCTCCCCCCATCTCTTTCCCCCTACATATCCCCCTCCTCCTCCCCGCTCCCCCAACCCATCCCCCTCTCTCCCTCCTATCTACCCTCTCCCTCCCCCTTCCCACTCCTCCCCCTCCGCCCACCTATCCCCCTCTCCTAAGTACAAACATGGGAAGATAGACAACACATCTCCTCCAAAGCTCAGAGGATTAGAAATTAGGGGGCGATCCCCATACAGATCTGCCATTCTAATTCTAAGCTCAAGTTCTTGCCTTCATACTTTTGCAGCATATTACTACACTAGCAATTCCACACTTTAAAAGGTTCTTTTCTCATGTCTGCTCAGAAATTGAAACAAAAAGTTTCATCTTAAACATTTCTTATCACCATGTCCTATTTGAAAAAGGTAAAACACCACAGTTTACAATTTTATTTAAAAAAAGATTGCTGCTTCATTTACATTAGATACAGATTTTCCTCTGGACTTCTGAGTAACTTCAAATAATAAAAAGGAACATAACTGTTATGACAGCCTTTGAAGGGGGTAATATTGCCTTCAAAATAATAAACGTTTTATCACGCATATATAATGTGTCACAAGTTCTAAATACATGCAGCATAAATTAACACAGGTAAAACAACTTACAGTTTTTATATGGGGGCAATGCAGGGATAGATAAATGAAACAGGAGGGGAAAATTTTATTTTTGAAATAAGTATATCTTGAGACTGGATTGAAAACTGTCATAAGTAGGCTTTTAGCGAAGTGAGAGACGAGAGAGGGAGGGGGGTCATTCCAGACCAATGGACCAGAAATAGAGAAACACACACAACACACACACACACACACACACACACACACACACACACA
>CM060330.1:19652563-19695063 GCA_030674155.1 Stramonita haemastoma
TATGATGTAGAATCTGTCTGGTTTGAAGTGTCCATAAAAGGTTCACCACCTATTGCAATGGGATTCTGCTATAGGAATCCAGCAGAAAGAAAAAAATTGGATTTACAAGTTTGATGCAATGATGAACGTAGTCTTATTAGAATCCAGGGAAGTAATACTACTAGGTGATTTTAATATTGATATTACAAAAGTAAATAATGCATGGACGCAAATTACTAATTCATTCAACCTTCACCAACTAGTTAGTTTACCAACGAGAGTCACACAAAACTCAAGCACAATAATTGATCACATCTACGTATCAAATCCTAAAAACATCTTAGAAACATGTGTCCCTGTCTATAACTGCAGTGATCACTACCCAGTATGTACTACATGGTCAAAAAAAGGAACAAAAATTCCCAAACCTGGCCATAAAAACATAATGTATTGTTCCTTTGCAAAATTTAATGAAAAGCTTTTCCTTCTCGAACTAAGTAACTCGATGCTCTCAGAAACATTCAACATTACTGATCCAGACTCGGCCATTGAGTTTTGGATAAAAACTTTCACTGAAATTTACAATAAACATGCTCCACTTAAAACCATAAGGGTCAAACATGTCCCCAAACCGCCTTGGCTCACAAAAGAACTAGAAGAAGCATGCTATCTTAGAGATTTCTTAAAAAAACATAAATACCATGAAGAGTCAAAAAGATTACGAAACGCCATAAACTCACAGAAACGTCGAGAAAAAAAGAAATATTTCCAAGATTTACTATCCTCCAAACAAAACTAAAAAATCATTTGGAGGGCCATTAATCAAATAACAAACAAACAATCATCTTCCAAATCAAATGTAATCAAAGATGTTACTGCTGAACAACTCAACAATCACTTCATAAACGTTTCTACTAATGTTGTTAGCAATGACAATTCAAAATCCAATAACCTAAACACATTAAAACAATACTGCCAAGAAAAGCATATTCCCTCAAAACTCCACATACCATTTATTTCTGTTTTTGAGGTCCATAATTACATGAGTCACCTCAAACAGTCAAGGACACGAGGTCTTGATGGAATAGACAGCAGAATTCTAAAACTTTCAGCTCCAGTTATCACAGACACTCTCACCTATATATATAACCAATGTCTTGAAAAGAACTATTTTCCCAATGCCTTCAAAACTGCTAAAGTGATCCCCATCTACAAATCTGGTGACACTTCAGATCCCTCAAATTATAGGCCAATCTCTATTATATCCCTTCTTTCAAAACCCCTGGAAAAACATATAAATAAACACTTAGTCAGTCATATAGAAACTAACAACCTACTCCACCCTAATCAGTCAGGATTCAGACAAAAATCACTCGTGTCATACTGCACTGACTAGTCTCATAGACAATTGGCTAACAAACATTAATGAAAATAAATTTTGTGGAGTATTATTTTTAGATTTCAAAAAAGCATTTGATACAATTGACCACACACTTCTCATCAGAAAGCTAGACCTGTACAATATATCGTCAAATAGTCTAGAACTACTTGCTTCTTATCTCAAGAACAGACAACAGTGTGTTTCAACAACTACATCTACATCCAATCTAAAACCCATTCATTATGGAGTACCACAGGGATCTATACTAGGACCAATTCTCTTTTCTTTATACATAAATGACCTTCCTCTACATATTGCATCCAGATGTGAACTATTTGCTGATGACACAACCATACATACAAGCCATAATAACATTGACTCTCTTGCAACCATATTACAACAAAGCTGTAATGATCTCGTCAAATGGACAGATCTGAACCACATGTCTATTCACCCCCAAAAAACAAAATGCATGCTTATCACCACCAGACAAAAGCGACAAAATTTACCTCATAATCAGTTTCCAATACATATAAAAAAGGAAGCAATCGAACAAACCTCTCATCACAAAGTTCTAGGAGTGACAATTGATGAAAATCTCAGCTGGTTCTACCACATATCTCACCTATGCAAGTACTTGTCCCAAAGAGTATACCAGTTGACTAAAATTAAACACTTCCTTGACTATCATTCAAGGAAATTATTCTTTCAAGCTTATATACAATCCTCAATAGACTATGCCTCAACCCTATGGGATTCTGCCAGTGCAAACACTATGAAACCCTTATCAAGTCTGTATAAACGTGCTCTCAAACTTATCCTCCTGAAGAAAACAACATTACTTGACGTGGATTATACTCAGTTAAGTATTCTCCCCCTACAACAAAGACTAAAATATAACAAGGGCATCCTGATGTTTAAGATAATGGCAGGAGCTGTCCCCACATCCTTAAGAGATAAATTCCCAATGAATCGTTCCAGAAATACTGAAAAGCCAAGTATCCCAATCCCAAGAATAGACTTGTTCAAGTCCAGTTTACTATACTCAGGCCCTGTACTGTGGAACTCCCTTCCCGATTCAATTAAACAGTACCAATCATTGTCGACCTTCAAAAATCACCTAATGCACTTGATGCATCAAAACTAATGAACCAGTACTCATCCTGTTGGATATATATAATTCTCCCCCTTTCTCTCTCTTCTTCTCTGTGTGTGTGTGTGTGTGTGTGTGTGTGTGTGTGTGTGTGTGTGTGTGTGTGTGTGTGTGTGTGTGTGTGTGTGTGTGTGTGTGTGTGTGTGTGTGTGTGTGTGTGTGTGTGTGTGTGTGTGTTTTTAAATGTTTTTATATGTATCTTATCTTTGTGCACTTGTAACTGATTTCAAAGAGTAAATTTTTAATATTTTATTTTCATGTCACATTTATTATATGGTATATTTTTTATATATGCATAAGTAAAAGATAGGGAGTGTTAAGTGATGATATTATTGGTCAGTTGAAAATTGTGCGCAACACTACCTGGTTAAAAATGTACTGTGTACTCTCTCCTCTCTCTCTCTCTCTCTCTCTCTCTCTCTCTCTCTCTCCTCTCTCTCTCTCTCTCTCTCTCTCTCTCTCTCTCTCTCTCTCTCTCTCTTCTCTCTCCTCTCTCTCTCTCTCTCTCTCTCTCTCTTGTTGCCTAAACATGTTATCATCCATATTGAGAAATAGTTTATTCACTTTTTGTACTACTTAATAATTACGTGTTGAATGTAGTTGATTTTGTATAATTTTTTTAATTCTCAAGTAAGCTGAATAATTATGTTCATTATGATTAAAAAATGGTTATGAACGTGATTTTTATGACCATAAATACATAATCATAAGATTCAGGTATTAGAATATGTATGTTTCAATATATATGCCTTACAGTGGATGGATTTCTTTGTGTTCCGTGACATGACTTGATTAAAATTAGGCATATACTTTTTTTAAAATGAAGTTTATTGATGACATGAGCGCGAACTTTGTGTGTGTGTGTGTGTGTGTGTGGTGAGTGTGTTTAGGTGTTATGTGTGTGTGGGGGGGGGGGGGGGTGGATAATTGTTTTTATTTGTCGTCTCCCATTGTATTAAAATATTATGATTTGCATGACTTTTTGTCGTTGTTGTTGTTGATAGGTCTTACCTCAAGTTTTTGATGTTTTGTTCTTGTGTTTTTTTTTCTGTTTTAACTTTGCTGTTTGCTTTTGTTTCTTCTTTTTTATATGAAGTATGAATGTAAAAGAAAAGATAATATTGTCACCTGATATGATTGTTTGACATGTATCATTCTTCTTTTTTCTATGACTAAATTTTTTATTTTTTTTAAGAAAAAAAACCCACAAAAACCTACCACCTCAAGTACATGTGCGCCTGCGGATAATGTGCTTATAAATATAAGTGTGAGTAAGTGTGTGTGTGTGTGTGTGTGTGGTGTGTGTGTGTGTGTGTGTGTGTGTGTGTGTGTGTGTGTGTGTGTGTGTGTGTGTGTGTGTGTGTGTGTGTGTGTGTGTGTGTGATTTGTATGTGCATTTGCCTGCGAGCGTGCATGCGTGAGTGAGTTGCGTATATGTATGTATGTATGTATGTATGTATGTATGCATGTATGTATGTATGTATGTATGTATGTATGTATGTATGTATGTATGTATGTATGTATGTATGTATGTATGTATGTATGTATGTGTGTGTGTGTGTGTCTGTGTGTGTGTGTGTGTGTGTGTTGTGTGTGTGTGTGTGTGTGTGTGTGTTGTGTGTGTGTGTGTGTGTGTGTGTGTGTGTGTAACCTACGTGTAGGAGTGAGTCTTACGTGTATTATTATCATACTATTATCACTATTGTTGATATTATTCTTATTTTCATCATTATAATCATTGTATTATCTTTAGTTCCTTCTGAGTTCATTTTGTTTGTTATGAGTTGTAACAATGTTGTAGCTATGTATTTTTGGGTGGACTTTTCTTGGTTGCTAAGTTGTTTATTTCATTATGTTTCTTTGGTTGCTCTTTATCTACTAACGCTTCTCTTTTTCTTTTATAATCAAAATCATTTTATTGTGGCTTCTGATTTTCGTCTTCTGAAAGTGTGCATTTTTATTATCTTATTATGTATAATGTCCTTATCCCTTTATGTTGTTTGGTACTGCATATAGTTTTGCTGTTTAGTATCTTTTTATCTTGATGTTTTCCCTGAAAAGGGCGGGGACTGGATGTAAAAAAGCACATGAGTGCTTATCTATTATCCTCGAATAAAAGAATTTTGCCTTGCCTTGCCTTGCCTTGCCTGTGCCTTGCCTTCTCTCTCTCTCTCTCTCTCTCTCTCTCTCTCTCTCTCTCTCTCTCTCTCTCCTCCTCTCTCTCTCTCTCTCTCCTCTCTCTCTCCTCTCTCCTCTCTCTCTCTCTCTCTCTCTCTCTCTCTCTCTCTCACCACACACACACACACACACACACACACACACACACACACACACACACACACACACACACACACACACACACACACACACTCACAGTTTGACATACACACGCACGTGCTCGCGCACACACACACACATGCATGCACGCATACACACGCAGGCACACACACACGTGCGCGTGCATGCACGCACGCGCACACACACACGCGCGCGCGCGCGCGCACGCACGCACACACATACACACACACACACTGTCCACTACCACATTGTTGTGAATACAAGTTGAAATGAAGACAACAACGTATTTGTCGAGGTTTTGGTTGAAATTTTAGTGGGTAAACGAAACCCACATCCATTATTGCAACCGAAAACGGCGCAGTATCTCGGCATTTTGGCCGTAGATGACAATTGCGAACGATTTTCTCACTCGCACCAGGGCCTTTCACTCTAGTTTTCAATGTAGCAGACAACGCATGTCTCACTCCAACAACTAAAGCGACGCCTAGCGGAGCCTCGCTTTGGGTTGCCCGCTAATAAGCGCTCATTCGGGGGACGGATAGCCAAGTGGTCAGAACATTGCGCTGGCAATTTGACGACCCGGGTTCGAGTCCGGTCGAGGAGATTTTTCTCCTGGAGTTAACATCAGTGCTGACTCCACTCTCCCCAAAGTCCTTCGGATGAGACTTAAAACCAAGGCCCCGTGTGCTAACACACGCAGAACATCTTGCACACACGTTAAATCCTGTTCCGCTTTTCGTAAGAGTAGGCCATCGTGTGCCGGTGGGAACAGAAGACAATATTTACAAAACTGCATACACACAGGGACCGGATGAAAAAAAGCACATGGTTGCTTATTCTGTTATCCTCGATATAAAAGAATAAATAATAATAATAATAATCATTCAATTATGTTGTGTCCCATTTCGTGTAGCGGCTAATCATTACATTCAGCAGTGAATGGGAAGTAACTCGGGCAACGCCACTGATAAAAGGGGGAAAATACTGTTTACCGCCCTTTACTGGACAAACTGCTCTGCGCCACCATCACCAGTAACAACAACAAAGATTAGAATAAACTTGCAGGTTAACAACGGCAACAACAACAACAACAGTAAACAGCAAATATCTGACGGTAGCATGTGGAGTACATGTAGTACCTGTAACGAGTTTTTGCTCAGTTTCTCAGCCAGCGCTGGAGGTTCAGCAAGTGTGACTTGAATACCACTTGTAGTCCAGTCACGGCAGATATCCCTGCTCTCCCTGAAGAGAGACAATGGCAATGATAATGGTTTATTTGCGATAATCTTTACGCCCATTCACAAGGGGACAGAGGGATGGGGGCCAGGGGAACAACATAAATTGGAAATAAAAATACACTGTCAATGACAGCCCAGATGAACAACATGGCATGGAAATCCACAACATGGGTTTGCAATAATTGCATAGTATTATATCAGTAATACCTATACATGTGATACAATTTATCTTCAGATTCTAATCATTTGTTTGTGATTATACTTATATACGACAACATCATCTGTCATGACACAATTTCAGACTGTCATCGGTCATCATCAACATCATCATCATTCATTGGAGCGATTATGACACATCTCTACTAGCAAATTCTTTTCTAACAGGTTTGAAAGTTGTTGTCCCTGCAGAGAGAGAGAGAGAGAGAGAGAGAGAGAGACAGAGAGAGAGAGAGAGAGAGAGACAGAGACAGACAGACAGACAGACAGACAGACAGACAGACAGACAGACAGACAGACAGACAGACAGACAGACAGACAGACAACAACATAAATTGGAAATAAAAATACACTGTCAATGACAGCCCAGATGAACAACATGGCATGGAAATCCACAACATGGGTTTGCAATAATTGCATAGTACTATATCAGTAATACCTATACATGTGATACAATTTATCTTCAGATTCTAATCATTTGTTTGTGATTATACTTATATACGACAACATCATCTGTCATGACACAATTTCAGACTGTCATCAGACAGACAGACAGACAGAGGCAGAAAGGGAGACACAGAGAGAGACAGACAGACCCGGAACCCGCACTTCGTGCTTTCTTAGGTTTGTGCATCACCTCTTGACCACAGAGATTGTGTGTGTGTGTGTGTGTGTGTGTGTGTGTGTGTGTGTGTGTGTGTGTGTGTGTGTGTGTGTGTGTGTGTGTGTGTGTGTGTGTGTGTGTGTGTGTGTGTGTGTGTTGACGTGTTACTCACCATGAAGGTAGCCGCATTATTCCAACTTAAACGATGTCTGTAACGTAGATATTGAAAACAAACCCCAAAAAGGCAAAGCTGATATAACTTCAAGCAGTTTCAAACACTGTGTGTATTATGAGTACTATGACCAGATGGTGAAATGTGATTCACTTTGAAAACATCTTGCGCACACGTTAAATCCTGTTCCGCTTTTCGAAAGAGTAGGCCGTTATATGCCGGTGGGAGCAGATGACAAAATTTACAAAACTGCACACACGCGGGGACAGGATATAAAAAGCTCATAGTGCTTATTCCTTTATACTCGGTATTTTAAAAAAAGATAAAGAAATAAAATGTTGGCTGCACACGCCATTTCTTATAGAAATGATGTGGTGGTTGTTGTGTGGTGTTGGTTGTGGTGTGGTGGTTGGGGTTGGTGGTGTTGTGGTATATGGTTGTGGGGTGGTTGGTGGCGGTGTTGGTTGTGGTGGTGGTTGTGGCGGGTGGTTTGGTTGTGGTGGTGGTCGCGGTGGTGGTGTTGGTTGTGGTGGTGGTGTTGGTGGCGTGTTGGTTTGTGGTGGTTGGTGGCGGTGTTGGTTGTGGTGGTGGTTGTGTAGTTCTGGCTCTTCTCACACTTCTCTCCACTCTGCGTGGATTGAAGCACAACACTTTCTGTTTTTTCCCCTTTTTTTGAGTGCTGCGCTCGCAATTTAACAATTTAGAGTGTTGCTCTAATTACCTGACCAACACTGCAGATACAGAAGCGTAGAGTACAACCCTGTCAGTCTCAAAGCGGATGCACTTCCACAGCAGCATCATTACATCATCCTCACCACCATTGATCATCATGCAAAACTAAATTTTTCCTCTAGAGTTAACATCAGTAAAAATCCATCCCCCAAAAGTCCTTCGGATGAGACTATAAACTTAGGTTCTGTATGCCAACGTACGCAAAATTTCTTGCTGTAGGTATCTGTCAGTCTCGGAAGACTATGGGGTTGCGCTCTAGGCTGTAGAGCGCAAAGCCTGGGTAAGTAAGTGTGGGGGGCAAGTTGTTACCCATGCGGCGGACTCCCCCTCTCCATGCCACTGGAATGATCCATAGGAAAGGCAATGACCGATTCGAATGGCTTCAGTGTTGTTGCAGGAGCCGCCAGAACGTTGCCATATACAGCCCCGAACCGCCCTGCGGACTCAACTCCCCGATTTTTTTTTTCAGGAATGGTGTCTAAATACGATACCTGTGTGCTTGCTGGGCTCTTTAAAATTTTGTTGTCATCCGTTCCTACTGGCACATCATGGCCTGCTCTTCCGAAAGGCGGAACGGTTTCTAACGTGTGTGCATGATCTTCTGCTGGAGTCCGTGAACGGGGCCTTGGTTTATCAGCTCAACCGAAAGACTTGAACATCTTGCACACACGTCAAAACCAGCTCTGCCTTTCGGGAGAGAGGGCCATTCATGCCGGTAAGAACAGACGTCATGGGTTTTTTGTTTTTGCTTTTAAATTAATACATTCACAATGGTGTCGTGTTTTTAACCATCATCCCCGAAGTCAGAATACAGCTACCTTGATTGTGGGTTAAAATGGTCAGACAAGCAAAACTTTTACCATTGGTGGACCTTGGAGGTCTAGCAGAGGAACGGGCAATATCATCTCCCAGAAAAGACTAGCAGCCAGACCACTACTCCAGGTCTAGTGAATGGATGGGATGGGGGGGGGGGGGGGGTAGTGGAGTTCGGGTGAAGGCAAGAATGGAACCTATGACTGTTCGCTTCAACACAGGTGAGTTTCTTCTAGACCACCGATCCACTTGTATACATTAGATAGCAGCTGACAGCTGGTATCAGTGAGGCAGTAGGTCAATAGTACGTTAACGGCCTTTGCGTGTGTGTGTGTGTGTGTGTGTGTGTGTGTGTGTGTGTGTGTGTGTGTGTGTGTGTGTGTGTGTGTGTGTGTGTGTGTGTGTTGTGTGTGTGTGTGTGTGTGTGTGTACATATATCTTGACTGCGTTCTTTCGACTTTGCTTTTTGTTTTCCTCTGGACAACTGTGATAATGATAACTATTGTCATTGTTAAAGCTTGCGTACATTCTGTCAGCCTTTTGTATATATGTATGTATGTTTATCGTACGTATGTATGTATGTATGTATGTATGTATGTATGTATGTATGTATGTATGTATGATGTAATGTATGTATGTATGTATGATGTATGTATGTATGTATGTATGAGATGTATGTGATGTATGATGTATGTATGATGATTATGGATGGATATGATGTATGTATGTAGTATGTTGTGTGTGTGATGGATGATGGATGGATGGATGTGTGATGGATGGATGGATGATGGATGATGATGTGACTTTCCTCAGTTTAATGTCTGTTCACTCGAAATGATATTAGGTGTATATATGTATGTATGTGTGTATGACTGTGTGTATGTATGTATGTATGTATGTATGTATGTATGTATGTATTATGTATGTATGTATGTATGTATGTATGTATGTATGTATGTATGTATGTATGTATGTATGTATGTATGTATTATGTATGTATATATGTATTAATTCATCATTCTCTAATCTTCATCTCTCCTCTCTCTCTCTCTCTCTCTCTCTCTCTCTCTCTCTCTCTCTCTCTCTTCTCCTCTCTTCTCTCTCTCTCTCTCTCTCTCTCTCTCTCTCTCTCTCTCTCTCTCTCTGGGTAATCAATGTTTTGCTAGAGCTAGTTACCTTCACAGTGTGCTAAATGAATGATGCAGTGCCCCACCACTGGTGGTTGAAATACGATCACATGACGTGAAAGATTGGCAGAAATAGATCGACTCCTTCGAAACTGCCCAACTAACTGCCTTTTGTTTGCTACACAAATGGTTGATAGATGGCAAGGTAAAAGGTAAAGGTGTCCCAAAACCTATGTGGTCGTAGGGGAGCGAAGGCATCAGAGACCTCAGCTTCTCCAGAAGCCAGCATGTTGAGGGCGGCGCCCATCTCCTCTCCCTCTCTGCTTTACCTTCCCTGACCCTAAAGAGGGGGTAATTGGAAAAAAAAGTCAGAGGAAAAAAAGTCACAGAAAAAAAGTCACAGGAAAAAAAGTCACAGGAAAAAGGTCACAAGCGTGTGTGCGTGCGTGCGTGCGTGCGTGCGTGCGTGTGTGTGTGTGTGTGTTGTGTGTGTGGTGTGTGTGTGTGTGTGTGTGTGTGTGTGTGTGTGTGTGTGTGTGTGATGCATTGCACTGCACTGCACATTTTTCTAGATGATATTGCTCTTATTTTACTTTTATTCTCTGGCCTGCGTGCGTGCGAGCGTGCGTGTGTGTGTGTGAGTGAGTGTGTGTGCATGCATTGTACTGCACTGCACATTTTTCTTGATGATATTGCTCTTATTTTACTTTTATTCTCCGGCCTGCGTTTCGTGCGTGCGTGCGTGCGTGCGTGTGTTGCGTGCGTGCATGTGTGTGTGGTGTGTGTGTGTATGCATTGTACTGCACTGCTCATTTTTCTTGATGATATTGCTCTTATTTTACTTTTATTATCTGGCCTGCGTGTGTGCGTGCGTGCGTGCGTGCGTGCGTGGTGCGTGCGTGCGTGGTGCGTGGTGTCGTGGTGGTGGTGTGTGTGTGTGTGTGTGGTGTGTGTGTGTTTTGTAAACTAGATTTTACTTGGCTTTGTTTGACCTGATTGTGACTTTTTTCCCGGTGACTTTTTTTCTGTGACTTTTTTTCCTGTGACTTTTTGTCCTACAACCAAAGAGGGCAGGTACCCATTTACAGCTGGGTGAACAGGGGGCGTGAGGGGGGGGGACTGTACTGAAACCAAGGCGCGCAAACGGTCATGCGTCCAACTGGGAACCATACTCGATGTCGCTTAACTTTGACTTGAGAAAAGCGAGTGCTCTGACCACTGAGCTATCCCGCCTCCAGGTTTTTGCTAGAGCAAGTGACTGATGGTGCAGTCCCTAAATCGGATAACACCGCTGGTACTCTAACACAACCACACCAACCAACAAGCCTTGCTGTGGGATGCCTACATCAGATGTCAAGGGGTTAAAGTTTTCCTTAACTACAAGGAAACTGCCTTCCTCATATCTTAGTACGCCCATTTCAGCGGATTTTTGCTGGTGGTTTCTCAGCTACAGCTCGATGGCTCACTATTTGCGTATGCGACTGATTTTACTCACCATTAAGGTCTAAAAAGGCCAAAGTCATTTTTTTAAGCATTAAAAAATTGACAGCATTAAAAAATCTCTTCGTAAATTTAAAGAATTTAAGTTTTAAAACATGTCTGTAGAAACAGGTTACTTCAACAGATAAAAAGATTTAGGAGTTTGATACATTTAGTTTTGGTGGCGATATTGATTGTTTTCTTAGCAACAGTGCATTAGGCTTTACAAGCGATGCCTTTTCAATATAGGGTACAACTCACTAACATGAGCTTTCAAACAAAATTTCATCAGTTTCAACCCCCATGTCCAACCATAGATGACCATATTCCGACTATGGGGATAGTGACGACACCTGTGTACATGTGTTTTGTTAGAGTTTTTCAAGTTTGTCCTCCGTTCCTACCGCCACAAAATGGCCTACTCTTCCAAAACGCGGATCGGGTTTTTAACGTGTCCACAAAATAATCTGCGAGCGTTCGCACACATAGCATTGGTTTATAGTCTCATCCAAAGGACTTTTGGGGAAGTGGAGTTAGTACTTATGTGAATTCCAGCATAAACTCCATAAAACGGCTGCCTTCGTGGTGGCTTTATCCCGGGCCGTCACATCACAAGGCAACGCTTTAACCACTAGGCTATAACGTCCCCCACCCTACCCCCACCCCCCAGCTGAAATTGTACGTGTAGACTGAGATAATATTTATGTATATCATGAAAAACTGAAACACAAACAAATCTGAGAACGACAGTCCTCCAAGGTAACGTTGAAAGGCAGATGGAAAAGAAGCAGACCACCAACATCCTACATTGCCAACCTCACTGAGATCAGTGGTCTGGGAGGGCTACAGGAGACACACAGAGAGATGGTGAACCTTGGCGGCATTGCGTGGAGCTTCAACCGTCGACAGCGGCAATGGAGATAAGTGACAAGTAAGGTGATAGAACTTCTTGCTAGAGGTGGTTGACTAATACAGCCTGTAGACTGGATAACTCCGCTGGGACTTTACTATATACTTAACAGACATTCGTGTGTAATTCGTGGTGGTGTGCTGTGAAAGTGGACGGGGTGAGGAGGATGGGTGGTGAGAGATGGGGGGCAGAGAGAGAGAGAGAGAGAGAGAGAGAGAGAGAGAGAGAGAGAGAGAGAGAGAGAGAGAGAGAAGAGAGAGAAGACGGACAGACAGACTAGACAGACAGACAGACAGACAGACAGACAGACAGAAGACACAGAGAAGACAAGAGAGAGACACAGAGAGAGGGGGGGGGGGGGAGAGAGAGAGACGTTGTATAACGAATCCCTTGATCATCTTTGGTCATTGCACCGCGAATCAAAGTTGATGCTGGTGCAGCAGAAACAGACAGTGTCCCTGGCTGCTGGTAAGCTGACTGTCCTGAGGCTGTATCGATCCCTCTTGATCCTCTGGCCATTGTTCTTTCGTCCGTTCCCTCTCTTCTCTCTTCTCTTCCTTCCTCTTCTCTTCTCTTCTCTCCTTCCCTTCCTTCCCTTCCCTCCCTTCTTCCTCTCTCTCCCCTTCTCTCTTCCCTTCCTTCCCTCTCTCTTCCTTCCTTCTCTCTTCTTCTCCCTTCCTCCTTCTCCTCTTCTTCTCCCTTCCTCTTCCTCTCTCTCTTTCTCTTCCTCTCCCTTCTCCTTTCTCTTCTCTCTTCTCTTTCTTCCTTCCTTCTCTCTCTCCTTCTCTTCTCTTCTCTTCTCTCTCTCTCTTCTCTTCTCTTCTCTTTCTCTTCTCTTCCTTCTCCTTCCCCTTCTCTTCTCTTCTCTTCTCTCCTTCCTTCCCTTCTCTTCTTCCCTTCCCTTCTTCCCTTCCCTTCCCTTCTCTTCCTTCCTTCCCTTCTCTTCCTCCTTCTCTCTTCTCTTCTCTTCCTTCCCTTCCCTCCCTTCCCTCCTTCTCTTCTCTCTTCTCTTCTCTCTTCTCCTTCTCTTCCCTTCCCTTCCCTTCCTCTTTCTCTTCTCTTCTCTTCTCTTCTTCCTTCTCTCCCTCTTCCCTTCCCTTCCTTCCCTTCCCTTCTCTTCTCTCTTCTCTTCTCTTTCTCTTCTCTTCCCTTCCCTTCCCTTCCCTTCCTTCCCTTCTCTTCTCTCTTCTCTTCTCTTTCCCTTCCCTTCCCTTCCCTTCTCTTCTCTTCTCTTCTCTCTCTTCTCTTCTCTTCCCTTCTCTTTTCTCTTCTCTTCCCTTCTCTTCCCTTCTCTTCCCTTCCCTTCTCTTCTCTCTTCCCTCCTCTTCCCTTCTCTTCCCTTCTCTTCTCTTCTCTTCTCTTCCTTCCCTTCCCTTCCCTTCTCTTCTCTTCTCTTCTCTTTTCTCTTCTCTTCCTTCTCTTCCCTTCCCTTCCCTTCCCTTCCCTCCTCTTCCCTTCCCTTCCCTTCCCTTCTCTTCTCTTTTCTCTTCTCTTCTCTCCTCTTCCCTTCCCTTCCCTTCCCTCCTCTTCCCTTCCCTTCCCTTCCCTTCCCTTCTCTTCTCTTTCTCTTCTCTTCTCTCCTCTTTCCCTTCCCTTCCTCCTTCTCTTCTCTTCTCTCTTCTCTTCTCTTCTCTTCTCTTCTCTCTTCCCTTCTCTTCCCTTCCCTTCTCTTCTCTCTTCCCTTCCCTTCCCTTCCCTCCTCTTCTCTTCTCTTCTCTTCTCTCTTCTCTTCTCTCCTCTTTTCTTCTGTTCCCTTCTCTTATCTTCTCTTCCCTTCTCTTCTCTTCTCTTCTCTTCTCTCATCTTCTCTTCTCTTCTCTTCCCTTCCCGTCTCTTCTCTTCTCTTCTCTCCTCTTCTCTTCTCTTCTTTTCTCTTCTCTTCTCTTCTCTTCTGTCATCTTCTCTTCTCTTCTCTTCTCTTCTCTTCTCTTCTCTTCTCTCCTCTCCTCTTCTCTTCTCTTCTCTCCTCTTCTCTTCTCTTCTTTTCTCTTCTCTTCTCTTCTCTTCTCTCCTCTCCTCTTCTCTTCTCTTCTCTCCTCTTCTCTTCTCTTCTCTTCTCTTCTCTTCCCTTCCCGTCTCTTCTCTTCTCTTCTCTTCCCTTCTCTTCCCTTCTCTTCCTTCTTTTCTCTTCTCTCTTCCTTTCTCTTCTCTTCTCTTCTCTTCCCTTCCCGTCTCTTCTCTTCTCTTCTCTTCCCTTCTCTTCCCTTCTTTTCTCTTCTCTCTTCCTTTCTCTTCTCTTCTCTTCCCTTCCCGTCTCTTCTCTTCTCTTCCCTTCCCGTCTCTTCTCTTCTCTTCCCTTCCATTCCCTTCCCTTCCCTTCTCTTCTCTTCTCCTCCTTCCTCCTAAATGTGTGAAAGCTTTTATAATGAGAACAATAATAAATGTAATAAACACACACACACTCTCTCTCACACACACCACACACACACACACACACACACACACACACACACACACACACACACACACACACACACACACACACACACACACACACACACACACACACACACACACACACACTGAGACTACAAATCGAAGTCCCGTGTGCGAACACACGCAGAACATCTTGCGCACACGTTACTTCCTATTCCGCTTTTCGGAACAGTGGGCCATTGTGTGCCGGTGCAATGGATGACAAAAATTACAATACTGCATAAACAAGGGACTTGATTTAAAGAAAAAGCACATGATTTCTTATTCCATCATCCTCGAAATCAAAGAAAACACACACCAACACACACACACACACACACACACACACACACACACACACACACACACACACACACACACACACACACACTCACACACACACACATTACTTATTATCGGGACGATGTTTGTTCCGTTTGTACACAGTATCTGACTGGGTTATACTTGAAAAGACATTGACATCCTTTTCCATTTCAACATAATCTCTCTCTCTCTCTCTCTCTCTCCTCTCTCTCTCTCTCTCTCTCTCTCTCTCTCTCCGTGACGTAGTCATTTCTTCTCTGGTGTCAGCCTATTTATTCCTACGTGTCGGTATGCTGTGTCCTAACTCACGTACTGCGCAGACCGCAAGGCAGGCCCATTTTTTTCCCCTGAAAGGCAACCGGTGTCAAGCTTTCGAGGCTCCCCTCCCTCATTTTATTCTCTGTGAATATTCATGTATGTATTGTACTCGAGTTAAAGAATTTTGCCTTGCCATATAATTATTATATCTGGAACAGCTCTGTTTTGAGAAGAAAAAAAAAGTTACGTCTTTTTTTTCTTCTTCTTTTTCCGTTCCCTGTTTAGAGCTCCAGGTACGTGTACCGATGATGACAATTTACGTATGTGAGCGTTTTCACTTACTATCAAGGTAGCTGCATTCCGACTTCGGGGATGGTGTCTAGACAAAACACTTGTGTGCACGCAGTTTGGTTTCTTCTCTTTTTTCCTTTTTTTTCTTTTCTTTTTTTTTTTGGTTGGAGGCGTGGGCGGGGGATATTGTTTGTCATCCGTTCCTACCGACACGAATTGGCTATTCTTCCGAAAGGCAGGACAGGTGTTTAACGTGTGTGCCACATGTGTTGCCTAGTGGTTAGAGCGTTGCGTTCATGTTCTGACGGCCCAGGTTCAGCCACCACCGTTTAAGGGATTTTCTCATGGGAGTTGACAAAAGCACTCACTCCACTCACCCGAAAGTCCTAGGATGAAACTATAAACAGAGGTCCCTCCCGTGTGCGAACGCATGCAGAACATCTTGGACACTCGTTAACCCTGCTCTGCCTTTCAAAAGAGTAGGACACTGTATGCTATTGAGAATGAATTACAATTCTTTACTTTTAGAAATCCATGCACTTTGGTGTCGTTTTTAAACATCATCCCCGAATTCAGAATGCAGCTACTTTAATGGAGGGCAAAAAATGATCACATACGCAAATTCTCACTATTAGTGAACCTGGAAGCCCTAGCCAAGGTACTTAAACCAAAAAAAAATCTCCTCCAGAAGACTAGCACCCAGACAACCATTTGATGCTAAAATATGGTGGGGGGTGTAAGTTCAGACTTAAAGGGGATCAAACCTGCCACGTGTTACTGTCTACAGTTTTTACTTTTTATATTTTACACCACTTTAAGTCACGACAGATTTCTCTGCGTGAAATTCAGGCTGCTCTTCCCGGGAGAGTCTGTCGCCACAAGTGCAGCACCATCTCTTTTTTTTATGTTTTCCTGTCTGCAATTGTATTTGTTTTCCTTTCAGAGTGGCTTTTCTCTACACGGGACCTCGGTTTATCGCCTCATCCTAAAGACTAGCACCCAGACCACCACTCATGGTCTAATGGTTGGGGGAAAGTTTTGCACCCAAACGGGATACAAACCACCGCACACATCGACCCGGACTTTTCGCTTAGTAGACGGGAGTGTTACCTCTAGACTACCGTACCGATCCACCTGATTTTTAGCCGGGGAGGCTTCGTTTCGCATGAGAGCCACTGCATCATAAAACACACAGGCCGGAGACAAGACTGTAGGCTGTTTTCACACACACACATCACACACACACACACACACCACCACACACCACCACACACACACACTCACACACACAACACACTCACGGAAGCCAAACACAATAGCCAAGCGTCACTGAAGCGTCCACTGGGCCTGGCTAGCTTGGCCTAGCCTGACACAGACAGGGCGTGGGATCGCATTCCTTCCTGGGATGTGCCGACAGTTGGGTCACGATTGGTGAAACGTCTCTCGCTTTCCCTGCGGAATAAAAGTTTACAGTACAAACTCCAATTCCCGCGCCAGAGGCCGGCATCCAGTAAGTATTCATTTATTTATTTGTTCATTTATCTATTAGTTGTTTTATTTTGATATTTATTTTCGGTGTCACACACACACACACACACACACACCACACACACACACACACACACACACACACACACACAACCACACACACACACACACACACACACGCACGCACGCACGCACGCGCACACACAACACACACACACACACACACATTTTATTTTTAAAAAACAACCACCGCCAAACCTGACGTATATACATGTCTACTCTTCCACACAAAAAATAGGGTGGGGTTTAAGCGCGTGTGTAAGATGTAGGCCCCTATAATAATATGATGTTTGTGTTTGCACACGAGTTTATAATCTCATCCACAGCCCAGGCCGAAAGCTGTGTCACTTTTTTTCTTTTAATCGAGGATGATGGAATAAGCACTCATCTGTTTTTTACATCCAGTCCCCGTGTGTATGCAGTATTGTAAATCTTGTCATCTGTTCCCACTGGCACACAATGGCCTACTCTTACAAAAAGCGGAACAGGATTTAACGTGTGCGCAAGATGTTCTGCGTGGGTTTGCACATGGGGCTTCGGTTTATAGTCTCAAATGAGGACTTTTGGGGGGAGTGGTGTCAGCACTGCTGTCACTTCTTGATATAAAAGAACACATGAAAGCCTATACCTATGGATACTGAAATGTTGTCATGCCGTGAAAATTAATGTCATGGGGAGTCTGCCTTTTCTTTATCCATGACAAGCTCCTAGTCCAGCAACCTGGGGGACCGGATAGCCTGGTGGTCAGAACATTGGCTCGCAATTTGACGACTTGAGTTCGATTCTCGGTCGAGGGGATTTTCCCTCTGGAGTTAACATCACTGCTGACTCTACTCTCCCCAAAAGTCTTTCGGTAAACCGAGGCCCCGTGTGCGAACGCACGCAGAACATCTTGCCCACACGTTAAATTCTGCTCCGCTTCTTGTAAGAGTAGGCCATTGTGCGCCGATGGGAACAGATGACAAGATTTACAAAACTGCATACACACGGGGACTGAATGAAAAAAGCACATGAATGCTTATTCCATGATCCTCGATATAAAAGAATAAAATAAATAAATAAAATAATTAATAAATAAATAAACTTCAACCCCTCTTAAAAGGAGGTGTTGAAGTCAGTGTCAGTGTCCACATTCATCGGAACCCTGAGTGGCCTGTGGTGTATAGCCATATACTTGACAACACACACAACACACACACACACACACCACACACACACACACACACACACACACACACACACACACACACGCACGCACGCACGCACGCACGCACAGACCACACACACACACACACACACACACACACACACACACACACACACACACACACACACACACACACACACACACAACACACACACAACAGGGGATCAGTCGCCTGTGGTTAGAGCATTGCGCCGAAACTGACGACAGTTTACAAATGCATACACACGGGGATTTGCACAGTGCTTATCTATCTCGAAAAAATTGGATAAAGCAATAAAATAAGTAAATATAATAACTTCAATCCTAGTTCTGCTCGGGAAAGTGTCAGGTCATTGTGAGTGCCGTGGTGTAAGCATATGACAAGTTTACAAAACACGCGCACGCACACAACACACACACACACCACACACACACACACACACACACACACACAGAAAAATGAACTTACACACACACACACACACACACACACACACACACACACACACAACACACACACACACACACACATGACTGGTGTGAAAAAGCACATGAGTGCTTATTCCATTATCCTCAATATAAAAGAATGGTTATTTTAATAAATGAACACAACACACACCACACACCACACACAACACACACACACACACACACCACCACCACCACCACACACCAACACCACCACCACACCACCACCACCACCACCACACACCAACTACAAAGAACTAGACATTCTTCCACTCAAAGACAGACTGCAGTTCAACAAGTATCTATGTATGTTCAATATATTAAACGGAAAAGCCCCAAAGAAAATTGTGGAAAAATTTGCTGTCAATAAAAATAGGCCTACCCATAGACTGTTACTGCCCAGGCCCCATAATAATCTCTATAAATCAAGCCTTGTTTATTCAGGAAGAACATTGTGGAATAGCCTACCCCCTTTTCTAAAATCAGTTCCTTCAAAACAAATGTTTAAGAAACTTTTGAAGAAACATTTGATGGACAAACTTAAGTCACGTTTATGTTCGATACTACCTCAATTTGGCTGCTTGTTGTTATTCATGCCCATGTTATATTGTATTTTGTATCTAATTTGTATGTATGATGTGAGCTATGTTGTACTGCCTTGGGTTTGTTTTTTGTTTTGTTTTTTATCTTGAGAGATTTGTTGGAAAGTATTCCTGATTTATTTTGTTTTCACAAAGGTTGATATTTGTCTTTGAATGTTTTTAGAAGTCAATTTACATGATTTTTTTGTGAGGCAGGATGAAAAAAAGTTTGTGTAACTTAATCTTTTACCCTCAATAAAGATCATTTTGACTTGACTTGACTTGACTTGACTCACACACACACACACAACATCATCAAACACACACACACATAAAACACCCAAACACAACATATCGACCACACTACCACACACAACACACACACATATTCTCATGCATAGTTCTACAGTGACACAGCGATTCCCACGTGGGATCTGTAAGACAGTGAGAATGCATATTCTGGGTGACCGACCCCTAGGGCGTTAAGCCGAGGAACGCCCATCAACACATCAACATAGTCCGTCAGTGTCAACAAGAGGACTTGCAGGATTCAGCACAGGAAAGAAGCCAGGAAATAAAGGCCATGTTGTCACATTGGGTCAGTGCCGGATACGTCCTTTCCAAATGACGATAGGCACTTGATCCATGTGACAGCTGACACGCTCAAGTGTGGTGTCGTTAAGTGGGTGTTGTCCTAAACTGATCAGGCTCGACAGAGACAAAAACTAATCCCCCGGACTGGAAACGTCGTGTGGTATGCTGCCTACCGCGTTTAGTATTTGTAAGGAAATAGGTGGATCCGTGGTCTAGAGGTAACGCTCCTGCCTAGAAAGCGAAAAGTCCAGGTCGGAGTGTGCGGTGGTTTGAATCCCGTTTGGGCCCCCATCCATTAGACCATGAGTGGTGATCTTGGTGCTAGTCTTTCAGATGAGACGATAAACCGAAGGCACGCGTGTCACACATCATTATTTAGAGCACGTACAAGAACTCACGGTAACAAGAGAAGTTGTCCCTGGCAAATTTCTGTAGAAAAAAGCCACTCTGACAGGGAAACAAATACAGTTGCAAACAGGAAAAATAAAATAATGGGTGGCGCAGCACTTGTGGCGACGCGCTTTCCCCTGGGAGAGCAGCCCAAATTTCACGCAGAGAAATCTGCTGTGACATAAACTAGAATAAAATTTTTAAAATAATAATAGATGAAAGTATTAATTCAGCTTAGCTTAGACCTCAATCTCGACTTCCATGTCAATGGCCCTGGATAATATGTTAATGTTATTCTGTTGATATGTTGATAGTATGTTAATATTAAATACCAGTATGATTATGTGGTCGAATCAGAGCAAAATCGACCGATTTTCCTAGTAGCCTCAACTTAGTTTTTAATTGGATATTTTTTTTATTGCCGTCATCTTTTATTGGTGTAAGATTTCCGTCTGTGTATTTATAAAGATAATGTGCTTGGAAGTTTAAAAAGAAATCCTGGTTACTTTGTGGACCAGGTTGGCGAAATTGAGTATGTGATACCAGATAAGGACGAGAGTACCACTTACGACACCACTTAGACACCTTCACGTGACCATTCCCATAAAACGTTCAGGTGACACAGTTAGGTGACATCCTCTCTTTCAGAAAACCCAGACTGTCATCCCATGACAAGTCCCCCGTGTGACCCACGCTCCTTTAGCAACCTCTCTCTCTCTCTCTCTCTCTCTCTCTCTCTCTCGTCTCTCTCTCTCTCTCTCTCTCTCTCTCTCTCTCTCTCTCCTCTCTCTCTCTCTCTCTCTCTCTCTCCTCTCTCTCTCTCTCTCTCTCTCTCTCTCTCTCTCTCTCTCTCTCTCTCTGTCTCTCGTCTGTCTGTCTCTCTCTCCCTCCCTACTCGCTACTGTCTCTCTCTCTATCTCTCTCTCTCTACTCTCTCTACTCATCTCTCTGTTCTACTTCTCTTCTCTTCTCTCTGTCTCTCTCTTCTCTCTCCTTTCTCTCTCCCTATTATGTCTGTTTCTTTACGTAGCGTATACTAACATACTAACTACTACTACTTATCTAACATACTATACTACAACTATACTACTCACTACTACAGAGCTTGCTTTTTATAATCTTCGCTATATTTCATTAATTTCTTAGGTATAAAAGAAAAACTACTTTTGGTCAAAACTGTTACATCCACAGTCTAAACTTAACATCCAGACATACATTATCAAAGAAGATACTTTCTGCAGAAAATCTCAACAATTCAAACTATCAAAGCTACTAGCAACCCCAAATCAAATCAGATTTCGAAAATGAAAAGTAACCAACAAAATATTAAAAGGCAAAAAACAAATAACACCATAAAACACACACACACACACACACACACACACACACACACACACACACACACACACACACACACACACACACACACACACACAAACAAACAACAACCCCCTAAATCTGAAAAACAAGCAAAAAGAGAACACCCCCCCCCCCAAACTGCATCTTTCTTTGATTAAAAAAACAACATAACGAGAGGATGTGCACTGAGGTTTTGTATTTTTACAGCTATCGTTGTTTCTTTCCCGGTAGATCTGTCCCATAACAATCATACCAGTCCCTGCTGGCCCAGGCAAAAAGCAGTATCTATCATTTATTTTCATAAAGCAAAGCGGCCAAGCGCAAGCTTTACATCAAACTGTTTTGCTAAGAAATGATAAGCGTAATATTTTCTTCATCCCTGTTAAAACTCCCAATAGAACAAGTGTTGCACGTCACCTTCCACTAAAGGAGAAAAAAATCTTCAGAAGCCGGAGAATAGCTGCGTTTATCATAGCGAGGTACTTCAAAAAGAAAAAACAGCCATACACGCAAACATCACAGCCAGAGTGCACAAGGTGCAACCTTAAAGTGATTCCCTGGTAGGAAGAGTGAGACAGAGTGCATGTTTTGGATGATATCCATGATAATCTGGGGAACCCCCCAACAACAATAATGACAACAATAATAACAACGACAATAACACTAGTCTAACCAACCATCTTTTTGTTGTTTTTTCAACTGCAGGCCAGAGGTGCCCATCACCAGCCAGCTGCAGGATCAGACATTCCAGACTTGAAGATTTCCACACCTGACCCCTTCAGCCAGTGTTTGTGCCAGGACAACACAGACCTAGGATACATGTACATCTGCAGCCCGCAGTGAGCAGCCACCCTGTGTGTGTGAGTGTGACTCAGCAGTAGCAAACGTTAGCGGCCACTGCCAGCGCCGTGTTGCTACATGCTTGAAGACTGCATGCAGTGTTGAGGGTTCCAATCCTTCGAGCCCTCTGTCTGCCAGTGTGAGAACCACTACGATCATATTCCAGTCCGGTCCTTTCAGAGAGAAACAAACCTACACCAAAGAAAGATCCAAATATAAACAGACAGACACCGAAAAGCAATCCTGAAACGGACACGAATCAACAGAAGCGAAACACAAAAACAACAAACCAACACAATTCTAGTTTCACAGGGAAGGGCAGGGCATTTTGCTCACACCACACACACCACACACACACACACACACACACACACACACACACCACACACACACACACACACACACACACACACACACACGAAGCAAGAGAGAGAGAGAGAGAGAGAGAGAGAGAGAGAGAGAGAGAGAGAGAGAGAGAAGAGAGAGCAACCTGATGCTTATATTCCTGAATAAAAAGAATAAATATATCAAAAACTCTAAACACACAGCAAAGCCACTCAAACCGCAACTCGCCCGCGTCAGCTCCTCCCCGTCTCTGCAGCTGCTGGACCCTGACCTGACAGACCAGGATGTCTTTGACCCCCCCTCCCGCCTCCCGGGCCGCTTCCTGCAGTTCACAGACATCAGTCTGGAGGACGGCCAGGGCCAGGGCCACAGCAGTCAGCCCCAGTGCTGCAGCAGCGAGGAGAGGGAGGCCCGGCCCTGAAGGAGCAGGCAGAGGCAGCAGCGGCCAGAGAAGGGCCAGGCCTGGCCGCTCTCCGCACACACAGCAGTCCCGCTTCTTGTGTTGTGCAGGTACGTACTGGTTTGCTTGGTTGGTTCTTGGTTTGTTTGGGAGGGGGGTGCATAGGGGGGGGGGTGGTGTGTGGTGGTGGTTGTGTGTGTGTGTGTGTGTGTGTGTGTGTGTGTGTGTGTGTGTGTGTGTGTGTGTGTGTGTGTGTGTGAGAGAGAGAGAGACAGACAGACAGACAGACAGACAGACAGACAGACAGACAAGACAGAGACAGAGAGAGGATATTGTATTGGATAGTATTGTGTTGTGTCGTGCATGTACGTATTTTGTTTGGGTTGGGTTGGTTGGTTTGTTTTTTACATAGGCGTTTATCAGTACCGTATTGAATAGTATTGTATTGTCTTGTACGTATTTTGTTTGGATTTTTTTTTTACATTAACGTATGTCAGTACTGTATTGAATAGTGGTTTTTTTTTTATTCTTTTATATCGAGGATAATGGGATAAGCACTCTTGTGCTTTTTTACATCCTGTCCCCGTGTGTATGCAGTTTTGTAAATGTCATCTGTTCCCACCGGCACACGATAGCCTACTCTTACGAAAAGCGGAACAGGATTTCACGTGTGCGCAATATGTTCTGCGTGCGTTCGCACACGGGGCCTCGGTTTTAAGTCTCATCCGAAGGACTTTGGGGGAGAGTGGAGTCAGCACTGATGCTAACTCCAGGAGAAAAATCTCCTCGTACGGGAATCGAACCCGGGTCGTCAAATTGCAAGCTCAATGTTCTGACCACACCGTATTGTGTTGTACGCGGTTTGTTTGTTTGAAATTTTTGCTGTTGGGTTTGTTTTTTGTTTTTTACTTGCGAGTTCAGTATCGTCTTGAATAGTATTGTATTATGTTTTACTGTATTTTGCTTGTTTGGGATTTTTGTTGTTTTTTTACATAGGCGTGTCAGTGTTGTCTTGACTAGTATTGTATGTGTGATACATGTACGTATTTTGTTTGGGGTTGGGTTGTTTATGTTCACATAGGCGTGTGTCAGTATCGTATTTAACAATATTGTATTCATTGTATTGTGTTTCATTGGCTCCTCCTCTCCCCTCTCCCCCCCCCCCTACCCCACGAGAGAATACGTCGCCGATATAATGGCGCCAAATTCTTTGAAAAAAATTATGTCTGTATGTGTATTTGTTCCTCTATCAGTGTGGCTTTGCTCTGCAGAATTTCCGTCATGGATAGCTATCTTGTTGCGGTAGGTTCTTTTACGCGTGCTGAATGCGTATTGCTCACGTACGGTAGCTCAGTTCATCATCTCATCCAAAAGACTAGCACCCAGACCACTACACAGTGTCTTGTGGATGGGGAAAAAATTGGACACAGACGGGGATCAAACCTAACCTTTGTCGCTGTTTAGACTGTGTCCTTATCATGTTTATGTGAACAGAGTTGTACGCTTTTCTTTATGTTTCAATCTACCAATCTAAGAAAGTGGGGGGGGGGGGGGGAGTATTCTTGCCACTAAAATGCAGGAGTGTCGCCGTTGAAGACTTCATATCAGCTCTTTAGTCTGGTTCTCCAGTCTTCACTTTAAGGGTTCAACAGAAAAAGTGAGGAGAAGCTAAAGAATGAATAATGACTCATCTTTATTTTTCAAGAGTAAAAGAGTATGTATTTCGCATACTTTTTGTTTTCATCCGGCCCTTGCCCTGACTAGGGAATAGCACAAAGAAGAAGAAGAAGAAGAAGAGAAGAAGAGAGAGAGAGAGAGAGAGAGAGAGAGAGAGAGAGAGAGAGAGAGAGAGAGAGAGAGAGAGAGAGGAGCGACGGACGACGGACGGACGACGGACAGACGGACAGACAGACGACAGACAGACGACGGACGACGGACAGACGACAGACAGACGGACAGACAGACAGACAGACAGACAGACAGACAGACAGACAGACAGACAGACACGAAAGCTGACATGGAAAGAGACGGAAATGCACACAGAGCGAGCACACTTGCCTCTAACCTAGGTCACTACGCTGGTGTCACAGATACGCAGTACCGGTGCCCAGCCCTCACTCCGCCGACACAGACTCCTCTTTCCATGGCCCAGGTCAAAGGTCGCCATGATAGTGACGTCATGCATGACCTTCACCTTCACAGCCCTGACTGTTCTAACCTTCATCTGGTGATGACGACATTTCTTCACAAGCAGCTTCGCCAGGCAATGACTTTGAACACAAGATACGTCATCAAGAAGACCAGATTTACGGTGCGCGCGCGCGCGCACGCACACACACACACACACACACACACGCGCGCACTTCTAGACCTAAACGTTTACGCTGTGAGCCACAGAATGGGTAATAGCCCCTGCTTTGTATTCCCATCTTACTCAAACCGAAACCAGGAACAGACAAAAGGGTGACCTGTGACAAGAAAGAGTTTAGGCCTGCTTCGATTCATCTTCCATGACCACAAACAGCTTACAAGTTCACTATCTCGGGGGGCTGAGAAATGTTGCCGTCATTTCGACTTTGCATTCCCATCATCAAGGTTGCCCTATTCTGACTTGCGGGCTGATATCTGAACACAATACTAATGTGTGCCTGTTTTGTTTATTCCTACTCGGGTGCTGTCTGTGCTATAGTCGTCATCGAAAGTTGATGTTATGGGACTTTACTTGTGTGCAAGATTGTCTACGCATGTCTCCTTTTGATGATGGATAAGCCTAACTATGCATGTGTTTCTGGAAGGTGTGTTGCGGTTGAGCGTTACCCAGCTCAGCACCCTGGGAGGTCACCCACAATATGCACTCTTGACTCTTTCACACCGCCTGGAACATTTACTGTGAGACTGAAGTGCACACATTGAAGGAGAAAATGATGTGCATCACTGTTCTTAAGCGCCTTGCCACATAGGCATCCATAATCCCACTTGTGAGGACATTTTTTGTCCTTTGTAAGGAAAGTAAGAGGGTTATGCGGAGAAATAAGACAAGTCCCAGTAGAACATTTTAAAGCATAAGGGCATTATAGATTAAGATTATGTAGGCAACGGCACTTAGGCTCACATCAGTGGCTGACAGTCAAACTACCACAGAGAGAGAGAGAGAGAGAGAGAGAGAGAGAGAGAGAGAGAGAGAGAAGAGAGAGAGAGGAGAGAGAGAGAACATTATGTGCATACTACTCTTTGGTGAGGATGTGTGTGTGTGTGTGTGTGTGTGTGTGTGTGTGTTTGCGCGAGCAAATGTGAGTCTAATTTTAATATCTCTTCACCATATGTGTGTGTGTGTGGTGTGTGTGTGTGTGTGTGTGTGTGTGTGTGTGTGTGTGTGTGTGTGTGTGTGTGTGTGTGATAACACTTCTTTTAAAGAGGGATATTTCTGTCACCCTCCCCCCCACCACACACACAATTACACGGATGAACAAATCCTGTTTCTTGTATGATAATTCAAAGACAATGTGAATGGCCATGACAAAACAATGTTGAAGGGACGATCTCTCTCTCTCTCTCTCTCTCTCTCTCTCTCTCTCTCTCTCTCTCTCTCTCTCTCTCTCTCTCTCTCTCTCTCTCTCTCTCTCTCTCTCCTCTCCTCTCTCTCTCCTCCTCTCTCTCCATGTGCGTGCGTGTGTGGGTGTGTGTGTGTGTGTGTGTGTGTGTGTGTGTGTGTGTGTGTGTGTGTGTGTGTGTGTGTGTGTGTGTGTGTGTGTGTGTGTGTGTGTGTGTGTGTGTGTGTGTGTGTGTGTGAACAAAACCGTTTGTATGTTTTGTATTTGGCATTTGTCTATGTGATTAAAAACCAATAAAAAAACGTTTGACAAAAAAATTGTTGAAGATACAAAATGTCTGGAGAAAACGAATGTATTCCTGTTTTAGATTATGTTCCGCATTCCTTAGCTCTTGCTGTATCCGTTCTCAAGACAATGCATGACGAGATGCTCTGGCTTTGTTTTGTTTTTTTTTTGGGGGGGGTTGCTTTGGGGGAGTTTTTTAAGGGGGGGGGGGGGAGGTCATGTTTACGTCTACGTATAAGTTCTTTAAACTATTGTCAGTATGTCTTTTACCCAAATGTGTTCATAAAACATGATCGTTCATCATCATTATCATTGTTACTTTAACGATGATGATGTTGATGACGATGACGATGATGTTATTATCATCAGTAGGAGTAGAAGTAGTAGTAGTAGGAAAGGAGGAGGAGCAGCAGCAGAAGCAGCAGTAGGAGGAGGAGGAGCAGCAGCAGCAGCAGCAACAGCAGCAGTAGTACTCGTGCTGAGAATACACCTGTTTGCGATTCAACCACGATAGTCACATTCAGCACGTGTGCACGTGTGTGTGCGCGCGCGCGCGCACGCACACGCGCGCACACACACACACACACACACACACACACACAAGTGCGACATATTCTTGGGGGGTATCTTATGTTTGTATGTGGGTTTTTTGAGTGTGTGTGTGCGTGACGACGACCCTGTACTGTTCTGCGGTGATCATATTGTATATTATTTTCAAATTATATGTAATACTATGTATTGATGTTTACACTGCACCAGCTATAGTTCCGATAAGACTTTCTAATTCAAGCCAAGCTGCCCTTTTTGGGGCTGTGGTGTCGCCACAAGAACAGCGCCACCCATATCAAAGATGCTGGTAAAGTGTGTATGCAAAAGGTAGAGC
Organism: Stramonita haemastoma; assembly: GCA_030674155.1. Classification (NCBI taxonomy): domain Eukaryota; kingdom Metazoa; phylum Mollusca; class Gastropoda; order Neogastropoda; family Muricidae; genus Stramonita; species Stramonita haemastoma. The sequence goes on from CM060330.1 coordinate 19,680,384, forward strand.
ACTCTCATGTGCCGTGGTTCTCTTACTGCGCTAAAGTCATGTAGGACAGGTCTGAAACAGGCACTTCGTGACATCTTCTGATATGCGCCTTATTCTTGGGAGTGTGTATGCGCGCGTGTATGCGTGCACGCGCTCGTGTTTGTGTGCGTTTTTTGTGTGTGTACGTGTGGCTACGATCCTGCTCTGTGCTGTGGTGCATCATATTGTACATTATCATTAATATTATGTATAGGCCTATCATTATATATTGCTGCTTACACTGTACCAGCTTTCGTTCAGACAAGACTTGCTTTTTTCAAGCCAGGCTGCCCTTTTCGGGCTGTGGTATCGCCACAAGAAGAGTGCCACCCATACCAAAGATGCTGGTAAGTGTGCATGCATACAGTAGAGCACTCTCGTCTCGTAGGCCTAGTGCCGTGGGCTCTGTTACCGCTCAAAAGACGGGTAGGAAGGATTCAAAACTGCGCTTTGTCACATCTTCTCGATATGCGCCTAAGGGGAGGGGGGGGAGGGGAGGCGGGTATATGCGCACGTATGCGAGCGCGCGCTTTGTGTTGTGTGTGCATTCTGTGTGTGTGTGTGTGTGTGTGTGCGTGCGTGTGTGGTGTGTATGTGTGTGTGTGCGTGTGTATGTGTGTGCATTCTGTGTGCGTGTGTATGTGTGTGTGTGTTTCGTGTGTGTGTGTGTGTGGATAATGGAATAAGCACTCATGTGCACGCATGCGCGCGCGCGCGTGTGTGTGTGTTGTGTGTGGGGTGTGTGGTGTGGGTGTGGGTGGTGTGTGTGTGTGTGTGTAGTGTGTGACGCTGTCTTGATAACTGACCTGTATATTGCCTGACAAACTGATAAAATGTCTCACTGATGTCAACCTCACCACTTCATGCAATCTGCCGAGAACTGACCTACTGACCTGGACATGAATCATCATCATCGTCATCATCATCATCATCATTGTGGTCATAATTATCGTCATAGTCATTGTGGTCATTATTATCATCAGTCTCTTGACCTAGTTAGGGGCAAGGGGGGGGGGGGGGTAGTGTCGCGTTCGTCGTCAGTTTTCCCCAGGCAGGTCTATCTTCGGCTTTTCCCAGCAGCACACACCACACCCGTGCCCTGATGAGGACTGCCCGCTGTTTCACTGTCAGTCAGTTGTCTCTCAGTGTTGGTCATCAGGGAATGATTGGATTTTCTGGCCTAAAAGGCAAATGATTCAAATCCAGTGCTGTGTTCATTGTATTGGAGTTTAAACTGACAATTAATGCTATCAAAATAATGATGAAGGGGGAGTGTATGTGTGTGTATCATTTTTTATTTATTCTTTTATTTCGAGGACAATGGAATAAGCACCCATGTGCTTTTTTTTTTTTTTACACCCAGTCCCCTTGTGAATGCAGTTTTGTCAATCGTGTTATCTGTTCCCACCGGCACACAATGGCCTACTCGTACGAAAAGTGGAACAGGATTTAACATGTGCGCACACGGGGCTTCGGTTTACAGTCTCATCCGAAGGACTTTTGGGGAGAGTGGAGTCTGTACTGATGTTAACTCCAGGTGAAAAATCTCCCCGAACGGGATTCGAACCTGGATCGTCAAATTGCGAGCGCAATGTTCTGACCACGAGGCTATATCCCGTGTGTGTGATTGTGTGTGTGTGTGTGTGTGGTGTGTGTGTGTGTGTGTGTGTGTGTGTGTGTGTGTGTGTGTGTGTGTGTTGTGTGTGTGTGTGTGTGTTAGTGGTTGTTTTATTTTGCTTTGTTTTGGCTTTTTTTAAAAACTTACTTTGTGTTTTGTACATCCTCACAGAAAATACGGAGAAACTTTATCTAATATCTATACACGTGTGCATTCTCTCCCTCTCTCTCTCTCTCCTCCTCTCTCTCTCTCTCCTCTCTCTCTCTCCTCTCTCTCTCTCTCTCTCTCTCTCCTCTCCTCTCTCTCTCTCTCTCTCCTCCTCTTCTCTCTTCTCATTTCATTTATTTCCCATTTCCCATTTCTAATACCTACTCTATGATTTTGCGTGTGTGTGTGTGTGTTGTGTGTGTGTGTGTGTGTGTGTGTGTGTGTGTGTTGTGTTGGTGTGTGTGTGCGCGTGTGTGTGGTGTGTGTGTGTGTGTGTGTGTGTGTGTTGTGTGTGTGTGTGTGTGTGTGTGTGTGTGTGTGTGTGTGTGTGTGTGTGTGTGTGTGTGTGTGTGTGTGTGTGTAACAAGCTGACAACCAACTCACTGACAAAGTCTTGAAACTTCTTTTCATATTGACTGTTGTTTTTTGACTGCTGGACACGATTCATTTCCTAAAAAGAAACCGCTCTGTTTTGATGGCTTTCACGTTTCCTTTCAGGTGATAGTCTTGATGTCACCATGCCACTCATTCCTTCCTTACCCCTGTTGTGACACCTGGAGACATTCTGTTTGTCATATCATGACAGTGTCATGACATGACAATGTCTTTCAATGACCAGGAGAATGATGAAATTGCTGCCATGGCGTCATGGATACCTCAATGGATTCCTTGTGGGATTAGGTTTTGGGTTCAAACCTATCAGAGTTGTTTGTAAGGTTCGGGAGGCTCTGAACATCTCATACAAAATGTTAAGCTCTATGAAAGGAGCGAGACAACTTGTTGTTGTTGTTGTTGCTATTGTTACTGCTGTGTGTTCCCGAGTAGAACACTCTGGGCGTCACTCAGATTCACTCCTTCCATCTAGGAACCACTTTGTAAAGTATCTGCTTTAGGAATTTTTTTCGGTTCTGAAGCTGACATTGGCTCCAAACTCATTTCAGCGCCAGTTAAGATGAGACTTTAATTAAACTGATGTTCTGTGTTCCACAGGTATTTCTTGCTTGCTCTAAAATACACCCGTCTTTCATTGTAGACTAGGTCAGTGTTCGGTTGATAGCATGGATGACTCAACATACCCAGCATGCAATCTATCAACCTGGCGAAGTCAGGCTCCGTAAAGATTTAGCTTGCACAAGACGAACTTTTTAAAGCAAACTTGTTAACCAGTTGTTGTACAAAAGGACGGACAAAGAAACGAAAATGGCCCGGATGATATGTCTCATGATGTTTATTTCTTTTAATTTAAAACAAAGTTCGAATAACTCCTCTGGGAGTCAAAGTTAAATCCAGAAGTCAAGCTGTTGGAGGGACACAAAAGCAGCCACCCATCTACTCACGTTCTCTGATTTCATGAAAGTGTGTGTGTGTGTGTGTGTGTGTGTGTGTGTGTGTGTGTGTGTGTGTGTGTGTGTGTGTGGTGTTTGTGTGTGTGTGTGTGTGTGTGTCTGTTTGTGTGAGTGTGTCTCTGTGTGTGTGTGTTTGGGTATCTTGGGTATATTGTTAAATCCTGTTCCGCTTTTCGGTAGGCCTTTGTATGCGGTGGGAACAGATGACAATCTTTACAAAACTGCAATCGCACGGGGACTGGATGTAAAATAAAGCACATGAGTGCTTATTCCTCGACATAAAATGAATAAATAGATAAATATTTTTTTTTAAAAAGGATTCAGTTTTTATGAGCTTATTGTTTTATGCTGACATTTATCACCACTCTGAGGTCAGGCAAATAATATACCTGAACACGAAAATTAACTCTCTTGTCCACAGCGCAACTTAACACCAAAGTAACTCTCTTGCCACAGTGCAACGTAACACCAAAGTAACTCTTGCCACAGCGCAACGTAACACCAAAGTAACTCTTGCCACAGCGCAACGTAACACCAAAGTAACTCTTGCCACCCAACAAGCGCACAGGCAGTACACAAGTAACTCTTGCCCAGCGCAGGCAGGGCAGGCAGGGCAGGGCAGGGCAGGCAGGGCAGGGCAGGGCAGGCCTCCTCTGCTTGATGATCTCAGTCAGCCACACACTGACGATGTTCCGGCTGGTGTAACCGGTATGACAAAACTGGAATGGGTCTGAATTTTGCATGGTGATATCGTGAGATTGGCAGCTCTCAAATTCTAGAAAATATATTATTCAGCAAGATTGATGCCCAGACTATGCTTACCACTTGTACATAAAAGGACGGACGAAGTGAAACAATTTAAAACAAAAACAGAAAACCAAACGTTTTAAAATTTTGCCCAGATAATGCGTCTCATAGTTCAGGTTGAGGAAAAAGTAGTGGAGGAATAACAAGTGCAAGGTAACCATTTACAACTTCTCCATGCTGTTGAAAATGACTTTTCAAAGATTAAAAAGAAAGGCTGAAAAATAGTTCAGGTTATGATGTTTTAAGACCAAGCCACCGTGAAGGTTGCTGTAGTGGCCCATAAGGTGTCACTGAATGGATCATTCCTGACGTCCTTGTCCCTTTCAACTCCAAGGTTTGTCTCAAAATAACTCATGTCAATACTGGAACGAGGCTCTGACGTAACGTCCGTTGAGGGCTTGAGGAGGCCGGAAGTTGTCCGCCATTGTGCCGTCATCGCCTGGTGGTGGCTGATCTCCCTTTTTGTAGGTCTTCAGACGTCTGAAATCCTCCATCTGATAAAAATGAAGATAGATCTTTTTTTTTAAAGAGAAATCTACTTTGTAACATACAGGCAAACAGAAAATTTCTATTAAAAAGACTTAAAAACCACCAACCAACCAACCAACAAACAAACAAAGAAGGAAACAGAGGTTTTATCAGAACAAGAGGCAGAATTTTTTTTTTTAATAAAGTATGAAAAACCTGTCTAGTACGGGCAGAACAAAGACAGAGTGAAAAACTGAGACCTAGTTTGTAACTCACAGACGGAACAAAGCATTGTGAAAAACACAGATCTAATATGTGGCATACATACATACATAAAGAATGTAGTATATACAAAATTTCAGCTAAGACAACCACAATGAAAATAGAGATCTACTTCGTAGCATAGGCAGAACAAAGAATGTGTGAAAAACACGGATCTATCATGTAGCATGTAAAAAAACAATCAAAAAAAAGAAATATATTATGTAATATAAACAGAACGAAAAATGCGTGAAAACAGCAATCTGCAATGCAGCATAAAAGAGAACGCACAGCAACGAGAGAGACAATATTCTTTAAAAGAAAGCCAGAGTGTTAGTGTAAAAGAGAGAGAGATTTGATTTGATTTGATGTGATTTAATCTTTTATATCGAGGATAATGGAATAAGCACTCTTGTGCTCTTTTACATCCAGTCCCCGTGTGTATGCAGTATGCAGAGAGAGAGAGAGAGAGAGAGAGAGAGAGAGAGAGAGAGAGAGAGAGAGAGAGAGAGAGAGAGAGAGAGAGAGAGAGAGAGAGAGAGAGAACGTGCGTTTAATATATACATTGGCTTTAGGCCAAAATGCACTGAGTTTGGGGAGGAAGCAAAATCAACATACTGACTTGTAACATATCATTGAATAATGAAAGAAATGAAACCAACAAGAAGGAGAGAGAGAGAGGAGAGAGAGAGAGAGAGAGAGAGAGGGAGAGAGAGAGAGAGAGAGAGAGAGAGAGAGAGAACGTGCGTTTATATATACATTGGCTTAGGCCAAATGCACTGAGTTTGGGGGGGAAGCAAAATCAACATACTGACTTGTAACATATCATTAAATAATGAAAGAAATGAAACCAAACAAGGGAGAGAGAGAGAAAGACAGACAACAGACAGACAGACAGAGACAGAGACAAAGACAGAGACAGAGACAGAGAGAAAGAGAGAGACAGAGAGAGGTAGAGAGGCAGGCACTGTGAGGAGGTGGGTCAGTCACCTGGGAGTGAGAGAGCATGAGCGGATAGCGCATGAGGATCCAGGTGACGTTCTCTGCACACGGGGGGGTGGTCAGCGATCCCTCGTACGTCCACAGATCACGTAGCTGGGGGTCTGCCCGTAGTGAAGCAATGATCAGAAGGATGAAGGGGGTGATCATTCTAATAATAATGATAATAATAATGATGATAATAATGATGAATATGATGATGATGATGATGATGATGATGATGATGATGATGATGATGATGATGATGATGATAAATAATGATGATGATGATACTAATACTACCACTACTACTAATAATGATAATAATGATGATGACAATAATGATGACAATAATGATGACATAAATAAAATAATATTGATATAATAATATAATAATAATAATAATAATAATAATAATAATAATAATAATAATAATAATAATAATAATGATATAGATATATATAATATATAATAATAATAATAATAATAATAATAATAATAATAATAATAATAATAATAATAATAATATAATGATATGATGATAAATGATGATAGATGATATGATATAATATGATAATAATAATAATGATAATAATGAATAATAATAATAATAATAATAATAATAATAATAATAATAATAATAAATAATAATGATATGATGATGATGATGAGATGATGATGATGATAATAATAATAATGATAATAATTGATCATCGTCATCATCATCACCCTCATCATCATCGTCGTCGTCGTCGTCGTCGTCGTCGTATCGTCGTCATCGTCGTCATTGTCATCATCATTGTAATGAGCGCGCGCTCGTGTGTGTGTGTGTGTGTGTGTGTGTGTGTGTGTGTGTGTGTGTGTGTGTGTGTGTGTGTGTGGTGTGTGTGTGTGTGTGTGTGTGTCCGCGCGCGCTCGTGTGTGTGTGCTTGCATGTATGTTTGTGTGTACATGTGCGTGTGTGTATATGTACTTGTACTTATGGGTGTAGAAAGGGTAATAAAGGCTCTTCACAAGAAAAGGAACAAGATTTCCACAAACCTGGCATGAAGCTGCCTGGATTGAATGGAGCTGTGATGGTCTTCTGCCGGCCCTGAAAACAAACTTGCTGATCTGTAATGCTGCTGCTGCTGCTGTTGTTGTTGTTGTTGTGCTGGCGTTCCTCAGTGTAACACGCTAGGGGTCTCTAGAACATACACTATGTGCCACTTCTCACTCCTGACCATCGATAGGGGATAGCTGGTTGTTTATGTCATTATCCTAGAAATAAAAGAATAAATAAAAAAATAAATGAATAAATAAAACACCACTGTGATAATGTAAATGCACACACAAGGCCAGGTGAGAAGTGTGTGTGTATGGCTGTTTTCAAGTAGCTAGTCATACAGGCAGCCATACTTCGACTGCAGAGGATTGTTTTTCTCTTTGACAGGAGAGTGCATGTTGTTACGCTTAAAGCTTGCAATGGCTTAACATAATATCAAGCATACCAACATTTCAATGCCGGCCTGGGGACACAGTAACTGACAAAGCTTTTGGCCTGAGCCAGATTATGTTGATAGTTTGTTTTCAACTGCCTTCAGAAAATTACAACCTAAAGAAAAATGTCACAATACTGGAAGAACTAATTCCATCCTAAAACAAAAATCTAGAATGGCGAACCATAAAAGAGATGTTAAACACTCCTTCGAATATACACAAATTTAAGAAGAAGGGCCCTGAAACAAATCAGGTATCATTTTCAGACTATCAAAACAGAGAAAAGCTCACAAGGGTGATAGTGTGTGTGTACTGTTTTCCCCTATTCATTCCAGTCCAATCATTTGTTTATAGCCCCGCCGACCACACAGGCCATATCGGGGCTGTCACCTCGTCAAATTTAACACTAAGTTTAAAACTGTGCAATCATACACAGATTAAAAAGGAGTATAAAACCAACTTTACTGTCCTTTCCTTGAATCAACGCCCTGGTCAACAGTAAGGGTCAGCCCAGGATGGCCACCGCGTTATGGGGAAAACCCACATCGATCACCCATGAAATGAGATAAAACCAAAACCAGATTCCTTAAAGCAACCTTGTCCCTAGAGACTAGCTATACCACCTTCACTCACATCAGACGGGAAAAGCCAGATTCTCTCAGAAAGTTAAATATGATGTCCGGTGGAACATCCCGGAAAAGGATCTCCCCAACCGATATTCAGAGAAAAGGAAACATTAAAAAGGGGGTATCAATGACGCTCATGAAACAGAAGTCTACAGAAATAAGTCAGCATGTGATATTAGTCACTGTTTATTTTGACATTTTGTTCCTCGCCTAGAGCTCCCAAGTCCACCAATGGTGAGATTTCACGTATGCAACCCTTTTTTTATACTATGAAGGCAGTCACATTCCGACTTCATGATGGTGTTGAAATACAGTACCAGTGTGCATGCGATTTTTTTTAATGTTGAAGCAGAATAGTTCAAGGGACATAATCAAACTTGAAACCTGTTGCTGATGATGCAGTTATGTACCTTATACTGCACGTCCTCTAAAGCGTCTGTGATGGTTTTCAGCCCCTGGTGTTCTTTCCCCAGCTGCAACCAAGAACAAGATAAAGACGACGTCAAGAGAAGATAAAGAAGACGAAGAAGAAAAAGAGCAAGAAGAATAGAAAAGGACGAAGAAAGATCAAGACGCAAAATAAGATAACGAAAAAGAAAATCAAGACGACAAAAGAAGATAAAAACGACGAAAAAGAAGATGAAGACAACGAAAAAGAAAAAAAGACGACGAAAAAGATGAAGACAACGAAAAAGGAAGATATAAAGACGACGAAGAAGATGAAGACAACGAAAAAGAAGATAAAGACGACGAAGAAGAAGATAAAGAAGACGAAAAACAAGATCAAGACACATTTAGTGCAGGCAACAACATGCACAGTCACAAAACAGCAGGCCCTGGTACAACTCTCTTACATGCCACCACTTACACAGGAAAACGAATACGCGTAAAGACAGGTTTGGGTTTGGTTTGTTTTATTTAATCAATGTATGTCGCTGCTCTGTGACGACACACTGTCACCCAGGAGAGCAGCCCAAATTTCGAATTTCACGCAAAAAAATCTGCCTAGACTGAAAGTAGCATACAAAACAATATCATTCGATGCAATTGTAGGTGCAATGCAAAAGAATACAAAACAACACTATGTAGTATTGTAAGAACAGCACCAGTCGGCATTATCACAAATGTTATGCAATATAGCCAACACCATTTTTCATCACGCACGCAGACCATCTTGCACACATGTTTAACCCGTTCCACTTTTTGGAGGAGTAGGCCAATGTGTGACGGGTGACAAAATTTACTATACACAACACACGGTGACAGGGTGTAAGAAGCACATAAAAGTTCTTAATCCATAATCCTCGAAATGAAAGAATAAAAAATATAAGAAAAAATACGACAAAAGGGCATAGAGAATATCCAGTACAGGAGACAAACAGACATTCAGGCAGGATCCCATGCAAACGCAGAGACACTCTGGTAGGTAGACGAACACACACACACACACACACACACACACACACACACACACACACAGCGCACCGCGCGCACACACACACACACCGCACACACACACACACACACACACACACACACACACACACACACACACACACATACTCAGAGAGAGACAGAGACAGAGAGCCAGAGAGTGAGAGCCATTTCACCATACAGACAGACCGACAGACAGACCGACAGACAGACCTGGGTGAAGAGCGTGAGGACGAGGATGCCGTTAGGTCTGCCCACAGCACTCTGCACACTGTCGTACAGCCGTGTGTTCCAGTGCACCAGCTGCACCTGCCACACAGTCACTTCACCATTACCCCGCCTTTCTTCTTCCTTCCTCGCCGTGATATATACATATATACATGTTTACACCACACGCCGTTTATAGACTATGATTATTATATACCACAGGCCATTTATATAGTATGATTATGTGACATAACTGTATTTATGCATATATATATATCGAGGGTTACCTGCCAGAAGCGGCTATCGCGGTTCGACGCAGTTTCGAGAAAATGGCGTTTGAAAGTTTCACATGGCTGTGAGCTTTGTGCCTTTTATGCTGTATCCTTTAGCCAGTAAAAATTATTTTGTCACATATATTCGCCTTTCATATCTTAAGTTTCGATGGCAACAAGTATTGTTTTTATTGAATAACACCTTCTTGTTCAACCACAGTAGGAGCTAGCCAAGTTGGAAAGATGATAAGTGAAAGGAAAATAGCCCGCCTGATTGCCGAACCTGCTAAGGGCGGCACAGGCAATGGGCTGTGGAGGGAAAGTAAAATTAACTCAGGATGCCTGAAGGGGCTGTCTACTTGAAGTGTGTTGGGCAAGCATCCAGCCTGCCAGCTGCTTTACTACCGGAAGCAGCGACTTGGCGTCGGGCAATTAGGCTAGACAGCTCTCCCTCTGACTGGGACCATGGAATGTGGTTTAAATCTTTGTTACCCTCGTTTTACATCACTGACCACATAAATCAGGGACTACAAGAAGCTGCTATTTCAGAACATTGAAACCAAATTTGCTCTCAGATAACACAGGAGATTAGCACAGCCGCCAAGGGTTAAATTCTGACATGAAGAGTGACAGCAAGTCAGTTTGTATACAGATACCTGCTATCACAGTGAACACTATTAGCGTGGGAAACAATGAATCTGTGCTCCCTGGGAGTTGTGGTAACAGTAAAGTTATGCAGAACTCGTGGAAATGGGTTATTTTGATACTTTAAATCCTCAATAACCACCGCTTTTCCCCTACACAAATGTTATGCAATATAGCCAACATCTTGCACATACGTTAAATCCTGTTCCGCTTTTCGTGAGAGTAGGCCATCGTGTGCCGGTGGGAACAGATGACAATATTTACAAAAACTGCATACACACGGGGACCGGATGAAAAAAAGCACATGATTGCTTATTCCTTATCCTCGATATAAAAATAATAAATAAATAAATAAATAAATAAACAAATACCTATCCCCCTCTATCCCCCCCCCATCCCCCCCTCCCCCCTCCCCCCCCCCCCTCTCCCCCCCTCCCCCTCCTCCCCCTCTCCCCACCCATCCCCCCCCCTCTCTCCCTCCTCCTCCTCCCCCCCCCCACCCTCCCCCCCTCCCCTCCTCCCCCCTCCCACCCCCCTCCTCTTCCCCCCATCCCCCTCCCTCCCCCACCCCTCCCTCCTCTCCCCCCCTCCCTCCTCCTCCTCCCCCCCCTCCCCCCTCCCCCCCCTCTCCCCACCATCCCCCTCCTCCTCCCTCTTCCCCTACCCCTCCTCCCTCCCCCCCCCTCCTCCCCCCCTCCCCCTCCGCCCCCCCTCTTCCCCGTCCCCTCCCCCCCTCCTCCCCCCCTCCCCCTCCCCCCCTGCAACCCTCCTCCCCCTCTTCCCCCCACCCCACTCTCCCTCCCCTCCTCCTCCCCCCTTCCTCCCCCCTCCCCCTCCTCCCCCTCTCCCCCCCCTCTTCCCCACCCATCCCCCTCTCCCCTCCCCTCCTCCTACCTCCCCTCCTCCCCCCCCCCTCTCCCTCCTCCCTCCTCCCCCCCCTCTCTCCACCCACCCCCCCTCCCCCCCCTCCTCCCCCCCCCCCCCCCACCCCTCCCTCCTCTTCCCCACCCATCCCCTCCCCCCCTCCCTCCCCCCCCCCCACCCTCCCCCTCCCACCCCCCTCTCCCCACCCATCCCCTCCTCCACCTCCCTCCCCCTCCCCCCTCCCCCTCCCCCTCTCCACCCCATCCCCCCTCTCCCCCCCCCATCACCCTCCCCCCCCCCTCCCCCATCCTTCCTATCACCCTCCCTCCCCCACTCTCTCTCCTCCCCTCCCCCCCACTCCCCCCCCCACCCCAACTCCCCCTCCCATCTACCCCTCTCCTCCTCCCTCTCCTATACACCCCTCTCCCCTCCGCCCACCTATCCCCCTCTCCTAAGCACAAACATGGGAAGATAGACAACACATCTCCTCCAAAGCTCAGAGGATTAGAAGTTAGGGGGCGATCCCCATACAGATCTGCCATTCTTAATTCTAAGCTCAAGTTCTTGCCTTCATACTTTTGCAGCATATTACTACACTAGCAATTCCACACTTTAAAAGGTTCTTTTCCCATGTCTGCTCAGAAATTGAAACAAAAAGTTTCATCTTAAACATTTCTTGTCACCATGTCCTATTTGAAAAAGGTAAAACACCACAGTTTACAATTTTATTTAAAAAAGATTGCTGCTTCATTGACATTAGATACATATTTTCCTCTGGACTTCTGAGTAACTCCAAACAATAAAAAGGAACATAACTGTTATGACAGTTTTTGAAGGGGGGTAATATTGCCTTCAAAATAATAAACGTTTTATCACGCATATATAATGTGACACAAGTTCTAAATACATGCAGCATAAATTAACACAGGTAAAACAACTTACAGTTTTTATATGGGGGCAATGCAGGGATAGCTATATGAAACAGGAGGGGAAATTTCTATTTTTGAAATAAGAATATCTTGAGACTGGATTGAAAACTGTCATAAGTAGGCTTTTAGCAAAGTGAGAGAGAGAAGGGGGGTGGGTCATTCCAGACCAATGGACCAGAAATAGAGAAAGAGAAACACACACACACACACACACACACACACACACACACACACACACACACACACACACACACACACACACACACACACACAAGATTCAAGGTTTAATTCCTTTTACCCCTTTTGGGGCATGGAAGATAACAAACAAATTCAACAGTACTGATACTAGTTTTATCAATACTAACAGGAACTAAAAGCAACATCACAAGCAACAATATTACAGACTCCACACACTTTAAGAATATCAATTTCTGTAAAAGACACAATCTACACTTGTGAAAGACAACAAAATGAAATTTCAAGAAAAACCTTCAAATGTAATGAGCTTTGAGGGAGACAGGAGAACTTTTCAAGATTTACATTTCCACAGACTACAAAAATCATAACTGGACATGGGTTGAAGAAAATGCTGAGGAATAAAATATTGTCGTAAATGTTTAAAGTAGGAAACGTTCCATGATAAAAAATAAATTTCTCCCCTAAAACAGACATATTGCATTTTAAACATACTCTTTCTTCCCGTGGTATGTTATGAAAACATCCAATCTCAAAAGAAAGCTTGTGACAACTGCAACTAAATTTCATGGGTGTATACATATACATCTGGCAAACAAGTTATATATTTTTCCATACTAAAATTGGTTTTATAGTTTTTGTACTAACTGCATCCACTATTATCCCACAGCTCAGCTCTCCATTCATTAACACTCAGAACAGACTTTTCTATTAAGAAGGTTTTGATAATTACATGAACTTGTAGAATTGATAGTTGAACAAAACTGTCTCTCCCATCAAGTCAAAATCTGCTTTGCACTAAAATGTTCTGTATCTTATTTAGCCATGCTGATTGAATCAGAGATTTTCATGTAAATCTTTCATCCTCTGGTAAACATGTGACGATAGTTTTCCAGGATGAAAGTCAAGCACCTGCATCCAGAAACAAACCATTGGAACAGAAATAGACAAGGACTTTATGCCCCTTCTCCATATACTAACGAATTTGACATCATACGCTTTAAACGAAAAATATATTTTAAAAAAATTAACAGGAACTTTTTTATTATTACTATTTTCATAACCCCAAATTTCACACCTATGCAACAAAACGGATAAAACAATTTTATCGAAGAAATCAAGTGTCACATGCATAAGTAGTTCTTTTTGCCATGCAGTCCTTATCAGACTAAACATGACTATAGTAGCTTGATGAAGCATTTTCCTTATATTTTGCAAAACTGCCACTCTTACTGAAAATAATTCCTAAATGTTTAAAATAGTTAACAACTTGCAAAGTTTTTCCAACATATAAAATCATGCTACAATATCTTTTTTGCAAAATATCATGATTTTCACACACACACACACACACACACACACACACACACACACACACACAACACACACACATGCACGCACGCACACACGCACGCACGCACGCACGCACACCAAAACACACACACACACACACACACACACACACACACACACACTCACACATGCTGTGTGGCTATTTCATGTCAATATTACTTCCCCTTCACAGACTATCTTCAACAATTCAATCCCTTTTAATTGTTTAATGTTGCTTAGTAGTCCAGATAAAACTTGCCATATTATGGAAAAGAAGCAACAACTTTTATATGAATTTGTAGGAGTTGCTGTTTACCTGTCTTGAACAAGTACAAGATGAAGTAAACGATTGTAAATATGTATCTTTTTTTCATTTTTAAACTGATACAGGAAAACACCTTCAAAGTTTGGAATTGTTTGTTTGATAACATGCCCTAAAAAATAGATCGCAAGTAACTTAAGCTGAGTTAGAAATGGCAGATCTCTATGGAGATCTCCCCCTAACTTCTAATCCTCTGAGCTTTGGAGGAGATGTGTTGTCTATCTTCCGTGTTCGTGCCTGGATGAGGGGAAACATGGTGGAGAGGAGGTGGAAGGGGGAGGAGATGGGGGATAGGGAGGGTGAGGAGGAGGAGGGGGTGGGGGGAGGGGGGGTGGGGTGGTGAGGGGGTGAGGAGGGGGGTGGGGAGGGGTGGGTAGGGAGGGGTTGTGGTGTGGTAGGGGGGGATAGGGGGGTGGGGTTGTGGGTGGGAGGGGTGGGAAGGAGGGGAGGGGTGGTAAGTGAGGAGGGGGGTGGAGGAGGGGGGGTTGTGTGGAGGGGAGAGAGGAGGGGTATATGGGGGAGGAGAGGGGTGGGGGTGGAGGGTGAAATTCTGTCAAAAAAGCCACTCTGATAGGGAAACAAATACAGTTGCATGCAGGAAAAAAAAAAAAAAAGGGTAGGCGCTGCACTTGTGGCAATGCGCTCTCCCTGGGGAGAGCAGCCCGAATTTCA
>CM060330.1:19705063-19725063 GCA_030674155.1 Stramonita haemastoma
ACTGCAGGTCAATCGGTGATTGGCGAGAACCTGTGGCATCCGGGAAATACAAGCCCCAGTCTGCACGCTCTGTGAAAATGCAAAATACCACTTGGTGAGTAATTAAATCTGAATACATTTCTGTTAAAAGTGTTGTTGTTTTTTAGCAAAACAAAACAAAAAGGATCACACACACACACACATGCAGTGTGTGTGTGTGTTTTTACGTGTGTGTGTATGTTCCTGTGTGTGTGTGTGTGTGTGTTTGTTCGCGCCAGCATGCACGCACGCAGACGCACGCACGTATGCACGCACACACACACACACACACACACACACACACACACACACACACACACACACACACACACACACACACAAACAAAGGCACATACACGTAAAACAAAATACAGAGAGAGAGAGAGAGAGAGAGAGAGAGAGAGAGAGAGAGAGAGAGAGAGAGAGAGAGAGAGGAGAGAGAGAGAGAGAGAGAGAGCACAGTGGTTAGAGCGTTGAGTTTGTGATCTGATGAAGCGGGTTCAAGCTACTATTTAGACGTCCAATCGAGAGAATCTTTTCTCTAGGAATTTTTTTTTCAAACTTTTTTTTAATGTTCATTTTTCAATTACAAACAAACAGGAGTTAATAATACCAATGCCGACTTAACTCCCCTGAACGTTCTTCAGATGAAACTATAAACCAAAGTCTCGTGTACGAATGCACAGAGAACATCCTGCGCATACGTTAAAACCCGTTTTGCCTTTCGGTAGATCAGGCCATTGCGTCTGGGTAGGAACAGATGAGAAAATGTGAAGAAAATAAACCCGCATGCACACTGGTATCGTGTTCATACTTATGACTTAGTCAAATGGGCGAACGGTTGCATACACAAAATCTCATTATTGATGAACTTCGGAGCTCTTGCTGAAGAACAAAAACAAATTCCATGAAAATAGCTGCTGGATACTTGGACACAGTCCTGTAAACTGTCAGGTTCGTTGTCTGAAAATCATTAATCACTCAGAGAAGCTGAAACAGGCTAAAATCTTCGTCGGTTTTTTTTAATATCAGGAAAGTGCCAAAGCTGTCTTCTAAGTGTTGTTATGTGATGCTGCAAAATGTTGTGGTCAGATTGGCGCCCTCCATGACAAGGTCAGAGCATAACTTTCTGTTAACGTAAAAAATCCTCTGAAAGTCGGAGTATAGCTGCCTATATAGCGAGGGACTTGAATATAGATATAAACGGAAACTTATCATTCGGTGTGTACCTATGGCCTGACAGTGATTCCTAGGTGTGTTGAGTTAAATAGAGTGCATATTCTGGGTGACCTCAAGATGTTCAGCTGGGGAACGCCTACACTACAATGTAAAAGATCATGACTGTCTCTGTCTGATACTGCAATGTAAAACTACATGAAGGGATCTATCTAACATTACAATATCAAAGTGCGTGAAGGGATTCAAGTAATCCAAAGTATAAGAATACACCAGGGAGGAGAGGTTGTCTAAAACATAATAGACAACGACATGAGAGAACATACCTGACAGAGCAATGAGCATTAAGAGATGGCCTACAGCGTGCACATGCACTTGCCACAATACATGCAGTAGTCCAAACGCGTTTGACAGACCTGGAAGAGTAGACAGATAAAGGGGGCAGACAGAGAAAGGTGTAGGGGGGGGGGGTGACAAAGAAACAGAGAAGCAGAAAAACGCAGAGAATATTAATTTCAGAGAGAGAGGGGGGGGGGGGGGGGGGGGGGGGGGGGGGCTGTACAAGAGAAACTGATTAGCTATAATCTATTTTTAATAGACTAGTCAGAAAAATACTGACCATCAGTATGAAAGTCACCCCATTTCAGACATAGGTCAGTCGCTATTAACAGTTAAAGAAAAAAGTCACTAGACTTCCTTGTCAATTGATCAAAATAATAATCAAAAAGAAAAACAATCTAGTGGGTGAATTCTAAGAAAAGAAACTTACTTTTAACACGATTCGTTTGTGCTGCCATGTCTTCAACGGTCAGAGAAGGTACACACGCATGTGACCACCTTGGAAAAACTATCAGAGAACCCCATGCCTCCTACCTACTTCATGAACTGAACATACCATACACACACACACACACACATGAACACACACACACACATGAACACACACACACACACACACACACACACACACACACACACACACACACCACCACCACCACCTCCACCACCACCATACCTTGAGCCACAAATACTGACTTGGAGAACACTCAAGAGTCAGAAGCTTTGGCTGATAAACTGCAGCCATAAATCATACCACGTACAGAGGGGCTGGGGTATCATCTAAGTGTTTGTCAGAGATCCTTCATTTTCTTACCGCCCTTATGCTGTTTGCCCTGTGGGAAATTATATGGTGGTGTCGCATTGTTTACGTTCCCCAGCGCCTAAACAATTATGCTGCAGAAACATGTGTGGGAGCGTGTCAGATAGCCTATGTGATGTTTTCACAGGAAACATGATGTCGTGATTTTGTATGGTATCGCAAGCTGTAATCTCTCTGATGACATGTACGTGATTCATTCTTTTATCCTTAGATGTGCAGTTCTTTGCTCCCAGCCTGATTGAATTTCTATGTTTTAAGATAATAAAGTATTTGAAATTGGAATACCAAACGTCTCATTCAGTGTGTCCTTCTGGTCCCATAGCGAACCCTAGGAGTGCTGTGTGAGACAGTGCATACTGTGGGTGGTCACTGGGACCTTAAGCCCAGGAATTTTCAACAACATCAACAACAACAACAACAACAACAACAACAAGAAGACAAGGACCAGGGAACAAAAAAAAATGTTTTTATAAATAGTTAAAGACCTAGGAACAGACAGGAAACAGTGACAAACAGACAGAATTAGAGTTTCAAGGACAAAGCAGACATGATAGAACCTACCTTGGCTTCCGTCCACTATCTTCCATCGTTCCAGCTTTCCGCGACGTGGTTTGGTCTCCATAATGTAACAGGCTCTATGTTGCTGACAGGCAGTGAGTCGACAGGCAGTGTGTTGCTGACAGGCAGTGTGTTGCTGACAGGCAGTGTGTTGCTGACGGGCAGTCTGTTGCTGACAGGCAGTGTAGTCTGTAGTCTGTTGCTGACAGGCTGTGTGTTGCTGACGGGCAGTCTGTTGCTGACAGGCTGTGTGTTGCTGACGGGCAGTGTGTTGCTGACAGGCAGTGTGTTGCTGACAGGCAGTGTAGTCTGTTGCTGACAGGCTGTGTGTTGCTGACGGGCAGTCTGTTGCTGACAGGCTGTGTGTTGCTGACAGGCAGTGTGTTGCTGACAGGCTGTGTGTTGCTGACAGGCAGTGTAGTCTGTTGCTGACAGGCTGTGTGTTGCTGACAGGCAGTGTGTTGCTGACAGGCTGTGTGTTGCTGACAGGCAGTGTAGTCTGTTGCTGACAGGCTGTGTGTTGCTGACAGGCAGTGTAGTCTGTTGCTGACAGGCAGTGTGTTGCTGACAGGCAGTGTAGTCTGTTGCTGACGGGCAGTGTGTTGCTGACAGGCAGTCTGTTGCTGACAGGCAGTGTAGTCTGTTGCTGACAGGCTATGTGTTGCTGACAGGCTATGTGTTGCTGACAGGCTGTGTGTTGCTGACAGGCTGTGTGTTGCTGACAGACAGGCAGTGTGTTGCTGATAGACAGGCAGTGTGTTGCTGACAGACAGGCAGTGTGTTGCTGATAGACAAGCAGTGTGTTGCTGACAGGCAGTATGTTGCTGACAAGCAGTCTGTGACGATGTGTTTCTTGTCCGTTCAGTCCTATATACACACACAGGACTTGACTTTACTTCTTCCTGTAACAGAAGCATAACACTGCTCTAAAACACTCTGCAGTGTAGTGTAGTGTAGTGTAGTGTAGTGTAGTGTAGTGTAGTGTAGTGTAGTGTAGTGTAGTGTAGTGTAGTGTAGTGTAGTGTAGTGAGTGAGTGTAGTGTAGTGTAGCGTAGTGAAGTGGAGTGGAGTGGAGTGGTGTTGTGTTGTGAAGTGTAGGTTACAAACAAGTACATGAGTGCTTATTCCATTATCCTTGGCATAAAAAATAAATAGAAGGACCACACACACACACACACACACACACACACACACACACACACACACACACACACACACACACACACACACAACACACACACATACATACATACATACATACATACATACATTACATACATACATACATACATACATATACATACATACATACATACACGCGCGCGCGCATGCGCGCTGAAAAAGAAACAACTTCAACTCTTAAACTTAGATCTAAAAAATTACAATTTCGGGCTTTTTTGTCTCTGCTCTACCCAAATGAATTATTTTCATTACAATTGATTGAAGAACGAAAACTTCTGTAATATTGCGAATTCTATCATCGCTATGTCGAAAACAAAAGTAAATAGAATTAAACTGTAGCTTACGAAAACCGAGACAGCCAAATCTATGGAGCAAAGCGAAGATTTTCGAGTTGGCTAAGATGCTATAAGAGTGTTTGTTCAGCAGATTTGTCTTCGTTCGATTCCTTGAGTGGAGACTGCCTAATACTCGCTATGTGGGCGTGAATACACCAGCAGATGGTTGTTAAACACAGGCTGCAGGCCTGTCGCTTTGGGGATCGGTGGTGTGGTGGTAACGCAAACATCTGGAGCAGGAAAGGTAGCGGATTCGATCCCTTTTGAAAACATTTTTTTTTCTTATAAATTTTCTCCGATGCTGTGAGTGGTTGTTTGGATTCCATGTTTATCCAGAGCAAGTAACAGAACCCTCTGCAATGAGAAGGGGCAGGGAGCGGGGCGAGATAGCCTAGTGGTTAGAGCGTTGCGCTTGTGATCTGACGACCCGGGTTCGAGCCAACATCGAAGCGTCCGTTCGAAGATACTTACACTTGTTCCCAGTCGATTCCTCCGAAAGCCCTTCGAATGAGACTGTCAACCGAGGTCTCGTGTGCAACCACACGCATAACATATTACGCTCACGTTAAAAACCCGTTCCACCTTTCGGAAGAGTATTCTAATTTGTGTTGGTAGGAACGGCTGCAAAATCTTCATTGGTGCCCCCACGTCCACATGATAGGTGAAGATGAAGTGCGGCTACCTCAGTGGTGGGCAAACAGTCACAATCTCACCATTGGTGAATCTCGGAGCTCTAGCCAAGGAACAAAACGAAAAAGACTGCAATAATACCATTGTCCCTGACAAAGGAAAACTGTAGAAATAAACCATCTTAGTCTGAACGCATACAGGAAAATTAAAAGAAAACGAAGAGGCGCTGCGGTGTGGCGACACACTTTTCTACTAGAAGAGTTTCCCCAGTTTCACATACAGAAACTACTGCGACCAGAAGTGACATACTACACTTCCTCGACCTTTGTTATCAGTTGGACAATAACACATGGCTTGAATGAAGGCTAGCAAGGACAGTGACCTGGACATTTGGCATCTTAGCAATCCAGCAAAGCATGAAGAATTGTTTTTTTTAATCTATTGCTGGTAGATGACTTGATAAGAACTAGCAAGCTTTACTATACCTTCAGGTGCCTGAAATACAAAGCCAGCACACTCAATTTCCGTGACTCACATTACAGTGTCACGACAACTTCAGAACCAAGGCACAAATATCACCGTGCACAATGGCACAACACAAATATCACCGTGCAAGCACACAATCGCACAATATATCACCGTACACACGACACAAAGATCACCGTGCACAAGACACAAATATCACCGTGAAAAAGGCACAAATATCACCGTACACGCGACACAAAGGTCACGGTGCACAAGACACAAATATCACCGTGAAAAAGGCACAAATATCACCGTGCACACAGCACAAATATCACCGTGCACACGGCACAAATACCAAAGAGCAGAATCCCATCTCTTGTTTCGCTGTTCTCTGCGTCTTCACACTCACAGGAACTGATTTTGCCTACAGCAGCCTCTGCCTCCTGCAAGGCACACCACGCCTTCACCTGGCCCCCAGCATGGACAAACATTGAACCACCAGTGTTTGCCCCCCTCCCCCCCCCTCCGGGGGGTGTGGTGTCGCTAAGTGACCAATGTCGTAAAGTGGTCAAGCTCCACAGAGATAAACACTGCTTCCTCGTGGTCTGGAGACTCCGTGTGAAATGTTGCGTGTTGTATTTGATGTTAAAAAAATATATATGTGTGTGTGTGTGTGTGTGTGTGTGTGTGTGTGTGTGTGTGTGTGTGTGTGTGTGTGTGTGTGTGTGTGTGTGTGTGTGTGGGTGCGTGTGTGTGTGCGGGCCGGTGTGTGTGGTGTGTGTGTGTGTGTGTGTGTGTGTGTGTGTGTGTGTGTGTGTGTGTGTGTGGCGTGTGGGTGTGTGTGTGTGTGTGTTTGTGTGTGTGTGTGTGTTTGTTCTGCTTAAAAATTGCATCACTGTTCACCTCAATATCAGTTGATCCTGATAAAACTCTTTGCTGATATTACACATCCGCAAATGTATTCAAATCCAGTCAAACTCCATTGATTTTACTGCCAAAGCTCCAAGGCACTTACATTCTGTTTGCAGCCTTGATTGAGTTTTTATTTTATTCACAACTTTAATTTGCATTGCAGGGTTTTGTTCGGGGTTTGGTTTGTTTGGGTTTTTACGTGTTTACATCAGTGTTGGTATAAAGACGATATGCTAAGCATTTAAAAATATAATTTCTGGCTACCTGTGAACCGGGTTTGAGCAGTTGACCGTTTTGTACAAATTAAGGACAATAAAACCACTTAACGCCACTGCGCCCAGGACAAAGCGTCGATAGGCTGACACAGAAGCATCCCATGGATTTTCGGATATATTCGGGTGATGCAGCAAAACGAGTTGTACAGCCTGTGTGTTACCGCCCCCACCCAACCCCCCACTCCGGATTGATTTAGTCAGGTAGTTTTCTGTTTCTGCTTTCAGCAATACTAAAGGGCATTAACAAAATATCCTTTTATAGATCACCTGATGACTGACACAGAGAGAGAGAGAGACAGAGACAGAGACAGACAGACAGACAGACAGAGATAGAGAAAGAGACTGACAGACAGAAAGACAGACAGAGATAGAGACAACACACAGAATGAGAGAGAACTCTGAAATGGTTCATTCATAAAGAACATATTCATATTGGTGTGTATATGAACGGGGTTGCTAATCAACTCCATGATGAATGATAGGAATACACGGAAAGTACACCTGTGACAAACATATGTAAACAAATCCATGATGAATGATAGGAATACACGGAAAGTACACTGTGACAAACACATGTAACAAATCCATGATGAATGATAGGAATACACTGTAAATACACCTGTGACAAACACATGTAATCAAATCCATGATGAATGATAGGAATACACTGTAAATACACCTGTGACAAACACATGTAAATCAAATCCATGATGAATGATAGGAATACACTGTAAATACACCTGTGACAAACACATGTAAACAAATCCATGATGAATGATAGGAATACACTGTAAATACACCTGTGACAAACACATGTAAACAAATCCATGATGAATGATAGGAATACACTGTAAATACACCTGTGACAAACACATGTAAACAAATCCATGATGAATGATAGGAATACACTGTAAATACACCTGTGACAAACACATGTAATCAAATCCATGATGAATGATAGGAATACACTGTAAATACACCTGTGACAAACACATGTAAACAAATCCATGATGAATGATAGGAATACACTGTAAATACACCTGTGACAAACACATGTAAACAAATCCATGATGAATGATAGGAATACACTGTAAATACACCTGTGACAAACACATGTAACAAATCCATGATGAATGATAGAATACACTGTAAATACACCTGTGACAAAACATGTAATCAAATCCATGATGAATGATAGGAATACACTGTAAATACACCTGTGACAAACACATGTAAACAAATCCATGATGAATGATAGGAATACACTGTAAATACACCTGTGACAAACACATGTAAACAAATCCATGATGAATGATAGGAATACACTGTAAATACACCTGTGACAAACACATGTAAACAAATCCATGATGAATGATAGGAATACACTGTAAATACACCTGTGACAAACACATGTAATCAAATCCATGATGAATGAGGAATACACTTAAATACATGTGCAAAACATTAACAAATCATGATGAATAAGGAATACATGTAAATACACCTGTGACAAACACATGTAAACAAATCCATGTGAATGATAGGAATACCTGTAAATACACCTGTGACAAACACATGTAACAAATCCATGATGAATGAAGAATACACTGTAAATACACCTGTGACAAACACATGTAATCAAATCCATGATGAATGATAGGAAAACTGAAATACACCGGACAAACACAGTAAACATCCATGATGAATGATAGGAAACTAAAACACCTGTGAACACAGAAACAAACCCGATATGATAGAATACACTGAAATACATGTGACAACACATGAATCAAATCCAGTGGGGAAAAACCTCTTTATGACAGCATAATTTCTCTTTTTCTAAAGTATTTATATAAAGGCAAAGCTAAATTGTGATTATATCAGGATTACTACTACATCCGAGGAGCAGAGTCTAAATGCTTTAGGCTGGCTATTTTGCTGGGAGTTATTTTTGCCTGGTGCCATTAAATGCCGGACGACATTAAACAAAACATCATCCACCTTCTACTGCTTCATTACATAAGAGCATGTTGAATCAGATTCAATATGCATGAGAGAGAGAAATACAGAGAGACAAACAGACAGACAGACAAACAGACAACAGACAGATAGATAGACGGACTGAGACATGGAGACAGAGATAGAAAAACAGAGAGACAGAGACAAAGACTCAAAGAGAGACAGACATACGGATAGACAGGCAGACAGACAGACAGACAGAGAGATATACGCATTTTGAAAATCCCTAGGTACACTTCTTGCGTACATTTCACTTACATCGATAAGATCATTATTAATGAATCTGTAAACAGATATCCAGTGTACGAAGAAACGTAGTCAATACCATCTTACACACACGTTTTAAAGTCCATCCATCTTTCGTCAAAGCTATGGCCAGTATGAATTTACAAAAGTAAGCCCAGCATGCAATTATGACCATTGGGCTCCGCCAGGTTGGTAAGTTTGCCTAAGGACATTGTCTGACCTCTCGGAGAGCTGAGCAGATGGCAAACCAAACCGACAACACTCCCGTGAAAGACCTTAGGATGAGACTTTAAAGCAAGTCCCAATAGGAAAGGCATGCAGAAGATCTTGCACATGTGTATTAAACCCGTTCCGTGTTTCCGAATGTAGGCCGCCGCAAGATGGCAGGAACATATTGCAAATTATATAACAAAAAATGTGTATACAGTGTTGTCGTGGGGGTGGGGGTAGACATTATCCCCGCAGTCGGACTGCAGCTAACTTAATGATAGGCAACAAAAAACACCAAAAAAACAGTTGTAAAGGCAAAAAACTCAGCATCAGTGAAACTTAGAGCTGTTAGCCAAGGAATGAAGGAAGGAAAAACCAGTCACGTCATTCAGTGCATCGATCACTGGCTTTGTTAGAGGAAGACCGGTGCTTTTCCCGGGTCAGCAACAGAGTGGGGAGGGGGAGGTGTACGCGGCACCTGTGCATCACAGCAACACACACACACACACACACACACACACACACACACACACACACACACACACACACACACACACACACACACACACACACACACACACACACACACACTCACTCACTCACTCACTCACTCACTCACACAGAACATTGCGCTGGCAATTTGAAGACCCGGGTTCGAGTCCGGTCGAGGAAATTTTCTTCCTGGAGTTAACATCAGTGCTGACTCCACTCTCCCCAAAAATCCTTCGGATGAGACTTTAAACCGAGGTCCCGTGTGCGAACGCACGCAGAACATCTTGCGCACACGTTAAATCCTGTTCCGCTTTTCGTAAGAGTAGGCCATCGTGTGCCGGTGGGAACAGATGACAATATTTACAAAACTGCATACACACGGGGACCGGATGAAAAAAAGCACATGATTGCTTATTCTGTTATCCTCGATATAAAAGAATAAATAATAATAATAATAAATAATAACACACACGTGTATCACAGCGCTTGTTCGTCGTGGTGAATCATTAAGTGTTCGATTTTGAAGTGAAAGAAGACAGCGAACAATGGTGGTGGTGGTGGATGGTGAAGGTGGTTGGGGTGGTGGTGGTGGTGGTGGTGGTGGTGGTGATGGTGGTGGTGGTGATGGTGATGGTGGTGGTGGTGGCGGCCGTGGTGGCAGCGATGATGATGATGATGATGATGATGATGATGATGATGATGATGATGATGATGATGATGATGATGATGATGATGATGATGACGACGACGACGATGACAACGACGACGACGACGATGACGACGACGATGATGATGATGATCTCTGCAACCGGCACTACAGCCAAATAAACATACAGCCAAACAGACAGGAAGACAGGCAGCATCCTCATTGATTCATTGATGTGTTCATTCTTTCGGTCTGTCATTAGCAGTGGAATGGAAAGAGAAAATGATGAGATTACCACGATGATGACAGTGACTGTGGTGAAACAGGTAATAATGGTGATAACGCTGATCAAAGAAGAAGAAGAAGAAGAAGAAGAAGAAGAAGAAGAAGAGAGAAGAAGAAGAAGAAGAAGAAGAAGAAGAACAACAACAACAACAACAACAACAACAACAACACGAAGACAACACGAACAAGAAGCAGAAGAAGAAGAAGAACAACAACAACAACAACAACGAAACAAGAACAAGAGGAACAAGAACAAGAAGAACACCAAGAAGAACAGAAACAACAAGAACAAGACAGAGAAGGATTTCAACCTGATAGCACCGTTAGATTTAGGATCAACAGTCAAGTTGTTCTCAAATATTTTCAGTAGGAGGAGAGAAAGGGAGAAAGTAGACAAAGCCCTTCTGCTTATGACAGTCATCTTCAAAATCGCGTTGCTGAAGCCTGAAAGACCTGCCTGCAACCTGTAAAAGCAGCATTAGAAAGTCAGAGAGGGTCATCCCCATGTGATGTAATAGCCATGATTATTTTTTCTCTCATCTGTCAAGCTGTTACCAGGTTTTCAGCTCTCCTGTCGATACTTCACGACCGTTAATTTCTCGTGTCCAAAGGTCGTCGCGTATATGTCCTGGTGTTAATATTCACTGTGTCTTTGTGTCCTGGGTTGAATAGTCACCATGTCTTTGTGTCCTGGTTGAATAGTCAAATGTCTTGGTCCGGTGTTAATATGTCACGTGTCTTATGTCCGTGTTGAATATGTCACCGTGTCTTGGTCCGTGTTGAATATGCACCGTGCTTTGATCCGTGTTGAATAGTCACGGCTTGTGTCAGGGATGTTGAATATGTCACCTGTCTTTGTAGTCCGGTGTTGAATATTCACCGTTCTTTTGTCCGGTGTTGATATGTCACCGTGTCTTGTGTCCGGGTGTTGAATAGTCACCGTGTCTTGTGTACCGGTGTTGAATATCACCGTGTCTTTGTCCGGTGTTGAATATGTCCCGTGTCTTGTGTCCGTGTTAAATGTCACCGTGTCTTTTGTCCGGTGTTGAATATGTCACTGTGTCTTTGTGTCCTGGTGTTGAATATGTCACCGTGTCTTTGTGTCCGGTGTTGAATATGTCACCATGTCTTTGTGTCCGGTGTTGAATATGTCACCGTGTCTTTATGTCCTGGGTGTTGAATATGTCACCGTGTCTTTGTGTCCGGGTGTTGAATATGTCACCGTGTCTTTATGTCCGGTGTTGAATATGTCACCGTGTCTTTGTGTCCGGTGTTGAATATGTCACCGTGTCTTTGTGTCCGGGTGTTGAATATGTCACCGTGTCTTTGTGTCCGGGTGTTGAATATGTCACCGTGTCTTTGTGTCCGGGTGTTGAATATGGTCACTGTTCTTTATGTCCTGGTGTGAATACGTCACGTGTCTTGTGTCCTGGTGTTGAATATGTCACCGTGTCTTTATGTCCAGGTGGTGATAATTATGTCACCATTGTGTGCCAGTGGGAACAGATGACAAAGTTTACAAAACTGCATACACACAGGGACCGCATTTAAAAAGCACATGCGTGCTTATTCCATTATCCTCGATATAACAAATAAATAAATAAATGTTCTGGTGTATATATGTCACCATGTATATATATGTCCGGGTGTAAATATATCACTGTGTCTTTATGCCCTGGTGTGAATACGTCACTGTGTCTTTATGTCCTGGTGTGAATACGTCACTGTGTCTTTATGTCCTGGTGTGAATATGTCTCGTGTCTTTATGTCCTGGTGTGAATACGTCACTGTGTCTTTATGTCCTGGTGTGAATACGTCACTGGTCTTTATGCCTGGTATGAATACGTCACTGTGTCTTTATGTCCAGGTGTGAATACGTCACTGTGTCTTTATGTCCTGGTGTGAATACGTCACTGTGCTTTATGTCCTGGTGTGAATACGTCACTGTGTCTTTATGTACTGGTGTGGATAAATCACTGTGTCTTTATGTACTGGGTGTGGATAAATCACTGTGTCTTTATGTCCTGGTGTGAATATGTCACTGTGTCTTTATGTCCTGGTGTGAATATGTCACTGTGTCTTTATGTCCTGGTGTGAATATGTTACTGTCTTTATGCCCTGGTGTGAATATGTCACTGTGTCTTTATGTCCTGGTGTGAATATATCACTGTGTTTTATGTCTTGGTGTGAATATTTCACTGTCTTTATGTCCTGGTGTAAATATTTCACTGTCTTTATGCCCTGGTGTGAATATTCACTGGTCTTTATGTCCTGGTGTTGAAAATTGTCACCATATGTGCCTGGACCGATGACAAATTTATAAAGTCATGCACGGGGACTGAATGTAAAAAGCACATGATTCAATTAATGTCCGGTGTTAATACATCACCGTGTCTTTATGTCCTGGTGTGGATATGTCACTGTGTCTTTATGTCCTGGTGTGTAAATCACTGTGTCTTTATGTCCTGGTGTGGATATGTCACTGTGTCTTTATGTCCTGGTGTGGATAATGTCACTGTGTCTTTATGTCCTGGTGTGGATATGTCACTGTGTCTTTATGTCCTGGTGTGATATGTCACTGTGTCTTTATGTCCTGGTGTGGATATGTCACTGTGTCTTTATGTCCTGGTGTGATATGTCACTGTGTCTTTATGTCCTGGTGTGGATAAGTCACTGTGTCTTTATGTCCTGGTGTGGACATGTCACTGTGTCTTTATGTCCTGGTGTGGATATGTCACTGTGTCTTTATGTCCTGGTGTGGATATGTCACTGTGTCTTTATGTCCTGGTGTGGATATGTCACTGTGTCTTTATGTCCTGGTGTGGATAATGTCACTGTGTCTTTATGTCCTGGTGTGGATATGTCACTGTGTCTTTATGTCCTGGTGTGGATATGTCACTGTGTCTTTATGTACTGGTGTGTGAATCACCGTGTCTTTAGTTCCTCCCATGCATGTAGATGCGGCCTGACTACAACATATGAGCAAGATGTTTTTCATCCTGGTGTGGAATATGACAGACCACAATTGTTGCTGTCTCAGCGTCTCCACTCCCCTGCAAGTCCTTCACATGAAATTAAACCGAGGCCCCGTGTGCGAACACACGTAAAACATCTTTTACACACATCAAAAACCAGTTACACCTTTTCGAAGAGTAGACCTCTGCGGGCTCATAGGAACAGATCCAAAATATACCAAAGATAGCGTGCACACAGGTGTCGTGTCTAGACAGCATCTCCGAAGTCGGAATGCGGCCACTTTAATGGTGGTTTAAAAAAAAAAAAAGGTTGCATACACAAAACCTCACCATAGGTGAACCTCAGAGCTCTAGCCACCGAACGAAAAAAAAACAAAAAAACCCAAGATATTGCAAGATGAAGACTTCTTTTTATACTTTCTTTTTTTTTAGCTACTTGTTATAATAGTCCTATGTGTGTATTGAAATATCGGTATTTGCATGTTTGTTTTATGTTGGGGGTTTTCATTTATTAGAATGACCTTTTTTCTCAGAAGAAAAAAATCAGGCGTGGGTCAAATGCCAGAAGAAGACGTTCACCTTTAGAGGTTAGTTATTGTTGCTGCTTTGTGACCGCGCCGTAAGGAAGGAAGGAAGAGGGTATCGACCTGTCTGCCCATGGCTTTTCACGTTGTCATTGATTGCTGTGTAGCAGCGGTGACATCATGGCTACAGAACAATCATAACACCTTTACAGTTCAGTTGTGCATTTTTCTCTCTCTCTCTCTCTCTCTCTCTCTCTCTCTCTCTCTCTCCTCTCTCTCTCTCCTCTCTCTCTCCTCTCTCTCTCTCTCTCTCTCTCTCTCTCTCTCTCTCTCTCTCTCCCCCTTTCATATGATGTATTGATTTATTCCTTATCCTCGATGTATGCTTTCAATTTTTGGCAGCTTTGTTTACTGTTTATGTGCCTAAGACTATGTCGAGGTGTGTCTTCTTGAATGTGTGGAGAGAAGAGAGAGAGAGAGAGAGAGAGAGAGAGAGAGAGAGAGAGAGAGAGAGAGAGAGAGAGAGAAGAGAGCAGAGAGACAGAGACAGAGAGAGAGAGAGAGAGAGAGAGAGAGAGAGAAGAGAGAGAGAGAGAGAGAGAGAGAGAGAAGATAAACAAATCAAATCAAATCAAATCAAATCAAATCAAATCAAATCAAATCTTTTTTTTCGAGAATAATGAATACACTCATATCGAGGGTTACCTGCCAGAAGCGGCTATCGGGTTCCACGCAGTTTCGAGAAAATGACGTTTGAAAGTTTCACATTGCTGTGGGCTTTGTGCCTTTTATGCTGTATCCTTTAGCCAGTGAGAATTATTTTGTCACATATCTTCGCCTTTCATACATGAAGTTTCGATGGCAATAAGTATTGTTTTTATTGAATAACACCTTCTTGTTCAACCACAGTAGGAGCTAGCCAAGTTGGAAAGATGATAACTGAAAGGAAAATAGCCCGCCTGATTGCCGAACCTGCTAAGGGCGGCACAGGCAATGGGCTGTGGAGGGAAAGTAAAATAACTAAGGATGCCTGAAGGGGCTGTCTACTTGAAGTGTGTTGTGCAAGTCCAGCCTGCCAGCTGCTTTACCACCCGAAGCGCGACTTGGCGTCGGGCAATTAGGCTGGACAGCTCTCCCTCTGACTGGGACCATGGGATGTGGTTTAAATCTTAGTTACCTCGTTTTACATCACTGACTGTATAAATCAGGGACTGCCAGAAGCGGCTATTTCAGAACATTGAAACCAAATTTGCCCTCAGATAACACAGGAGATTAGCACAGCCGCCAAGGGTTAAATTCTGACATGAAGAGTGACAGCAAGTCAGTTTGTATACAGATACCTATATAACCTTAGCGTGGAAACAATGAATTTGTGCTCCCTGGGAGTTATGGTAACAGTAAAGTTATGCAGAACTCGTGGAAATGGGTTATTTTGATACTTTAAATCCTCAATAACCACCTCTTTCCCCCTACCTATACCCCCTCTTTCCCCCACCCTCTCCCTCCCTCCCCCTCTCCCCAACCCTCCCCCCCCCCTCCCCTCCCCCCTACACCCTCTCTTCCCCTACCCTCCCCCCCCTCTCCCCCTCCCTCCCCCCCACCCATCCCTCTCCCCCTCCTAACCCCCTCCCCTCCTCCCCCCCCCACCCTCTCCTCCCTCCTCCCCCCACCCCTCTCCCCTCCCCATCCCTTCCTCTCCTCCCCCCCACTCTCCCCCTCACCCCCACTCCCCCCCCCCCCTCCCCCCCCACCCACTCCCCCCTCCCCCCCCCTCCCCTCCCCTCTCCTCCCTCCCCCCTCCTCCCCCCTTCACCCCCCCCTCCCCCCCCCTCCTCCCCCCCATCTCTCCCCTCTCCACCCTCTCCCCCTCCCCACTCCTCCCTCCCTTCCCTCCTCCCCCCCCTTCCCACTCCTCCCACCTCTCCCGCCCATCCTCCTAAGCAAAACATGGGAAGATAGACAACACATCTCCTCCAAAGCTCAGAGGATTAGAAGTTAGGGGCAATCCCCATAGAGATCTGCCATTCCTAATTCTAAGCTGAAGTCTTGCCTTCATATTTTGGCAGCATATTACTACACTAGCAATTCCACACTTTAAAAGGTTCTTTTCCCATGTCTGCTCAGAAATTGAAACAAAAAGTTTCATCTTAAACATTTCTTATCACCATGTCCTATTTGAAAAAGTAAAACACACAGTTTACAATTTTATTTAAAAAAAGATTGCTGCTTCATTTACATTAGATATATTTTCCTCTGGACTTCTGAGTAACTTCAAACAATATAAAGGAACATAACTGTTATGACGGCCTTTGAAGGGGGGTAATATTGCCTTCAAAATAATGAACGTTTTATCACGCATATAATATAATGTGTCAGAAGTTCTAAATACATGCAGCATAAATTAACACAGGTAAAACAACTTACAGTTTTTATATGGGGGCAATGCAGGGATAGATTAATGAAACAGGAGGGGAAAATTTTATTTTTGAAATAAGAATATCTTGAGACTGGATTGAAAACTGTCATAAGTAGGCTTTTAGCAAAGTGAGAGAGAGGGGGGGGGGGGGTCATTACAGACCAATGGACCACAAATAGAGAAAGAGAAAACACCACACACACACACACACACACACACACACACACACACACACACACACACACACACACACACACACACACCACACACACACACACACACACACACACACAAGATTCAAGGTTTAATTTCTTTTACCCCTTTTGGGGCATGGAAGATAACAAACAAATTCAACAGTGCTGATACTAGAATTATCAATACTAACAGGAACTGAAAAGCAACATCACAAGCAAACAATATTACAGACTCCACACATTTTAAAGTATATCAATTTCTGTAAAAGACACAATTTACACTTGTGAAAGACAACAAAATGAAATTTCAAGAAAAACCTTCAAATGTTATGAGCTTTGAGGGAGACAGGAGAACTTTTCAAGATTTACATTTCCACAGACTGCAAAAATCATAACTGGACATGGGTTGAAGAAAATGCTGAGGAATAAAATATTGTCGTAAATGTTTCAAGTAGGAAACGTTCCAAGAAAAAAAAAAATTCTCCCCTAAAACAGACATATTGCATTTTAAACATACACATCATTTCAATCATGCTGACCAGTGTATGATATGTCGTATTGATGAATTATATAGAATTTATTTTGTTGTGTCAATAAGTCCATGTGACTTTTATGTCAATAAAAAATTTCTGATTCTGATTCTGATTCACACTCTTTCTTCTGTGGTATGTTATGAAAACATCCAATCTCAATAGAAAGCTTGTGACAACTGCAACTAAATTTCATGGGTGTATACATGTACATCTGGCAAACAAGTTATATATTTTTCCATACTAAAATTGGTTTTATAGTTTTTGTACTAACTGCATCTACTATTATCCCACAGCTCAGCTCTCCATTCATTAACAGACTTTTCTATTAAGAAGGTTTTGATAATTACATGAACTTGTAGAATTGATAGTTGAACAAAACTGTCTCTCCCACAAAGTCAAAATCTGCTTTGCACTAAAATGTTCTGTATCTTATTTAGCCATGCTGATTAAATCAGAGATTTTCATGTAAATCTTTCATCCTCTGGTAAACATGTGACGATAGCTTTCCAGGATGAAAGTCAAGCACCTGCATCCAGAAACAAACCAATGGAACGGAAATAGACAAGGACTTTATGCCCCCTTCTCCATATACTAACGAATTTGACATTATACGCTTTAAATGAAAAAAGAAAATTTAAATTAACAGGAACTTTTTGAATATTACTATATTTTCATAACCCCAAATTTCACACTTATACAACAAAACGGGTAAAACAATTTTATCGAAGAAATCAAATGTCACATGCATAAGTAGTTCTTTTTGCCATGCAGTCCTTATCAGACTAAACATGATTTTAGTAGCTTGATTAAGCATTTTCCTTACATTTTGCAAAACTGCCACTCTTACTGAAAATAATTCCTAAATGTTTAAAATAGTTAACAACTTGCAAAGTTTTTCCAACATAAATAAACATGCTACAGTATCTTTTTTGCAAAATATAATGATTTTCACACACACCCACACATGCATGCATGCACGCTCGCATGCACGCACACACACACACACACACACACACACACACACACACCACACACACACACACACACACACCACTCACTCACTCACTCACTCACTCACTCACTCACTCACACATGCTGTGTGGCCATTTTATGTCAATATTACTTCCCCTTCACAGACTATCTTCAACAATTCAATCCCTTTTAATTGTTTAATGTCACTTAGTAGTCCAGATAAAACTTGCCATATTATGGAAAAAAAGCAACAACTTTTATATGAATTTGTAGGAGTTGCTGTTTACCTGTCTTGAACAAGTACAAGATAAAGTAAATGATTGTAAATATATATCTTTTTTCATTTTTAAACTAATACAGGAAAACACCTTCAAAGTTTGGATTTGTTTGTTTGATAACATGCCCTAAAAATAGATTGCAAGTAACTTAAGCCGAGTTAGAAATGGCAGATCTCTATGGAGATCTTCCCCTAACTTCTAATCCTCTGAGCTTTGGAGGAGATGTGTTGTCTATCTTCCGTGTTCGTGCCTGGATGAGGGGAAACGTGGTGGAGAGGGGGAGGGGGAAAGGGAGGTGGGGGAGGGGGAAAGGGAGGTGGGGGAGGGGGAGAGGCAGAGGGGCAAAGGGAGGTGGGGGAGGGGGAGGTGGGGGAGGGGGAGAGGCAGAGGGGCAAAGGGAGGTGGGGGAGAGGCGGAGGGGCAAAGGGAGGTGGGGGAAAGGGAGGTGGGGGAGGGGGAGGGGGGGAGTGGGGGGGAGGGAAGTGGTGTGGGAATGGGGGAGGGGGGAGGGGGGGGAGGGGAGTGGGGGGAGGGAAGTGGTGTGGGAATGGGGGGAGGGGGGGCAGGGAAGTGGTGGGGAGTGGGAGGAGGGGGGGAGTGGGAGGAGGGTGGGGGTGGGGGAGGGGGATAGGTAGGGGGAGAGGGAGTGGGGGGGAGGGAAGTGGTGTGGGAATGGGGGGAGGGGGGGGCAGGGTGGAGGGAGGGAAGTGGTGGGGGAGTGGGAGGAGGGTGGGGGAGTGGGAGGAGGGTGGGGGTGGGGGGGGAGGGAGGAGGGAGGGTGGGGGGAGGAGGGGGGAGGAGGGTGGGGAGGGTGGGAGGAGGGGGGAGGGGGAGGATGGGTGGTAGGGGATAGAGGGTGGGGGGGAGGGGAAGGATGGGTGGTAGGTGAGGAGGGGGGTGGAGGGGGGAGGAGAGGGTAGGGGTGAAATTCTGTCCCAAAAAAGCCACTCTGATAGGGCAAAAATACGTTGCATGCAGGAAAAAAAAAAAAAAGGGTAGGCGCTGCACTTGCGGCGATGCACTCTCCCTGAGGAGAGCAGCCCGAATTTCATGCAGAAAAATTGCTGTGACATAAAGTGGTACAAAATACAAAATAAAAGTGGGGAAACAGATGGACAACATGGCGTTTCCTATGCCAGTATTGTACAGGAGTGTCCAAAGTATGCGTATGCTGAGAAACAGGCTGTCACTCTCATTTGCAGGTTTTGCCCAATACCCTTGCATTAGCCACTAGACTAGATCAAGAAGCAGTATTTATGAACCCCAAAAAGCATGCACAAGTCTATCACTTCACATTTCCGATTTTTCAAACTCTGAGAAAGAAGGTTGACCTCTCTCTCTCTCTCTCTCTCTCTCTCTCTCTCTCTCTCTCTCTCTCTCTCTCTCTCTCTCTCTCTCTCTCTCTCTCTTCCAATTTTATGTTTGTTTATCAAATCTGTCATGCAAATATTTGTAAGTTCATAGTTTTGTTTGATGTCGTGTTTTCTGTCTCATATTTTT
>CM060330.1:19730063-19745063 GCA_030674155.1 Stramonita haemastoma
CGCGTCCTCCACCACAAACGTTGGGGATAAGGCAAACTGTTGAGTAGTACTTTTAGTATCCATTTTAACCATCATGTTTCAGGTCATTTTATTTTATTTATTTTTATTTTTATTTTATTCTTTTATATCGAGGATAATGGAATAAGCACTCATGTGCTTTTTTCATTCAGTCCCCGTGTGTATGCAGTTGTGTAAATATTTTCATCTGTTCCCACCGGCACACAATGGCCTACTCTTAAGAAAAGCGGAACATCGCGTTCTGGGTACGTTCGCACACGGGGCCTCGGTTTACAGTCTCATCCGAAAGACTTTTGAGGAGAGTGGAGTCATTGGCATGTGTGCAGTCTCTCACTGAAAGTGTATTTCATCTTCCCCATGTGACATTTCCTGTATAAAATGAACATTTCAACATGGCAGATGAACATCCAGTGACCTTCAAAAGTACACTTAAGTGCTAAAGAAAAACTTCCAGGGGTGGGAGAACTTGTATAATTCATTTCCAAAATAACAGAAAAGACTGTAACTCCACTAACTGAAGAAAGCACAAAAAACCTATTTAAAAGTCTCTTCACTTGAGACGTTCTTCAGATGTGGCATGTCATAGACTAGATGAGATTTGTAATTGTATTCTAGAAGACCTTGACTTTACACGCCATGGTTATCACAGAAGCTGTTATGCACGGTTTACAAGTGTGAAATTTGCCAGGAAAAGAAAGCGTGAGACAGGTAGTGAAGAGGTTGCAGGACCATCAAAACCTAAAGGACTGTTACTACTTCAGGCCCATTGCTTTCAAAAGACAGTTGCATTTTTTGCAAGAAGAAATTCAAAAAGAAAGTTTCAAAAGGGGTTTCATTTTTTGGAAAACTTGTAAAATGTATCACCAAGACAGCAGAACAGTCTATACAGTATTCAACCAAAACTAAACAAGATGACATTTTCACTCATTATCAAGATACAGATCTTGTAGTACGAGGTTGTAGAAAAGACTATCTGAGATGTGAAGACAGGCATGCTGAAACATCAATAGACCAGAAAACTACTGAGCGGCTACAGGCACACGAGAGGGCATTTGAGTACATATGCGAGTATGATGAAAATGTAATAATCAGAGGTTCACAGGTGGAGAGAATGACCATACTAGGTGATAAGTACTGTGAATACATGCAACAACATTCTCCTGACTTCTACAACCCAGGATACAAGACTTACAAACTGAAAGAAAAAATAATGAAACATTTTGGCTTCAGAATTCAATTCTGGGCTCCGAACCACCGCATTGATCTTGTTTATTGTGATGAACTTGCCCAGGGTCAGGCAATTGAGACAGCATTTGTGTCAGCAGCTTCAGAAGAAAGACGTCTTGAGGAATCTGCATATGTTCTTCGCCGATACATTATGGATGCTTTCAGGGCAACACCTGATATACCATGGCCTCCTTCTGCAGAATTTCTTCAGTCTGATGCTGTTAAACCTCCAGATATCCTCACAGACTTTCTAAAAACACTGCTATCTGGAAAGAGTAGTTCTATGGAGCAACCCAAAACCACCAGACTGGCATCCTCAATTGCCCAGGACATATGCTAATCTGTGACAGGAGGGAAGTGGAAAATGCCTAAGCATGTTTTGCTTGGAATGTCTGTCAGACATGTAACTGGCAGCTCTGAAATCATAAGTCTGTTGAATAGGTTTAGTCATGTTGTTGGATACAAAACCATTGTGCGACTTGAGACTGCTATGGCCAATTCTGTACTTCAGTGCGCAAGTCTTCTTCCTTCAACAGTAAGTTTGAGAGAGAACAAGGTTATCCATTTTTGCTGGGATAACTTTGACCTGAACGAAGAAACTCCATCAGGAGCCAACACCACCCACTCCACTCATGGCATTGTCATTCAAGAGGTTACTGGGGACACAATGCCTGACACTTTTCTGTCTCAGGCAGAGCCTCCTCCTCATTATCAGGACCGCCAATGCTCAGTGCAGTATGAGCCACATGATGTTCCTCCATGCTTTGCAAAAGTAAAGGCAGAACCTAAGTTGCATGTTGTGGAAACTCATTTCTCAAACACAGAGGCAGTCTACAAAGCTCAACATGCTGATTTTTGGTGTGTTTTTTTCTCCAGATTCCAGGCCACAAATGGAAATCAACTTGTCTCTGGATGGGGAGGGTGGGTATCACTCACAGGAGAAGGGGCAGAATTGAAGCAGTCTACTGTGGACTATATGGCACCCATCCACCACCCTGTCACTGAACATAATAATAATAATAATAATAATAATAATAATAATAATAATAATAATAATAATAATAATAATAATAATAATACATGGAACTTGTATAGCGCTATATCTTGTAAAAACAAATCAAAGCGCTTGCATTCGACCTACACAACACACAAGCAGTCAACAGCAATATACAGTTTTAACAAATTCGAATGTACACTCACTCGCACGCGCAGGCGCGCGCGCACACACACACACACACACACACACACACACACACACACACGCACGCACGCACGCACGCACGCACGCACGCACGCACGCAGCATGCGCGCGCACACACACCTATAAACGTTATACACTTTGGCAGGTAGATGTTGAAGGCAGGACAGGATTGTAGTTTTCATTTCAACTTCTGTTTTGTTTTTAAAATATGGGACAGGCGTTCCTTGTGTAGTGGTGACATTAACATATGTTGATAGCCTATTTAATACCCTTTATTTTGGTACCAAATTTAATATGAATGTGTAAGAATATATTTACATAAATAATGCAAAATTAACCTCACCCCCTAAATATTTGCCTTCTGAAGGGTTACCATATTGAATTGCTTGTATATCCTGAAATAACCTGGTTACATGAGGGTAACATATACCATAACACGTTAAAATAAACAAAGTTTCAGAAAAATGCACCCATAAATCCCCCCAGGGGGGGGGGAGGGGGGTCTATGAAGGGACCAAGGTCTATGAGATGTGCAGATGGTCAAGCATCTGCTGGCTGTTTTGCAGATGGGGCACAGCCTGTATGGAAAAGCCACTGCCTGCAGATGGGGCACAGCCTGTATAGGAAAGCCACTGCGTGCAGATGGGGCACAGCCTGTATGGAAAAGCCACTGCCTGCAGATGGGGCACAGCCTGTAGGGCCCTATAGAAAAGCCACTGCCTGCAGGTGCCTCTCTTCACTTCATCAAAGTGTAGTGTAGTGTAGCGTAGCGTAGCGTTGTGTCGTGTGGTGCGATGTAGTGTGGCCTGGCGTGGCCTGGCGTGGCGTGGTGTGGTGTGGTGTGGTGTGGTGTAGTGTAGTGTAGTGTAGTGTAGTGTAGTGTAGTGTAGTGTAGTGTAGTGTAGTGTAGTGTAGCTGCTTACTCCAGAGTTTGCTTTTTTATTCTTGTTTTGTTGGGGTCTTTTGTGGCTTTTTGGTTTTTGATTGTGGCTTTTTTTTTTTTTTTTTTTTGGGGGGGGGGGGCGGGGGTTACAGAATTCAGCCAAGGAAATTTATCTTGTTGCTATGGGTTATTTTCTGTGTGCCAAATTTTTGCTACTCACGGGATCTTTGTGTAATGATTCAGACCATCACCCCAATGCAATCTTGTTGTTTATAGCCCTGCCCACCACAGAGGCCATATGGGGGCTGCACCACCACTCAAGACCTACTGCATGGGGGGGGGGGGGGGGGGGGGAGGTTAAAGCTCCAGCGAGGATCGAACCTATCTATGACTTGTGGCGTTCCATAGGGGCGCAGTACCTCGAGACTAGCCCTCCACCATCTTAGTCACTTTAGTTGTGAGCCACGTTTTATGTTTCTCTTGAGAATGACCAGCTAGTGGCCTAATACATTCAAAATATAAACGTACGGCTTGCGCACAATAAAACCAGAACAACGTGGCACTTGTCTGGAACCGGAAGTGACCTTTTATTCAAGGGAAATAACTCATATTACATATTACAATCTACTTTCAATTTCAGTTAGGCTTTGGACACAACATCCCTCCTCAACTTGAATGGACAATTACAATGAAAATGAATTGTCAAAGAGTAACATCCGAAACTCGAAAATTTGAGGAAGATATGCATTGTGCATTAATTTGAATTCAATGGTTTCTAAAAATTAAACCTTTGGCTTCATCAATATATATTGAATACACATCAGTAAGCAAATACATGTCTTGGCTGCATGTGGGTGTGTATGTCAGAGACATTGAGAAAATTCAAAACATCCAATAGAATAAAATAAAGGGATGCAAACACATGAGTGACTGGTTATGCCTACTGTGCCAATATAAGAACGTCATATAAAATCAAATTAAATTCTGCACGAACAAATGATAAACTTGAATGTCAAGATATTCAGTTTTTGATGAAAAAGTGTCCACTCAGTTCTGATTGGTTTCTTGGAATTCACGTCCGGTCCTTCACTCATATGTAAATATATGACTTGAGGTTTAAGCTTTCATGAATAAAATGAAATGAAAGAAATTTCAGTAGGCTAATATGACCAAAATATACGATCACTTAAAAACTATAATATTGTGACCTCTCTACACGATCACTTAGAATCAAGTTGGATCAGCCTAGCTACACTGCTGTCCTTCTTGATATACAGTCCATAAACACAATCCAAAGTACAGAGCATTCTGATGCTCTTCTAACGATAATAAGAATACAATATTGTGACCACTCTACACGATCACTTAGGATCAAGTTGGATCAGCCTAGCTACACTGCTGTCCTCCTTGATATACAGGCCATAAACACAAATCAAAACTACAGAGCATTCTGATGCTCTCTGACAATGACTAGAAACATAAATGATATTTAATATCAAACAATGCTTAAATTTGACTAAATAGAGAGACAACCTAACTACACGTTGTCCTCTAGTGACAGGTCATGTACAAGATCGACGTAATGGATTAGTTGAGGACGT
The DNA here is from genome assembly GCA_030674155.1 of Stramonita haemastoma. Taxonomy (NCBI): domain Eukaryota; kingdom Metazoa; phylum Mollusca; class Gastropoda; order Neogastropoda; family Muricidae; genus Stramonita; species Stramonita haemastoma. The sequence continues at coordinate 19,734,994 of CM060330.1, forward strand.
AGTCTTTCAGGTAAGTTGGAGTTTTGGTGGTTCGGCCTGAACGTCTTGTACTGGGTGATGGAAGCTGGTCGGAGCTTGTATTGTTGTTCCCAGTTTCTCCAGTTGAAGGAGTCTCAGCAGGAATGATGTCTCCAGGAATGATGTCTGGGTCCTCTGGAGCATCGAGTTCTGGAACGTCGCCAGGAATGTTGATGTGTGCTGGCAGCTGTCGAAAGTGGGACGAATTTCTGGTGATGAGAGATCCGTCAGGGCGGCAAGCTGTTATCATGCTCCCCTTCTTCTCTTTCACCAGGCATGGCGTCGTGTTGTACGGCGTTGTCAGCGCATTTTGCTTGGGCTGCTTGACCAACACGTAATCACCAGGTGCCATGTTTGCTTGTGCAGTGTGACGGCGGGCATTAACGTATTCTGCCATCTTTCCTTTATTGTGATGGTCATTGTGCGCAATACGAGTATGCACAGGGACCGGAGAGAGATGTTTCGGAGCTGTGGGTAGACCGACGTTCATCTTCCGTCCTGTCATTGCCTCGAATGGCGAGACGCCAGTTGCAGTGTGTGGCGTTGCCCTAAATGTTCGGAGAAACGTTGGGATTTCCTCCTTCCAGTTTCGGCCGTCAGCTGTTGATGTACGGATATTGTTTTTGAGGGTTCCCACGAAGCGCTCAGCTGCACCGTTCGCCTCAGGCCACACAGGCGTAATTTTCCTGTGCCTGAAACCATTCCTCTCAGCGTATTGTGCAAAGGCTTGACCGTTGAATGGTGGGCCATTGTCTGTCTTGCAGATTTCAGGGAAGCCTTGGCGTGCGAAAATTTGGTCCAGACGGGGGAGTATGGTTCTTTCTGAAGTGGATGAGACGATCTCCACTTCTGGGTATCGACTGTATTCGTCAGTGACCACCAACACATATTCTCCCGATGGAAACGGTCCAGCAAAGTCAATCGCCACCGCTACCCATGGGCCTGAAGGGAGTGGTGTTGGTTGGAGAGGTTCTCTCTGTGTTGGTCCTTTGTACGTGGCCTGGCATGGAATACACGACTTCACAGCATTCTCAACCAGTTTGTCGATACCAGGAAACCAGATTTTTTCCCGGATCAGTTGCTTGGTCTTCACAATACCTTGGTGTGACTGGTGAGCAATGTCTATGGCTTGGTTCTGAAGTGACTGCGGAAGAATGAGACGATGGCCTCTAAGAACAAGTCCATCATGCACGGATAACTCGTCTTTGAATCGTGCAAAGTCTGATATGTCACTTCTCCATTGTCCAGTTTGGACTGCCTGCATAACTTTCTGGAGCTGAGGGTCTTTCTGAGTTTCAGCTCGAACATCGTCTTGCGTCATTGCTTTCGGTACTGCAAATTTGGCTAGGAATGCAATGTACTCCTCACCAGCGTTGTCTCTGGCAGGTGTTGTTTGAGGATGCCGGCTGATGTAGTCAGCTGGGTTTTGTTCATTTCTGCCTGGTCTGTACACGAATTCGACCTCGTACGGCATGAGTCGAAGACGCCATCTCTCAATTCGGGCTGTTGTTGGGTTTCGGCTTTTGACTATCCCGAGCAGTGGTTTGTGGTCAGTGATGAGTTTGAATGGAGCTCCTTGCACGTACAAGTGGAAATGTTCGATTCCATAGACAGCAGCAAGCATCTCTCTATCTGTCTGTGAGTAGCGTTTTTCGACGTCTGTGAGCGCTCGGCTCGCGTAACAGATTGCCTTGTTGTCTTGGACGAGAATCGCCCCAAGACCAACTGGGCTAGCATCCACCAGGATAGACGTTTCTTTAGCAGGATCAAAGTATGCCATGACTGGGCTTGAGGTGAGCATTTCTTTCAGCTTTTCGAACGCCGCCTGTTGAGCTGCTGACCAGGTCCAACGCACATCTTTCTTGAGTAGTTCACGCAGTGGACTGGTGATTGTCGCATACGCAGGAATGTACCTAGCCATGTACTGAGTCATACCGAGAAACGATCTGAGTTCAGCAATGTTTGTAGGTGCAGGGGCATTGAGAATTGTCTTGGTTTTCTCAGGATCTGCGGTCATCCCCCTTTTCCAAACACATGGCCAAAGAATGTCAGCTCGGACGCAGAAAAATGCATTTCTTGCGGTTGAGTTTTGCTCCCACCTCTTGTAGGCGTTGAAGTGTCTTCTTCAAGCTCCTGTCATGTTCTTGCTGAGTAGCCCCGAATACGATGATGTCATCAGACAGATTTCTAACGCCAGGAATGTCATGCAGTACATTGGATATGGCGTTTTGGAAAATTTCTGAAGCTGCATTGACTCCAAATAACAGCCTTTTGTATCTGAACAATCCAACGTGAGTCGAGAATGTAGTGATCTGACGAGAGTCTGAGTCAATTTCCAGCTGATGATAGGCTTGAGTCATGTCAAGTTTGCTGAACCTTGTAGCCCCATTCAGATCTGCAATCAAGTCGTCGAGTGTTGGCATAGGATGTTTTTCTCTACCTATTGCTTTGTTTGGTTCGCGCATATCAACGCACACTCTAACTTCTCCCTCACGTTTCTTGGGGACGCACACAATAGGGCTGACCCAGGGAGTCGGTCCAGTTACCGGCTCGATGATGTCCAGATCTTGAAGTTTCTTCAGTTCGGCCTCCACCTGTTTTCGAAGATGGAATGGAACACGTCGGTGCTGTTGGGCAACAGGCTGTATTTCAGGATCCACATGCAGTTTGATTTTCGTATCTTTGATGTGTCCTAGTTTACCATCAAAAAGTTCTGTGAAGTTGTCAGCGATGGAACTTGTTGATTGGGCAGATGTGTCCAAATTCAGGCTTGCAGAGAATGCGAACTGTATCAGTCCCAAAGCTTGTGCAGTGTCTGCGCAGATAAGACTATCTGTTTTCTTGTCACTATTGACGACGTAGAATTTTGCATGTGTTCTTTTGCCTTTGTATTCTAGGTCTGTCGAAAAGTATCCATCCACAGGCAAAGGTTTGTCAGAACCGTAGGCCATAATTCTCGGACATGGCTGTTTGAGTTTCAGATTTGTTGGGCATATTGACGTGTGCACAATATTTACTGTCGCACCACTGTCGACAAGAAATGACGTTTCTTTCCCAAACAGTGTGGCATGGACTGCTGGAATTTTGGAATTGTGGGTGACGTGGAAGACTGATTCCTCACTGGAGCTATCGGCTGATCTGTCACAAGTATTCGATACGTTGTTGATCTTCACAGGCTTTTGTTTGGATCTACAAACACGAGAGTAGTGTCCTATCTTCGAACAAGCTCTGCACTGCTTTCCCGCAGCTGGACATCCGTCGGGGTGTGGGAATGGTCCACCACAGTTACGGCATGTTGTATTTTGTCTTGGCGGTCTGGAACTTCCTCTACCTCGCTGAGAAAATCCACCTCTGCCTCTCTGCTGGAAGCCACTCTGTCCCTCACGATTGTTTGTGTGTGAGGACTGACCTCCTCCTCTTCCATGCTTACGACCGGCAGAATTCTTGACGGCATTCACTTTGTGACTGTGAGCCGTTTGTTCAATGTCTGCAGCCCTAGCTTCGGATAGCTCTTGAGATCGTGCTTCCGAAAGTATCTGGTCCAGTGTAAACGAATCCCTAAGCGCTCTTCTCCTCAGTCTAGATGATGTGCAACCATGCAAAATCTGTGTCAGAATTTCACTGTCTGCATCGTGAAAATCGCAGTTTATTGCTAACGCACGGAGTCGAGTATGGAAACTGTCAATTGTCTCACCTGTGTTTTGTGTCACATCTCTGAACTTCAGACGTTCATAGCTGGTATTCTTCTTTGGGGTGAAGTATTCAGTGAAAGATGTCTTCAGCACGTTGTATTCGTTTGGTTCATCGTCAATGGTTGCGCCGATCCCCTTTTTCTCGTCAGAGAAAGATTCGTAAATTTCGAAGATTTCGTCGCCTCCGTAATGAAGGAGTAGGGCTTTTTTTCGAGCGTCTCTTGTAATGTCCAAAGCACACACGAGATTTTCGAACTTTGACAGCCATTTCCGCCAACGTGTGCCAACGTTTTCATTGTCTTGATAGATGTGAAAATGTTCGAAATTTGGCAGACTTGTCGCCATTTGGATGATATAGACTTGAAAAACGTACTTTACCTCGTCGCCAGTTGTTATGTTTCTCTTGAGAATGACCAGCTAGTGGCCTAATACATTCAAAATATAAACGTACGGCTTGCGCACAATAAAACCAGAACAACGTGGCACTTGTCTGGAACCGGAAGTGACCTTTTATTCAAGGGAAATAACTCATATTACATATTACAATCTACTTTCAATTTCAGTTAGGCTTTGGACACAACATCACGTGTCGTGTTTAGACATATCCCTGAAGTCGGAACGTGGCTACCTTAATGGAGACTAAAAATAGTTGCATACCCAAAAATTCACCATTGGTGAAATTCGAAACTCTAGCCGAGGAACGAAAAAAAAGAAAATGTTTTTATCTTTAGGACTTGCTGTGGGGTGGAATTCAAACCACTGCCCACTGCAGGGGTCAAATCCCACTTACTTCAGTGGGGACACGAACCAGAATTCTCAGCTATGACCGTCCTATTACGAGCTTTACACTCTAACCGCGAGGTTTCTATGCTATATTTTCCCTTTCTGCCCTTTAAGGTGACCAAAATATGGTGTCGTTAAGTGGGTGTCGTCGTAAAGTGGTCAATCTTCCGATTCTGGAAACCTCATGTGGATGGGTGCGAATTGTATTTAATACAAGAATTGTCTGAGTTCAACTTAAAATGTGTCACTCCCGATCTCAATATAATTAGAACTCAAATGTACCCCTTGCTGGAATTACATACCAGCATAATTATATCTCCGAACCAGGTCAAATTCAATGGATTTTCCCGGTAAAGTTTTAGGAGTACTCTTGTCATATTCGGAGTGTCAACAGAGCTTTATCTGAACAATGTCTTTTTATTCTTCTGATTTTGGATCGTCGTTACATCTCAAAACTAATTTCTGGATTATTTTATGGACCGGAATTGCGCAGTTAAATGTCTTGTGTCAGTTAGCGACAAGATAACCACTTAATGACACCACACTGAAATAGTGTGATAGTGCAGAGTAAACATCAGAGCCAGCCAGCCAATGACTGTATCGTTATGTCATGGTAGTTCAAAGGCCTGCAGTGCTGAATTTCTCTGCTCTATATCCACCACACCCTCTGCAGCCTGGTTTTTATGAAGTCTCTTGTAATTGTTCACCCGCTGCAGAAATACTCTGATCACTGCTAACGTAAAGATGCACAGTTTGTGTATGTTGTTGTTGTTGTTGTTGCAACTGTTGTTGCTGCTGCTGCTGCTGATTGTGTTGTTGTTGTTGTTGGGCGTTCTCCAGCTTAAAGCCCTGGAAGTCACTCAGAATATGCACTGTGACTCACTCCTCTGAATCACTGTGGGACTTTTCTTTTGTAGCTCGAGTCAATGCGATGACCCTACCTGTACCATCCTGTCTGTCTCTGTGTCTCTGTATGATCCTCTATCTATCTATCTGTCTGTCTATCTGTCAGCCTCTCTCTCTGTCTCTGTCTCTCTGTCTCTGTCTGTCTGTCTGTCTGTCTGTCTGTCTGTCTGTCTGTCTGTCTCTCTCTCTCTCTCTCTCTCCTCTCTCTCTCTCTCTCTCTCTCTCTCTCTCTCTCTCTCTCTCTCTCTCTCTCTCTCTCTCTCTCTCTCTCTCTCTCTAACACACACACAAAGAAAATTGTAGAAACATTTGCTGTCAATAAAAACAGGCCTACCCATAGACTGTTTCTGCCCAGGCCCCATAATAATCTCTATAAATCAAGCTTTGCATATTCAGGAAGAACATTGTGGAATAATCTACCTCCCTTTCTAAAATAAGTTCCTTCAAAACAAATGTTTAAGAAACTTTTGAAGAAACATGTGATGGACAAACTGTAAGTCCACGTTTATGTTCGAAACTACCTCACATTTGGCTGCGTGCGTGCGTGCGTGCGTGCGTGCGTGCGTGCGTGCGTGCGTGCGTGCGTGCGTGCGTGCGTGCGTGCGTGCGTGCGCGCGCGCGCACGTGCGCGCGCGCGCGTGTGTGTATGTGTGTAAGTATGTGTGTATGTGTCGGGGCCACGCACCCGAGAGTGTGTGTGTGTGTGTGTGTGTGTGTGTGTGTGTGTGTGTGTGTGTGTGTGTGTGTGTGTGTGGTGTGTGTGTGTGTGTGAGAATGTGTGCATATGTTTGCTTTCCCCTAGCCTACAGGTTTTCTCCGATGCTGAAGACTAACAGGGTAGCCTGTGCTTTGTGTGGCTGTGTGGAGAGTGGTCGATATTGCCGAGAGAGGCTCCATCTGTCAGGTAAAATCATTACACCGCTCTTCTCCTCGCCCACCCAGCTTGTACAGCGCTTGTGCCACGCACTGCAGATTTGCCCAGTTCTCCATTAGCTTAAAACAAACACTTGGACTGTTTGTTAGGACGTGTGGGTTGTGTGAGGGGGCGTGGGGGGGGGGGAAGCGGGGGGGGGGGGGGCAGGGTTTGAAGGGTGAGTGAGTGAGTGAGTGAGTGAGTGAGTGAGTGTAAAAGTGTGTGTGTGTGTGTGTGCGCGCGCGCGTGTGTGTATGTATGTGTGTATTTGTGTGTGTGTTGTTGTTGTTGTGGGGGAGGGGGGGAGGGGGGTGTATGTGTGTGTGTGTTTGTGACAATGTAGTGTGCGTGCGTGCGTGTGTGCGTGCGTGCGTGCGTGCGTGTGTGTGTGTACGTGTGTGTGTGTGTTCTCCACCTTGCTGATTTACCTTTCCTACTGTCCCTACAGAGGGCAGGTATCCCTTTACAACTGGGTAAACAGGGGGGGGGGGGGGGGGGGGGGGCTGACTGAAGCTAAGGTACACATACGTTCCTCCATCCCCAATCCAGCCATGCTCAACGTTATCAGATAATGTTGAAACGATTATCTGTGCAAAAGAAAGTCTTGTTTGTACAGTTATATTGTGTTGGAGATTACTGTATCTCATCAACTATGACCACTATGTAGATACTTATGACTTGTGATTTGATGTTCTACAGGATCGTGTCACCTGTAATCTGAGGGGATTTTTACCCTGACAATGGTATCCCCGTTCTTCGGCTAGAGCCCCGAGGTTCACCATTGGTGACGCTCCACCCGGAATGAGCCGCTTAGCACATTACCCAATTTTGCGCTAGGAGCCATTAAAGGTAGTTGGGGGTCAAGTTGTCAATTTTAAGATTTTGATTGATTATTAAACTATAACTGCTTATCTACCTTATAATGAAATAATCAAGGCATGATTTTTATTCCTTTTGCTTTTAAATGTGTTTTGAAAATACCCAAGCCCTCATTCTAACAACTTGTTACGAAAATAAACTGGCCCGGTTCTCATTTTCACATCCTACAGTCTATCATTTCAATTTGTAATAACTTTTCACAGAATTGTCCGATTTTCTATCAGTTTTTTGTATTTGATAGCCACTTTATTGTACATTAGTAACATGTCAATAACTAAAAATTGACCTCTGGTGCACTCCGACTTATTATGTGGTGGAGCGTCACATTAATTTTATTTAATTTTTATTTTTGATGAGATTTTGCACATGCGTTCGACCGTTTGCCCACCAACTGACCACATCCCCCGGCAAGTCTTTTGTATAAGACCATAATTTGTGGCTCCATTCATGAATGTATGCTGAACGCCTTGCAGACACAAAAAAGTTTAAAATTCATTCCTTAGTCTCTTGTTCATTCCACTTTTCTAGAATAGGTCAGTTCTGGTCACTGGTGCTGGGTAACATAAACATACCCAGCATGCCATCTGCAGCCAGGGGAAGAATTATCTATGCCAGGTGTAACTTGCCCAACATACACTGCCTGACAGTATCCGTGCAGCACCATAGTGACGGGGACTGGATGTAAAAAAAAAAAAAAAAAGCACATGAGAGCCTATTCAGTTATCCTCGATGTAAAAGAATAATAAATAAAATAAATAAATAAATAAATAGTGAGTCTTCAGACAGAATGGGCAAAAGTCAAGTCAAGTCAACAGTATAAACATTAAAAAATGGTTGCTACACACCACAGAGGACAAAAAATTATGTGTGGAAGGGAGGGTGGGTAAGAGCTCTAAAGAGCGTTGTACATTGCGCTTGCCTTCTAAAGGACTGGGTTCGAACCTTAGTTCAAGCCTTCACTAAGACACCCGTTCAAGGGGATTTGTTGTCCCTGGAGTTTACATCACTACCCACTTAACTCCCCTGAAAGTCCTTTGGATGAGACTATAAACCGACGTGTGCTCACATGCAAAATATAACGTTAAAACCTGTTCTGAATTCCAAAAACTTAGAATATTATGTCGGGAACTGATGACAATATTTGCAAAATTGCATGCACACGGGTACTGGGTGTAAAAAAGTACTCATCCCATCATCTTTGAGATCAAAGAATAATTAGAAATACGTGAAAAAGAATTGTTAGAAAATCAAAACGCTTTCATACTTCAAGAACCTTTGTAAATGTTGCTTACGTTTCTGTGTGGACATTGTTTAAGAAAAACAACCATACCCATAGTGTAAAGAGAAATCCAAATGTTTATTCACAGAAATGGAGTCCAAATGACTAAACAATACAAAGAGTTTCCAGTGTATTTGCACATAAAATTCACCCAGAGAAAATTCATCAAGTACAAATGTTAAACAAAATAGCTATATTATCACAACACTGCATTTTACTGAAACGATAAAGTTCAGAATCATAATGGTAACCCATTAACAAAAAAAAGTTTGAAATTATAACCCCAAATTAATCTCCAATCACTTTGATGATGTTCACACAAACAACAAAATATCACAGTTCTTGCACAAGAGTGATACCAAACAAATAGGAATGTTGTCTTTTCTGTGGTAAACACTTCAGATTATACAAGCTTCATTACTGATTACAAAGGCATGATTCTGGATTGTATTTAAAGGAAACAAATCAGCCAACTACTCTACCAACTTTTCTATGTGTGTACGTGCGTGCATGCGTGCGTGCGCGTTGCGTGCGTGTGTGTGCGTTTGTGTGTGTGTGTGTGTGTGAGAGAGAGAGAGAGAGGAGAGAGAGAGAGAGAGAGAGAGAGAGAGAGAGAGAGAGAGAGAGAGAGAGAGAGAGAGAGAGAGAGAGAATGTGTGAAAGATAAGAGAGGATGCAGGAAAGAAAAGGAGGGAAGGCTAATCTCAACTCTGTCTCTGTTGTCAACTCGTTCTTCCAACATCTAACTTCTAACGCTTTCAACAGAATTAGAATGACACCACCTCCCCCCCTCCCACCCAAAAAAAACCCCACCCAATACAGGACAAAGTGATATAACATATCTGACTCCCAGGCTTAGTACACAAATCCTCGAGAGTCCAGGCGAGGGAACCCTGTGGGGGCAGGGGCACCGCTGTGGTTACCCAGGGGAGGGGCACCCCCGGGGTAGCTGGAGGGTCCATCCACAGTGGCGGGGAAGCCAATGGTGCCGGGGTAGCCACGGTCCTCGGCATAGGACTTGTCTGCAGGGTAGGCATAAGAGGGGTGGCCGGTGTAGATGGAGGGAACCACGCCGGGCTGGGCAGTCAGGGGCACCTCTATCTTCCCCTGGCCCTGCACAGTGACAGACAAACAGTCCTGATAAAAGGTCATGGTCAAGGTGTCCTATAACCTGTGTGGTTGTAAAGGAGCGAGACATCAGAGACCTCAGCTTCTCTAGGGACCAGCATACTGAGGGCGGCGCCCATCTCCTCTCCCTTGCTGCTCTACCTTCCCTGACCCTCAAGAGGGCAGGTACAGCTGGGTAAACTGGGGGACTGTACTGAAGACTAGGCGCGCAAACGGTCACCCATCCAATTGGTAATCACGCTCGATGCTGTTTAACCTTGGCTGGGGCAAAGCGAGTGCTCTGACCACTTAGCTATCCCGTCTTCTAAAAGGACGGGATAGTAACAGGCTGTATAACCTACTTGGCATGTTTATGTTATTCACATGTTCAGCGATAGCTGATCTTCTCTTCGCCAAAGAAGGATGGAGTTTTAGCTTTAATATTCTTTTTTTATTATTCTTTTATCTCCAGGATTATACAATAAACACACGT
>CM060330.1:19750063-19757563 GCA_030674155.1 Stramonita haemastoma
AACTTCCTGATGACTCACACACTGAATTTTTCAGACAACATCTCTTGAGCAAGGTGAAGCTAACAGAGCCCAGCCCCCTCCACATGATTATACTGAGTAAGCTTGTGTGCCATAAACCCACCAAATCCTGAAACGAATAGCGAGATCTTTAACGTGCGTATTTGATCTGCATACCTATTCATAAATGGGAATAAAGGCACTGGTAAGTCTACACTTTGCTGCAATCTGAGCCTATGGGAGATCACAAAAATGGACATTCTTCATCATCTTTACCAGATGTCTCTGCCAAGATTCAAACTCACGGCTTCACGGACTCACTAAATTGGTGTAAAAATCTTCTATCCACTCAGCTTCAGTGTCCATCAGTATTTTTTAAAAATAATTTTGTTTATAACTGCATGAAATCTTTACCAATGTATTCACTAATCTACTCACTTCAAAAGCAAAGGGAATAAACCTGATAACAATGTAGCTTTAGGAATAGACTTTATATATAAAAAAGAAAAAGAAACCAGACAGATAACTTTGTTCTCCTACAACAAAGCAACATAATATTAGGCCAGTGGTACTTCAGTTACCCACCAGTTAAAAAGGTCAAAGATAAAGGTGTCTATATGTGGTCATAGGAGAGGCATCAGAGGCCTCAGCTTCTCTAGGGGCCAGCACACTAAGGGCGGCGCCCATCTCTTCTCCCTCGCTGCTTTACCTTCCTTGACACTCAAGAGGGCAGGTACCCATTTAAAGCTGGGTGAACTGGGAGACTGTACTGAAACCAAGGTGCATTAACAGTCACCCATCCAACTGGTAACCATGCTTAATGCTGCTTAACTTTGACTTTGGGAAATGAGTGCTCTGACCACTGAGCTATCCCGCCCCCTACCCACCATTTAGCATGTTAAAATGCAAATGAACCATATGCACAGGGAACACATCGAAACACTTCATGCTTTGACATAGATCAAGATGTTACATATTTTCCTGAGAACAAACAACACTTACCGGTTCCAGCATCTTCGCCGCCTTGAGCTTGTCTTCGGGCCTACTCAGAGCATGCAGCACTGCCGATGCCTTTGAACACACACACACACACACACACACACACACACACACACACACACACACACACCACACACACACACACACACACACACATACACACACACACACACACACACGTCACAAATGTTTATGATATCATGTTTTCTTATTCTGCACATGCACACATACACACACACACACACACACACACACACACACACACACACACACACACACATATATATATTATATATATATATATATATATATATATATTATATATATATATATATATATATATATATATATATATACATATATATATATATATATATACATACATGCATAATATATATATATATATATATATATATATATATATATATATATATTATATATATATATATATATATTATGTATATGTATATGTATATGTATGTACGTACGTACGTACGTACGTACGTACACACATACGTACACAACAACACGCATACACACACGCATACACACACGCATACACACACGCATACACACGCATACATACACGCATACATACACGCATACATACAGCATACATACATACATACATACATACATACATACATACATACATACACATACATACATACATACATACATACATACATACATACATACATACATACATACATACATACATACATACATACATACATGTCACAACTGTTTATGACATGTTTTCCCTCAACGTGGATTAGTGGTCCAGAGGAAACATGCCTGACTAGGAAGCAAAAAGTCTGGGTTGGAGTGTGCGGTGGTTTGAATCCTGTTTGAGCCCAAAATTTTTCCCCATCCAATATACCATGAGTGGTGGTCTAGGAGCTAGTCTTTCAGATGAGACAATTAACTGAGGTCTTGTTTTTTACACATCATTATTTAGCACACATAAAAGAACCCACAGCAACAACAGATTTGTCCCTGGCAAAATTCTGAAGAAAAAGGCCACTCTGATATGGAAACAGATACAGTTGCAGACAAGAAAATGAAAAAAATAATAATAATAATGGGTGGCACCACACTTGTGGCGACATGCTCTCCCCAGGGAGAGCAGCCCAAATTTCCACAGAGAAATCTGCTGTGACAAGTTGTATAAAGTTTTTTAAACTAAATAAAATAAAAGAAAACGTTTTACCTCACCATACTTAACTAAATCATTTTTCTACTTCATACTTACAGAAATGCACAAAGAGGCAAAGTATTCTTATGGATATCTATGCATTGACTTTGTTTGTAAAGCACATAAAATAATCTCCACATGTAGATGTATGATCACAATGAGATAAGAAAAGGAAATGGAAGACTGGGAATGAAGAGGAGGAAGGGGCTAGCAAAGGTTACACACACACACGCATGCACACTTGCATGCATGCACCCACGCACACACGCACAAACACATACACACGCACACATGCACACACGCACGCACACATGCACACACACACACATACACACACACATGCACAAATAAAAAAAGAGACTGAGTGAATAAATGATTCATTGATTCTTTTAGCTCTTTTATTCGAAGCACTCGTGCTTTGTAACATCCAGTCCAAGAGTGTATACAGTTTTGTCATTTTTGTCATCTGTTCCCACCGGCGCACAATGGCCTACTCTTCAAAAAAGTGAAAGAGGTTTTAATGTGTGCACAATGTGTTGTGCACATGTTTGCACATGAGACTTTGGTTTATAGTCTCATCCAAAGGACTTGTGGGTAGAGTGGAGTAGGCATTGGTGATAACTCCTGGATAAAATACCCCCTTGAATGGGATTTGAACCCCAGTCAGCAGATCATGAACACAATGTGCAACGCTAGCACTTTAACCAGCCAGGCTATCCCATCCCCCTGTGAGTGAGTGAGTGAGTGAGTGAGTGAGTGAGTGAGTGAGTGATGGATGGATGGATGGATGGATGGATGGATGGATGGATGGATGGATGGATGGATGGATGGATGGATGGATGGATGGATAATACTTGATGTGTTAGGATAAAGATTTTAAGCCAAGCCTAACCTTACAACCTGCTCCTGTACACTGAGAGACAGATAGACAGAATAGAGGCACACGCTTTGTAACAATCCAGCCTACACAGACCACAGGGGAAGTGAAGGTGGAGGCCAAGCTGTCAGCTCACCTGCTGTGCGTTGAAGTAACCCCTGGAGGAGTACAGAATCTGCAGCTTGTTCTGTGGGGTGTCTGTCTCCTGAAACCCAATCACCACACTTTCCTTTGAAAATTGAAATTAAAAAAAAAATTAAAGGATCATGCCTTAGAATTCATTGCACTGTTTGCGGCATTACTTTCACAGGCCTTTGTCTGAGCAAAGAGAGTAATTGCTCTCTCTCTCTCTCTCTCTCTCTCTCTCTCTCTCTCTCTCTCTCTCTCTCTCTCTCTCTCTCTCTCTCTCTCTCTGTGTGTGTGTGTGTGTGTGTGTGTGTGTGTGTGTGTGTGTGTGTGTGTGTGTCTGTGTGTCTGTGTGTGTGTGTGTGTGTGTGTGTGTGTCTGTCTGTCTGTCTGTCTGTCTGTCTGTCTGTCTGTCTGTGTCTGTATGTGTGTGTGTGTGTGTATATGTGTGTGTGTGTGTGTGTGTGTGTGTGTGTGTGTGTGTGTTGTGTGTGTGTGTGTGTGTGTGTGTGTGTGTGTGTGTGTGTGTGTGTGTGTGTGTGTGCAGGCACTCTTATTATCTATATTTTTACAAACTCTTTTCCTAAGTCGCATACATTTGCTATGTGTTTTGATCAACATATCCTTGCTCAGTGTTTGTATCCTTTGTGACTAAAGCGTTATAAAACGAGGCTACTTTTCAAAGATGAAACCATTTCAAATAGCTGATATGTATATACCTATCATCATTTTTGCTTTTAAAAATAAATCTTTGTGACTTATTAGGATTTGTACTAAATGTCTCAAAATCGATTAATGCAAAATACCACCATGCTATGTACTACATGTACAATTAGTATTTTGCAGTGATGGGGATATACACACATTATGAAAGAAAACAATCTGCCACACAAGGGACACTGCCCCCCATCCCCCAGAAAAAACAACCTATGACAATGACAGTGATTACCAGAAGTACTATTGCTATTAATACTGCCGTCTACTACTACTACTACTACTACTACTACTACTACTACTACTACTACTACTACTATACTACTACTACTACTACTCTACCACTTACTACTGATGCTATGACTACTACTACTACTAGTACCAGTGATAAAAAAAAATCCTGCTGCTGCTGCTGCTGCTGCTGCTGCTGCTGCTGCTGCTACTACTACTACTACTACTACTACTACTACTACTACTACTATACTACTATCTATACTACTATACTATGACTACTGCTGCTGCTAGCTGCTGCTGCTCTGCATGCATCTCTACTACTACTACTACTCACTACTATATACTACTCTACTCTATACTACTACTTCACTACCTACTTACCTTACTTTGACTACCACCACATCATTACCAGTATTACTACTTCTCAATAAATTACCACCAACAACTAACAACCACACTTGTAGCTACCTGCTACTTCTACTACCACAACTCAACTACCACAACTGCTTACTTCTAAAATACCATAGGAAAAACAAACAATTGGACCTATACCCTGAGCGTCAAAAGTGCTCGTAAACCATGGAAAACACAGGATCACCTACGTCAAGATGATCGACATAACATGGAAACACTGGTCACATCACCTGCGAATTCTGGCCAGGGTCTGGAAAACCTGGTCAGACTGGATCACCTCAGGAGAGTCAACCCTCACAAGCACTGGACAGGACCCTCGCAATCCCAGCTCCTTGGCAACCGTCAACTTCCGTAAAGAAGAGAAGTAAGAGTGGTTTCCCTTGTTATTTGGCCCGGAGACTTGTTTTTTTTTTTTTTTTTTTTTTTGTTGGGGGGGGGGGGGGGGGCAGTGTTTTGTTGGGGTTTTGTGTGTGTGTGTGTGTGTGTTTGTGTTGTTGTTTCCTCTTGCTATACCTTTTGGATTTTGGGGTTGTTTTGTTTGGGGTGGGGTTTTTTTGGTCATGTTTCGAATTGCTGGGTTGGTTGTCTTTTCGAGTTTCACATAGCGTTAGGCTATACAGTGTTGTCAGTTTCGTTTTGCATTGTTGTGGGGGGAGGGAGGGGGTGTTAGAACAAAACATGCCTATTAGTTTGTTGGGGTTTGTTTTTTTCTTGTTTTAAAAATTTGTCAGTGGGGTTCGTCTTTACATTTTGTTTTTAGTTTTATGTTGTAACGTTTTCGTGTAGACCTTGGCACTTCAATGGAATCCTCTATAGACACAGTTACTAGTGCAAGCAGGTATGCATAGATTGACATAGTGTGTGTGTGTGTGTGTGGGTGACTGTGGTGTGCCTGTTCCTTCTCCAATCTGTTTAATCTTTAGTAACACCAAATGAGAAAACAAAACTGAAGTAATTAAAGAAATGGGGGGAGGTGGTGTTGATTTATGTAATCAATACCTCATTATCAGCATGCACATGATTATGTATATATGTGTGAGTATACACACCTAAGCACATGTGTGTCTGTTTAGGGGGGGGGGGGGGGGGCTCCCACTCAAATATATTATCTGTCTCACTTATCACACTTGGGAATGTCTGTACACACTGGATGATAAATTTAGGAATATGGCTGTTTTCAAGTACTTCATCATATACTATGATATAGGCAGCTATACTCAGACAAAATAAAATGTTCTTCCAGTAATGGAAAATACGTGTTTTTTTAAGCCAGGGGCTTGCCAGGAATAGAAATAATCCCCACATAATACTGTGGTTTCAAATTACAACACCACATTTTTGCCTTGTTCCTTGGCTGGAGCTCTGAGGTTCACCAAAGGTGAGATTTCTGCTCATGTGACTGTTTTTTCCCCAACTACTGAGGTAGGCACAGTTTGACAACAAGGAAACAGTTGGAAATCGAACCTGCCAATTTTGCCAGCTCAGTTTGGAGGTACCACCCTGCTCTTTGTGATTTTCAACTGTTGTGGGTTCTGTTCACATGCACAAGTCTGTAAGCACATGGGTCTGACTTATTTAGAGTCTCCTCCGAAAGACTTGGCATTCCGTTCCATTTTCCCTGTCAAACTGGGAAGAAAGGACAAAGACTGGAAATCAAACACAAAACACCATAGTTGTTAGGCAGGTGAACATATGAACCATCCTGCTATCTTCCTTTTTACATCATTTTGATCAGGCCTTGGTACTTTACCTACACCAACAGCTAATAAATCATTTTGTCTTGGTCATACTATAGGGAGTGGCACAGTTTCTTTAGTAAAACTGTTTTTTTTTAAAAAAAGAGAACTATTTGAAATCTGTTCCCACTGATCAGCTGATTTATCAGCCGATTTATTCCAAAACAAACCATGATGATTCAGCCATAACGTATCTAAACAACAACTGCAATCGAGTTATGGTTCATGTCTCTTTTAATTACCTCACAAACACTAAATCTTTCAGCCAGGGTGCTTTTTCATATTCAGCCCCTTCTTTCTAGAACACTTTGCCCAGGATCTACATCATTCTCCTCTTTATATAATAGATATATGTGTATTTATAAATCCAGTTTGAAAACCCAGTTGTTTTAAACTTCCTACTTAAGTTTCAATGTGTGTGTGTATGTATATTGCGTTTGTCTTTTAAAAATTTTATCGAGGATAATGGAATAAGCACTTGTATGCTTTTTTACATCCAGTCCCCATGTGTATGCACTTTTATAAATCTTGTCATCTGTTCCCAACAGCACACAATGGCCTACTCTTACAAAAAGCAGAACAGGATTTAATGTGTGCGCAAGATGCTGTGTGCGTTCACACACGGGCCTCGGTTTATAGTCTCATCCAAAGGACTTTCTGGGAGAGTGGAGTCAGCACTGATGTTAACTCCAGGAAAACATCCCCTGGAAAGGGAATCGAACCCGGGTCATCAAATTGCAAGTGCAATGTTCTGACCGCTAGGCTATCCCATCCCCCTCACTCACACTCTTGTGTGTGTGTGTGTGTGTGTGTTGTGTGTGCGTGTGCGCGCATGCTTGCATGCATGTATGCATGTGTGTAAATAGATATGTATCATTTATGTGGTATTATATACTTTTGTGCCTGTTATGTTCTATATTTTATTCTGGAAGCAGTGCTTATCTGTGTTGCTTAAAATCTCAAATTATTTATTTCAATGAAATATTATGTGTACTACTGATTTCTCATTTATTTGAGTTTGAGGCTATAGACCTTTTTAGTATAATGTGAAGCGCCTTGTACTGCCCCTATAAAGGGGAGGGAAAGTGCTCAAGAAATTTCCATTATAATCATTATTATGTGAGAGTACCCAGCAAAAAATCACGTTTTCCAATAAATCCCTATGAACAGTGTGATTTGTTTTTATGATCTAATCACAGCATGTG
>CM060330.1:19765063-19770063 GCA_030674155.1 Stramonita haemastoma
CACAGAAGTGCTTATTCCATTATCTTCGATATAAAAGAATAAATAAATAAATAAACACACACACAAACATCAAGACATAAAAAAGAAGGAAAAAAATACCTTTTGCAGGGGAAGTTAAATGGCTGAAATATTAAATGAAAATACATGGACCTTGCAGTTTGCTTCATTTTGTGAGCATGTGTGTGTGTGTGTGTGTGTGTGTGTGTGTGTGTGTGTGTGTGTGTGTGTGTGTGTGTGTGTGTGTGTGTGTGTGTGTGTGTGTTGTTTATAATAAAAAGATGATAATGCTGCACTGCTGTTGCTGCTGCTGCAGATAGTAGATGATGATGATGATAAGAGGATGATGATGATGACGATGACAACAACGATGATGATGATCAGCAGCAGCAGCAGCATTTTTGTACAGTGCAAAATTATGCAATAGCAACTCATTGCCCTTGTCTAACACACATGAAATCTCTGACAAATGGGCAACATTCATTCACACAAACATTTATAGGATAGCACAAGGACATATATACATACATAGATATATATAATATTATATACACACATAAAGATAAACACATTTCTCCACTCTCTTAAACACTCATACTCTTCTTCTTTGAACGCACAGAAAGCAACAGTTCTTGTCTATCACATGAGTAAAAATCTGTTCCGCTGCTGTTAAGCATCTGAAAAGTCCAGCCCTGGGCATCCCACTTCAGCATGGGAGAGAATTGTTATCTTTTAAGTCATTCTGGAGTCCAAGAGAAAAAAAGAAGAACAATTTACCAAGAAGGCAGAAAATGGACAAGAAAGAGGTGACCGGAAGAAAGGGAACAAGGCAGAAAGGAAGAGGGGGATAGAAAAGGGGGAATTCCTTGCACAGAATTTCCAGAAGGTGGGGATGCAATTTATACTGACAGGCCCACAGGGGAGGGGGGAGATATACTCATATGAAACCTACTTAAGAAAATTTTGTGAAGACTTCTTGAATCAAGCATGTCTTGATGTTAACATTTGTTGCAAAGTGCATTGAAGCTTTGTATCTATAGACAACAGTAAATGTTCAATACTTAATTGCTAAGCAATAAATACAGTGGCAGTTTCCTTTTGACTTCACTTCACTAAAAGCTGCTTGGAAACTACGATGAAGTTTCCAAGTGGTGTGTCTCGGGCAAGTTGAACCTGGTGGAGCCCATTCCTCTTCAGGTCACAGGTTGCATGCTGGGTATGTCCGTTTCATCCATACAGCCACCTTTAGCTGTCAGACTTTTCCACAAAGATGGGTGGGTTGTTAACACGCCCATGTGAGATTTAGCATGCATTCAAACATGTAGCCTTGGTTCTCATTTGACAGGCTTTGAACACAGAAATGGAAACTTCCTCTCTGTTCTGCGTTCCCTTACTGGGTGGGATGTGAGGTGCCTGGCATTCTCCTGTGCTTGCCACTCTGCAGGAGGTCTGCCTGCTGGCCTCAGATGAAACATTCCAACTTCAGAGATTTTTCCTTTTTACAGAAAGCATGCTAGGTTTGTTTGTGTTTTCATTGAATGCTGACATGAATCATGGAATCTTCAACATGCACTTTTGCTCTTCTGCATGTGTATGATAGGAATTTGGAGACTGGCAGGTCTGCAATTTACAAGCTGACTTGAGAGATCATAACATTTCCCACCCTTGATTTACCAGACGCTGTTGCCAAGATTTGAACCCACCACTTCATGGACCTATGGGACTGGTCCAATAGTTTTAACCACTTGGCGATAGCATCCTTCTGCAGTGAGATGAATCTGTAGTTAACAACAAATCACAAGATTAATGCTCCAACTACACAGCTATTCTGCCCCAAAATGCACCACAGTGTTTCTCACAGACGGAGGCTATCAATGAGAAGACAGGGCATTGCTGTTGTCCATCTCGTGGATCCATGGAGTCACTGGCTGAAATCTTGGCAGCATATCTGGTGAATCAATGATGCGGACCATTCTGATCTGCTGTGTCAACTTTAAGTGCAGACCTGTCAGTGCCTTAATTCTCTTCATAGGTATACAGATGCAGAAGATAAAATAGGCAAGCTAAAAATCCAGTAATTCATGTCGGCATTCAGTGGGTTACGAAAACACAAACATACCCAGCATGCACCCTGTACCTGGAGAGGGATGGGTTCTGCAACGTTCAATTTACCCAAGCAACACTGGCTGAAAAATTCAGTGTTTGTGCCTCAACACCTCTTTGCAAGTGAAGGAGGAAAACAGGGGTAGAGAAGAGTGCCTTTCATGGACAATGGGTGACAACCTGTGAATCTCTGGTGCCAGCTGCTGACTCACCTCTCTTGGCTTTGCAGAGGGGCTTGAATTCGCCTTTGTTGCAGTCCTGCAGCTGCCAGAACCCATTGTTCATGCCCATCACTGCACAGCGCAGGTATTTATTGGGTGTGTGAGAAGAGGGAAATCTGTAACAGTCATAAACAGAAAAATAAAAATCATGACAATTTACACTGAATAAACAAACTGAACAGATTAAAAAAAATAGAGAGTAACAGAGTGGAGATAGCCTATTTGATCTGCCACACCTCTGTACAGCTTCTCGGCTATGGCAGCACGGTCAGACAGTGAGAATGTGGCCGCTATAAAGACGCTGCATAAATACAACATTTTACTGCTTGGGCAAAGTGTATACCGTGGAGGGTTTTCAATCACTATCCAACGAAACAGAGCATTGCACAATTTACAGGTGCGTCCTGATTTAGAAACATGACGCTGTGAATGTTGCTCTGATCGCATGGAAAGTAATTTAATTACCTCCCCATCACATCCACCACTGCTAACCTGCACTGCATCCCCAGGGACACCAGAGGGCTAACTGACCAGCACATCTGATGCTCAAGCCAGTAGCCCCAAGTTCTTTTCCATCCTGCTGGCAGCGCCAATGTGTAACAGAGTGCAGATATTTGACCTGCCACACCTCTGTACAGCTTCTCCGCTATGACAGCATTGTCAGACAGTGAGGTTGTGGCCTCTATAAAGAGGCTGCATCAATACCACATTTACCACCACAAAAGTAGCAGGGAATCTTTTTGTTCTGTGTTCTTTCATCCCTTGCACTGCAGGTTCTATAGTAACAGGAAATGTAACCCATAAAAATCAGAAATCTGTGACATTCTAGTATGGCTGCCTATATTGCAAAGTATTTGAAAACAGTCATATATTCAAAACTTTCCATTCAGTGTGTGCTTATGTTATGGCCTCACAGTGATTCCCTGGTGTGATCAGAGAGACTGCCTGCATGTTCCAGATAACCCCTGGCTATCAAGGCCTGACAATAACTGCAAGTTCTACAGAAAAATATTTGTTCACTTACTGATCAATGGCCCTGGCTAAAAGCTGTTTCAGTTATTGATGTATGTTAGGAGCCAAGGCCTACATTACAATGTTGATGTAAAATGCTATATGTTGAGATTGTTCTCAGCCATGACAAGATCTTAGTACAACAACCTGCACTTTTCATAATAAGACATGTATCACACAAACAACGAACGTAACATTTTTTTCTCATACTGATCTATCTAAACATTAAAAACCAAGTATACTAAAACTTGGGGGGGGGGGGGGGGGGGGGGGACAACAACATTAGGAGAGATTTCAAATGTAGCCAAACCAAACTGACCTGCTGTAGGAGTACTGGCTTCCATCAATCCACTGGTAGTCCCTTCATACACAATGTCTGTCAGACCAATCCAGGCCATCGCCACTGAGGAGCTAAAGGCTGTCAACAACCACAGTGCAACTCATAGATAAATAGACAGCCAGGTAACTTGGATAATTTGAATAACAGAGACCTTCAATAACAACAGTGCAACTCATAGATAAATAGACAGCAAAGTGACTTTAATGATTTGAATAACAGAGACCATCAACAACAACAGTGCAACTCATAAATAAACAGCAAACTGACTTTGAGAGTTTCAAATAGCAGGGACCTTAACATCTCTAACAAGAAGCACAGAAAAACCTTCTATCATTAACCATGGAAAAGATCTCACTCGTTAACTCTGATATATCTCTGTCCTTAACCGTCTTAGCCTCGTTGCGGCCGCAGCCGGCCGTAACAGCACTGGCTGCTAGATTCCGTTGCGGCCGTAGCCGGCCGTTGGTCCTGACCACGTGGGCAGTACTTTTCCATCACACACATACCTCGTGGTTCTCACACAATGTGTCTGAAATTTGGTAGGGCGATGCAGGGAAGGTTTCAGATGGTGCCAGTGATAAATTTAGACCACTAGCACGTGTGTACTTGGGAGGGAAGGAAGAAAGCGTAGCTGGTGATAGAAACGCCTTTCGCTGTTAGTGCGTGGCGAAAAAATGGCGTCTTCGTTGGTAGCAGACGATTCATCTAACTAACTAGACAATAAAATGAACGTGTTTGCATTGGAAGTAGAAAAATTTCAATGATAAATGTTGAGTGAGTCAGAAATAAAAAGCTGACGGGGGAGAAGAGAAAGGAAATAACGCAGTTAGAGAGAAGAATGACCCTGAAAATAGAGCACTACACAGCACATTCCTGCAAGCGCGGTGACCTGTGTTACCCACACGCTGTGGAGAAATTTGACCTGGGGGGAGGGGGGGGGGGGGGGTCCGCAGCACAAATGCTAGAAAATGTAAGGCCTTTTGACTATTTTCTAGTTATTACCACACTTTTTATTTGAAACTCAACGGACAGATTTGCTAATGACGAAAATAGCAAGAAGGAAAAGAAAATAGGTCTCCAGTCTGCCAAGGTGCCACAGGTGACAGCAATAGGTACACCCCCGACACATCCACATTTTGTGCTTTCTGTGATGTGATGTGTCCCCGTGCCATCACTATGACTACTTTAAAGGCTATCATGATTAAAATTTGGTAGAATTACAGAAGTTCTGTGTTGTTTCATATTTGTCACACCTGTGTGGTGACACTGGTGACAATGTGACACTTATGTACAATAATACACTTCTGTGCACTTAACAAACATGTGGT
>CM060330.1:19772563-19777563 GCA_030674155.1 Stramonita haemastoma
CCCATTCACCTTCAGCAGAAGAGTAGGCAAGTTGTGGCCAGTGGTATGGACACCACAACCACAGTCATCATCATTCATTAAAGCTATGATACAGGCTCTACATAGCTGTCAGTATGTATGAAACATTCTTCAGAAACAGAAAGAAAAACTGCAAAACAACACTAAAGAGTCTAAACAAAACATGTACTCAAAAATTATATCCAGATTTCTTGTCTAACAAAATCTGTACTCAGCACTGAAGTTCATACTAATTTTTTTTTGTTCTATCATTTAAAAAAAAATCACTTAGAATCACAAATCAGTGAAGTTAAATAAAATCTTACAAAATATTTTAAAGCAGAGATGAACTCCTGTGTATTCATAAGGATTCTGCTTGTCTCTCTTCTCTTCTCTGCATTCCCTTACTGGGTAGGGTGCCTCATGCCTGGTCTTCTCCTGTGCTTTGATCTCTGCAAGAGGTCCGCCTGCTGCCCTCGGCTCAGCCAATATATTCCTACTTCAGAGCAGCTCACTTTTTGTTCGGGATGCATGCTAGGTATGTTCATGTTTCTGTAACCCACCGAACACTGTCATGAATTTTGGGATCTTTAACATGATAGTTGATCTGCATGTGTCTATACACAAACAGAATTAAGGCACTGACAGGTCTTCACTTTAAATTGACCCTGAAGATTGTAAACATCCCCATCCTTCATTCACTGGCACTGCTGCCAAGATTCAAACCAACAAACATCATGGGATCCACAGGATTGAAATCCAACAGTATAAACCAGTATTCTGCTTGTCATAGTCACAAATCAGTGAAGAGAAATAAAACCTTACGAAATGTTTTAAACTGGAGATGGACACCGGTGTACTGATAAGGGTTCTGCTTGTCACTCCTGAACTCCACGCGTATGAAGCGTCCACTGCTGACCGCCCCCAAGGGCTGGGCATAGCCACACCACTGCAAGAGAATGGACTCTTCATTGCCCGCACCTGGAACATACACACAACACTGTCTGCAGTCAACAGCCAGTCACAGGGTTCCCACCTGTATTGTATATCAGAAAGAAAAATCCAGGACTGCTTTAGGACTTTGCCAGTCAATTTCTAGGACTATGATTAAGTAAAATATTGACATGTCTAACGTGGACACTGTCATTATAATTATGTATCATATGATGTTTATGCTATCTGGTTCTGAAGATGTATTTGACATATCAACATGCACATATTACTTTCACAAACTTCCTCTTCTACTACATTCCCTGGCCATGCTATGAATAATTTCACATACTTAAGCAGTAACATTAGAATGTAAATTTTTAAAATGCATGCAAGCAGATATGCACTATTTTTTGTTGTTGTTTTCGTTTATTTGGTTGTTTAGTTTGGTTGGTTGTATAGTATTTTTTCATTTTTTGTTTGTTAGGTTGGTTGATTGGTTTGGTTTGGCTTGGTTTTGTTTTTTTGCATTTTGGTTTGTTTGGGGATTTTTGTTGCTTGTTTTTTTTTTTTGTTGGTTTTTTTTGGTTGGGTTTTTTGGTTTCTTGGAGTTTTTTTAAAAAATAAAACAAATCTCTTTCTTCCCTCAATTTTGACACTTGCACTATATCATATATTGTATTTTGTGGATCAAAATAGCCTGTCAAATTACTGTCACGACTCTACATACCAACCAATTGGAAGAACCATTGAAACTGTATTGGCCAGTGAAAATTTTAGATTGTCAGAGGAAGTGTGCCACATAAAATTTTGTAGCTTTTGAAGGCAGAATAGAATAAAAGATTTCCTGAATATAAATGTCAATATTTGTTTACACTGGATGAAATTCTCTGTTAAAGTGGTATGAACATTAATGCAATCAATTTCCAGTAAATAATCATAAATTTCATAGGGCTGCTTTGTCACTTGCAACAATTATAAGTTAAAACTTGAATGCTTTAGACAGCAATCATCTGTCAATGTCATTCAAAGTAAGATCACATCCATTACAATCAGCAGTCATTTGTCTCTTGATGTGCCTTATAATCAAGTCTTCTGCAATGTGTTCCCTTCGTTCAGCTGCAAATACCTTTTACTTTCAAACACTTAGACTCAAATAAAACCCCTGTTGGCCATAGCTCTTTCTCTGTTTCTGGTCCATCCATCTGGAATGCCCTCCTTCCCTCCCTTCAAGAAAACCCTTCACATGACACTTTCAAATCAGTGGAGCCTCAAGATTAAGCTTCCCACATGTCTTTCCCCTAATGTCTGTCCCTACTTTTCAACAACCATCTCCATCACCCTGCCTAAGTGTATTGCTTGTGTGTGTGCATGCATGAGTGCATCATGTGGTGCATGCATGTGCGTGGGTGGGTTGGTGCATGTGGTGGGTGGGTGTGTGCATGCGTGCATGTGTGTGGTGATGTGGTGTGTGTGTGTGTGTGTGTGTGTGTGTGTGTGTGTGTGTGGTGTGTTGTGTGTGTGTGTGTGTGTGTGTGTGTGTGTGTGTGTGTGTGTGTTGTGTGTGTGTGTGTGTTTGAAAGTGCATGTACATGTCACATGCACACCTGCACGTCGAGTGTGCACACACATATTGAGTGTGTGTGCATATACATATGCACACATGCATGCATGAGAGTGCATACAAGCACACATACACACAGTTTACGTTTACACGACAATATGTACACTCAAGTCTAAGCCGCCGCTGTAGTCTAGTGGTTAGGGCGTTGGACTCATAATCTAAAGGTTGCGGGTTCGATCCCAGCGGGTTCGGCTATGGTGTTGTGCCCTTGGAAAAGGCACTTTACAGCTATTTTCTCACCCCACCCAGGTGTAAAAGGGGTACCAACCTTGTGTTGGGGGTTAACCCTGCGATAGACTGGCGTCCTATCCAGGGGGGAGTCTATGACTCTCAGTCACTTAACGCCACAGAAACTGGGATAAGCACCGGCCTGATGAGCCTTAGGCTCGGGACAGTCTTTAACTAACTTTTAAGCATAAATGTGTTTCCTGTATTCGCTCATCTGTGTGAACATATGCACAAGAATGTGTAATTGTGCATGTGTACAAGACTGTATTCATGCCTAAGCCCATACGTATGTGAGAGTGCCACCACACATCCTTAGCACAGAGGGAGTAAACATGCAATGAGTTGTACAGGATAAGCCCGTATATATGTGAGAGTGCCACCACACATCCTTAGCACAGAGGGAAAAAAACTGGACAGGCTGTGCATTCTTTAGTTTGGTCCAGGCCAAAAGCTTTGTCAGTTACTGAAGAAAGCAAAAAGCCCAGGCTCAGTTACTGAAGAAAGCAAAAAGCCCAGGCTCAGTTACTGAAGAAAGCAAAAATCCCAGGCTCAGTTACTGAAGAAAGCAAAAAGCCCAGGCTCAGTTACTGAAGAAAGCAAAAAGCCCAGGCTCACACTAAATCATTGTTGTGCTTTGAAATTTTAGGCTGAGATTCAAACTCACAACTTCAAGGACCCCCCGGGATGGAAAGTCAAATGTTCTATCCACTTAGCTGTAGCATCTATTCACTCATATCCAGTGGTTATAACAACAAAAAATCTACCATTCAGCTGCTGTGACTATAGCATTACCAGGTTACATTAGCATTTGTATAATCCCTTATATCAATGTCTCTGGAGTTATGAAAAGCCATCCTAGGACTGGATTATTCTTGTGTGATTTCCACTCCAAGCAAGCACTATTAATATGTAACTGCATGTGTTACCACTTGCAGCATTCTCATTCCAATTAGCTTGCCAGCTACTGAAGTGAAACTAGTGTGAAGAATATCTGACCTTGCATACATGTTAAAACTCTTTCCACCTTTCAGAAGAGTAAGACATTGTGTTGGTGGGAACAGATGACAGAATTTACAAAAACTGCATGCCCATGGGGACTGAATGTGAAAAAGCACATGAGCGCTTATTCTATTATCCTCAAAATAAAAAATTGCTGATAAACAAATAAACAAAATTTATAAATATAAAAACTTAACATAGTAAACAAAAACACACTCAGATGCTGAAGTAAAATACCCTGAAGACAGGGTGCGGATACCCAAATGGCGAGGTGCATAAAAACTGCTGAACATGCAATCTTCTTACTGAAGAGTTTACTTCAAGAGTATAACAATGATTCTGAAGTGGGATGAATGAATGAAACAGAATGAATATATATTCCGGATGATCTTCCGTGAACAAGGACTGCTCAACTACAACATATGCTATCGTTTTTCCACTCAGTCAATAGATTTTTCATGCCAGTGTTGTTTTATCAACAGGTGGAAAATAACAATGACAAACAAGCAATCACATCAAAAATCAATCCAGATTATGAGTGGTGATCTTTCAGAAGAATTGATTAACTGAGTTCCTCATGCACAAACCACAAACATGCTGCACACATCTTGTCTACATTACAGTCCATAGAGGTGACTTGGACCACACAACAACACAAAAATCAAGCCTCTGAGCAAGGTGGAAACAAAAAAGGTGTTACCTGTGCCAGACGATGTATTCCTCAAGACTGAAAGGAAACATTAAACAAATATACAGCGGATTTGTACAAAAAGGACATTGCGATTTGTTTCTATGTAAGCAACATTCTGACATATCCCAACTAAAAACTTATCTGTACAGGCTGCCTCTAGGAATAACATTTTCAAAACACATGAAAACAAAGATGTAGTAGGACAGTGAGAGTACATATGTATCCTAAATCCACACCTGTGAACAAGGCAGTCAGCAAAGAGTAAGCTGATCCAACATCTCAACCATCACAGTAATAATGCTGTTTAGGTATCTGATAACTAACAACACCCTCCATATTCATTAATTTACAAAAATAAATAACATTTTATCCCTAATCTATACCAATCTTGTTTGCTTCTGAGTGACAAACCCTAATCTGTATGATATCACGACTTCAGTAGTTGAAAAAATTATTCCCAATACAATTCAAAGATGGTAAAACATTTGAACAGCTTTCACTGTTATGGAAAGTTTGAATGTTATAATTTTT
>CM060330.1:19785063-19792563 GCA_030674155.1 Stramonita haemastoma
CAAATGATAAAAATACAAAATAGCATGGGCATGAATAACAACAAACAACCAAATGTGAGGTAATAAAAATGATTAGTAGTATCGAACATACCATGGACTTACAGTTTGTCCTTCAGATGTTTCTTCAAAAATTTCATTAACTTATGTTTTGAAGGAACTGTTTTGAAAGGAGGTAGGTTATTCCACAATGTTTTCCTGAATATGCAAGGCTGATGTGTGTGTTGATGTGTTTTATTGTGTTGTGTTTGTTTTTGTTGTGTGTTGGGGCTTGTCTGTATGTCGATGTCTTGCGTGTGTGTGGTGTGTGTGATGTGTGGTGTGTGAATTGTGCTGTGTGTGTGTGTGTGTGTTGTGGTGTGTGTCACTGTGTGTGTTGTGTGTGTGTGTGAGAGAGAGAGAGAGACGAGAGATGAGATGAGAAAAGAATAGAGAGAGAGGAGTGTGTGTGTGTGTGTGTGTGTGTGTGGGTGTTGTGTTGTGTGTGTGTGTGTGTTGTGTGCGCCGCGCAGCGCGAAAGACTGTGAATTTTACAGTTCACCAATTCAGTCATGATCTGTCTCACCTTACTTTCGATGTTGTGATGTTTGAAGTTCCTCACGTCCTGGAGATGAAACGCTCTCTCTTTTCGAGCTACTTCGAAATCTTCTATAAATGAAATACTGTAGTAAAACTAAATAAAATCTACAGCCTGTACGCTTGGCCGAAAAAGTTCCCGAATTGAGGAAAATTCGGCCAATGTTCGCAATAGCCTTTTTTGTGTTTTGTAATCTTGCAATGAAGTTACGTCCCTTAAATATCCAAGCACTTCTCATTCAATCTTTTGCTTGTTTTTTTTTATATAAAATCAGACAATGCTATCAGAGCATACCACTGTATTCAAAACAATGGAAGCATTTTGTATAATGGACGGTCACACCTCACGTGTCTTGCACAAATTGGAGGTTGCAGTTGCTTTACAGTTTTCAGCAAAACAAGACCCATGCTATCGCATTGCAACCACAATATGCATCCCGCGTAGCCTATTAGTCACAGTGATGCCTTTTCTTCCTCTCCTCCAAGAATCACTCTGTATATTTTTAATTAAAAAGGTGTTCTACGATAACAAAACTTAATTGTGCATTTTTTTCACAATCTGAATAGACGGCTGCATGTTGCCTTCACGCGGTCGATTCTATACATTATTTTTTATCTAATGATTATGGCAGAGAGAGAGAGAGACAAGGCAAGGCAGGCAGGCAAATTCTTTTATTCGAGGATAGTAGATACAGCACTCGTGTGCTTTTTACATCCAGTCACCGCCCTTTTCAGGGTACATTAGATAAAAAATAATTAGCCACAACTACACAACAACAATTTATAATGATCCAAATACCAAAAGTTAGGAACCATACAAGTTCAAACAACAGGCAAGAAATAACACAGAATACAATATTAGGTAATGTTATAAATGTCACTCATTCAGAACTGAAATAAGAATGTAGAATCAATGATAATTTTGATTTGAATAGGAACAACAAAAACAAACAAAGAAAACAAAACAAAACAAAACAAAAAAAGCGCAATAATTTAAGAGCAAACATGGAATTGATGAGGTTAATGACTGAAAACATCAATCCACCACCATTATGCATCAATAAGTCCAAAACATAAGATTTTGTAACATGGGAGAAGAACACAACAACAGGTAAGGAATAAGTACTGGATACAATATTGAGGTTAATGTTACAAAAGGCACTCATTCTGAACAAAAATATGAAGTAGAATCATGTGATTTTGATTTGAAACACACACACACCACAACACACAGCACACACACACACACATTACACACCACACTAACACACATACACACACACACTACACACACACACACACACAACTACACACACACACCAGACAAATAAGCAACAGAACAGCAACAACAACAATATAAACAAACAAAAGGTGGGTGCAATGATTAAGGAGCAAACATGAGAATACGATGAGGTTAAATGACTGAAAACATCAATCACACATTTTCATCAAATATCCATAAAACATAAGTTTTGATAAAAGGTGAAAGCACAACAAAAACACGGTAAGGAACAAGACAGAAATACAATATTAGGTAATGTTATAAAAAATGGCACTCATTCAAAAACAAAATTAATGAAGTAAGAATCAATGATGATTTTGATTTGAAGAAGAAAAAAACACACCAAATAAACAAACAAAAAGAAAACAAAGCAACAAAACAAAAAAACAAAAAACAAACAAAACAAAAAAACAAAACAAAAAACAAACAAACAAACAGAAAAAAAAGAAAAGAAAAGAGGGCGCAATAATCAAAGAGCAACATGAGAATACGATGAGGTTAAATGACTGAAAACATCAATCCACCACCATCTATCATCAAAATAGTTTTGATAAAAGGGGAGAAAGAACAGCAACAACAACAAAAAACCCAACTCACACACTCACACACACACACACACACACACACACACACACACACACACATGTACGTAGGAGTATACGTGCTGAGTGGATGAGCGCAAACCGTGTGTGTGTGTGTGTGTGTGTGTGTGTGTGTGTGTGTGTGTGTGTGTGGTGTGTGTGTGTGTGTGTGTGTGTGTGTGTGTGTGTGTGTGTGTGTGTGTGTGTGTGTGTTGGTGTAGGTGTGTGAGTGTGTGTGTGTTTGTGTGTGTGTGTGTGTGAGTGTGTGTGTGTGTTTGTGTGTGTGTGTGTGTGTGTGTGTGTGTGTGTGTGTGTGTGTGTGTGTGTGTGTGTGTGTGTGTGTGTGTGTGGCTTTTGAGTGGTTTTTGTTGTTGTTATTGGGTTTGTTTTTTTTCTCCTTTGGTTGTTTTTGCTGTTATTGTAGTTGCTTGTATTATCTATAGGCATATTTTATTTTAAAGCTGTTAAAATCATGTTAGCTAATTAATGTTGGTGAAATGATTGGTGTTGTTTTATTTGCTTGTTTGTTTTTTCCCTTTTTCTTTCTTTGTTGGCTTTATTGTTTGCTAGGGATTTTCTGCTTTGTTTTTTGTTGGTTTCTTGCTTTGTTGTTGTTTTGATTTTTTTTCTTTTCTTTAGATAGATGGCTTGATGGAAAAAAGCAAATCGATGCTTACTCAATGTACCATCTGGAAATAAAAATAAAAATTTGATTGATTGATTGATTGATTGATTGACACACACACACCACACACACACACACACACACACACACACACACACACACACACACACACACACACACACACACACACACACACACACACACACACACAGGGAGGGAGAAAGAGAAGGGGGAGAAGGAGAGGGGATATAATTGGTTTATTATTTTTGGTGCATCAAGTGGATTAGAAGGTGATTTTTGAAGGTAGTCAATGATTGGTGCTCTTTAATTGAATCGGGAAGGGAGTTCCACAGCACAGGGCCTGAGTATAGTAAACTAGATTTAAACAAGTCTATTCTTGGGATTGGGACACTTGGCTTTTCAGTATTTCTGGAATGATTCATTGGGAACTTATCTCTTAAGGACGTGGGGACAGCGCCTGCCATTATCTTAAACATCAATATGTCTTTGTTATATTTTAGTCTTTGTTGTAGGGGGAGAATATTTAACTGAGTATAATCCACTTCAAGTAAGGTTGTTGTTTTTTTCAGAAGGATAAGTTTGAGAGCATGTTTATACAGACTTGATAACGGTTTCATAGTGTTTGCACTGGCAGAATCCCAGAGGGTTGAGGCATGGTCTATTGAGGATTGTATGTAAGCTTGGAAGAATAATTTCCTTGAATTATAGTCAAGGAAATGTTTTATTTTAGTCAATTGGTATACTCTTTGGGACAGATATTTGCATAGATGAGATATGTGGTAGAACCAGCTGAGATTTTCATCGATTGTTACTCCTAGAACTTTGTGATGAGAGGTTTGTTCAATTGCTTGCTTTCTTATTTGGATTGGAAACTGTTTATGAGGTAAATTTTGTCGCTTTTGTCTGGTGGTGATAAGCATGCATTTTGTTTTTTGGGGGTGAATAGACATATGGTTCAGTTCTGTCCATTTGACAAGATCATCACAGCTTTGTTGTAATATGGTTGCAAGAGAGTCAATGTCGTTTTGGCTTGTATGTATGGTTGTATCATCTGCAAATAGTTCACATTTAGATTTGATAAGTAGAGGAAGGTCATTTATGTATAAGGAAAAGAGAATAGGTCCTAGTATAGATCCCTGTGGTACTCCATAATGAATGGGTTTTAGATTGGATGTGGATGTAGTTGTTGGGACACACTGTTGTCTGTTTTTAAGATAAGAAGAGAGTAGTTCTAGACTATTTGATGATAGATTGTACAGTTCTAGCTTTCTGATGAGAAGTGTGTGGTCAATTGTATCAAATGCTTTTTTGAAATCTACAAATAATACTCCACAAAATTTGTTTTCATTGATGTGTGATAGCCAATTGTCTATGAAACTAGTCAGTGCAGTATGACATGAGTGATTTTGTCTGAATCCTGATTGATTAGGGTGAAGTAGGTTGTTAGTGTCTATGTGATGGACTAAGTGTTTATTTATATGTTTTTCCAGGGGTTTTGAAAGGAGGGATATAATAGAGATTGGCCTATAATTTGATGGATCTGAAGTGTCACCAGATTTGTGGATGGGGATTACTTTAGCAGTTTTAAAGGCATTGGGGAAATAGTTCTTTTCAAGACATTGGTTATATATATATGTTAGGGTGTCTGTGATAACTGGAGCTGACAGTTTCAGAATTCTGCTGTCTATTCCATCGAGACCTCGTGTCCTTGATTGTTTGAGGTGAATTAAGTCATTATAGACCTCAAAAACTGAAATGAATGGTATGTGAAGTTTTGAGGGAATATGCTTGTCTTGGCAGTATTGTCTTAATGTGTTGAGGTTATTGGATTTTGAATCATCATTGTTAACAACGTTAGTTGAGACGTTTATGAAGTGATTGTTGAGTTGTTCAGCAGTAACATCTTTGATTACATTTGATTTGGAAGATGATTGTTTATTTGTTATTTGATTTATGGCCCTCCAAATAATTTTTTTGTTTTGTTTGGAAGATAGTAAATCTTGGAAATATTTCTTTTTTTCTCGACGTTTCTGTGAGTTTATGGCGTTTCATAATCTTTTTGACTCTTCATGATATTTATGTTTTTTTAATAAATCTCTAAGATAGCATGCTTCTTCCTGTTCTTTTTAATCCAAGGCGGTTTGGGGACATGTTTGACCCTTATGGTTTTAAGTGGAGCATGTTTGTTGTAGATTTCAGTGAAGGTTTTTATCCAGAATTCGATGGCCAAGTCTGGATCAGTAATGTTTAATGTTTCTGAGAGCATAGAGTTACTTAGATCGAGAAGGAAAAGCTGTTCATTAAATTTTGCAAAAGAACGATATGTTATGTTTTTATGGCCAGGTTTTGGAATTTTTGCTCCTTTTTTTGACCATGTAGTACAGACTGGGTAGTGATCACTGCAGTTATAGACAGGGACACATGTTTCTATGATGTTTTTGGGATTTGATACGTAGATGTGATCAATTATTGTGCTTGAATTTGGTGTGACTCTCGTGGGTAAACTAACTAGTTGGTGAAGGTTGAATGAATTAGTAATTTGCTCCATATATTATTTACTTTTGTTAGATCAATATTAAAATCACCGAGCAGTATTACTTCCCTGGATTCTAAAAGAACTACATTCATCATTTCGTCAAACTTGTCTATCCAATTTTTTCTTTCTGCCGGATTCCTATAGCAGAATCCCATTGCAATAGGTGGTGAACCTTTCATGGAGATTTCAAGCCAGACAGATTCTACATCATAATGTTCAAGATGAAGGAGACGCTTGAATGTTACAGATTCACTAATATATATGATGATTCCTGTTTCTTTTTGCCTTTGTGGATCCTTTCGTATGATTTTATATCCTGGGATATATAAATCAGTGTCTACTATGTGCTTCGAGAGTCTTGATTCAGATAGCCCTAGTATGTGAAATGGTTTGCCATGGTTTCTGATAAGTGTTGATATGTCTTCAATTTTATTGACTGCGTGATTTATATTTAAGTGGCAAATTCGTAGGCCTTCCTTAGAGGGCCATGTGTTGTGTCTTGAATGCATCAATTGTGTTGGTTTTTGCTGGAGATGTGATAATGTGTCTTAAGACAGGGAAAGGTGAAAATCAATTAGAGATGAATAGGAATAAAGGGTAGTGGGCACTCAATAGGGGTAAGGATGAAAGTAAGAGAAAAAAATGTGAAAAAAGGACTAATTTTAAGTTGCTCGATGTGATAATGTGTGTAAAAACTGGAAAAAGGTGAAAATCAATGAGAGATAATTAGGAGTAAAGGGGAGTGGGCACTCAATAGGGGGAAGGATGAAATGTAAGAAAGAAAGAAAACAAAATGAAAAAAGACTGCTTTCAAGTTGTTCAAAAAATACACATACAGTGTATATAGATATAGATCTATAACCCAATCCAAGCAACAACAACCTAATGTAGCAGCAGAAAAGGTGAAAAATCTATTTTAGATGGAATAAAGGGGATGGGAGTGGGGCACTCAATTAGGGGATGGGAGTGGGGCACTCAATTAGAAAAAAAAAGGAAAAAAAAGGTTTCAATAGTTACTCAAAAGACACACAGACACAATCAAATTAACAGCAATATAAAATGGCCAATATAAGAGAAGAAAACAAACAAAACAAAACAACAACAACAAAAAATGTATATGGGCAGTGGGTGGTCCAATAACACACACACTTCTGAAGGTGACTTGTTTGTTTCACTGGTAATTTGGTGATAAATGTCACAAGGATGTCGATTATCACGTCACTCCACAGTTAGGTGAATCACGGATGTCCACCACCAAAGTTGTACAGGCTTTGTCCAGGGACTGTCAAGGTCCCTCAGCAACAATCAGGGAGAATTCCACACAGTGCTCACATTCACAATGTTTCTGCTAGCCTTGCCCACCAATGATTGTTTGCATTCAACAATGTCTGGTTGGGCAAGAATGAAGATAATTTTGAGCACTGGAAGAGTAGTTCATATACAGGTGTGTATACACACAAGTCTGTTCAATGTCATAACCTGAAAACAGCCTTT
Organism: Stramonita haemastoma; assembly: GCA_030674155.1. Classification (NCBI taxonomy): domain Eukaryota; kingdom Metazoa; phylum Mollusca; class Gastropoda; order Neogastropoda; family Muricidae; genus Stramonita; species Stramonita haemastoma. The sequence continues at coordinate 19,792,176 of CM060330.1, forward strand.
AATTAGTATTAACTGTCACAGCACACACAAACCAGACGGTCTGATCCCTCCTGGGTTGGAGATAGAGAGAGAGAATGAATGAATGAATGAATAATCTTTATTTTTCAAGGGTAACAGAGTAAGTAAGCATTACATACTTTTTTTCATCGGGCCCTTGCCCTCATCAGGGAATAAAGCTAAGAAACCCCTCCCTACCCCTACATACCAGCATCACCACCAGCAGCAGTTCAACCAATATTAAAAAAAAAAAGAAAACAGAATACATTCAACAAAACGCGTCATCCTAACTGGATACACTGATAATAAATTATTATTTAAACAAAAAATAACATAGCAAAAAATATTAAAAAATAGCAAATATTCAGGACCATGAAACAGAAGGCATTAC
>CM060330.1:19797563-19802563 GCA_030674155.1 Stramonita haemastoma
CCCCACATGCATCCGACGTATAAGGCAGTAGTCTATACTTGTAACGTAGTGGTTTCTTTGTAGACACACTTGTATGATAGAAGGTCCTTGGGGGGGGGGGATGGCGGGTACCTTCCCAGGTGGGCGTCTCACCTAGTCTGGCTCCACGAAAGAGTATTAGGCTACTGTGGCCAGACAGGAGCTTAGCAGATAGCGTCCTGCATATGTTAGCTCAGGTCAGACACTACTGAACACCACCAAAATGACCCAGCAGTAGTACAGGGCCCCTCTGACATTGATACGCTCCCTGTGGACCTGAGGATGCAATATCACGAATCTCGGAGGTGTATAGATCGGAATGAGCGACCCGAAAACAGTAGGACAGGAACATCACAGAACATGAGGCAGCAAAAACTAACAAACAAACAAGCATAAAAGTATCTTTAAAAGTTTTCTGTTTGTAGAAGGGAAAAAGTTCAAATTTCAGATCATTTGGATTTTAGCATAACATTACAAAGATTGGTGAATAGTCTACCTTGATTTTTAACGAGATTCATTGAAGAATGGACAGTGAGAAATGCAATAAAATTTATTACCAAGTTCACCACCACCTCCTTTTGTGCAGGGTTCTTAATATCTTTCAACTTCTTCAAAACATATAGAATACAATGAAATTTAGTTTCTGTCAAAAATGATGATTGAACAAATAAATTAAGATTCTTTCGTGTTACCACCCTGTACTCTGTGCTGACAGAGAATGAAAACCAGAAAAAGAGTATAAGGCTGAAATTAAAGAACCCACTCAACAAGGGAGTTGTTCCTGGTAAAAATTCTGTTGGAAAATAAGCCACTATGATAGGGAAACAAATACAGTTGCATACACGAAAAGAAAAAAAAATAACTGGGGGCGCTGCTCTTGAAGCGATGCACTCTCCCGGGTGAGAGCAGCCCGAAATTCACGCAGAGAATCTCCCGTGATTTTAAGTGAAATGAAATTAGGCCTGCTTTTTTCTTCGATCATACAAAGAGTCCTTAGCAAGGTGGCAACCACCACATTGTCCCACCAATGGCCTTCCCACGCGAACCTCCAACACCAAATGGTTTGACCGGAACTCACCACTGGCACAGAAGTGTATGGGCAAACAGAATCTGAGGTCACCATGAGACAGAGCAATTGAGGCCACCCAATCACAGACAATTTTTTTTTTTATTGCACGATGATGATAGTGAGGATGATGTAATGATGCTGCCATGGAAGTGCATGTGTTTTGAGACTACTTGACAGGGTTGTACTCAACGCTTACTATCATAATATAATCCTGGGGACAGAAGGCCCGAGAGATACAGACACGAGCACTGTTTGTCAGGTAATTTGAGCAACACTCGCAAACTCGCATCCATAAAGTGGATGAAGCTCGACTTTGTGGTCCCAGTTTTCCCAAGGAGCCCACAGAACACTCACTCTGGGTAGGGGCCGGCCCAAGTCCAAAAAATCCCTATGACTTATAGGATTCGAACCTGCGACCTTTCAGTCCGAAATCCAAGGCGCTAACCACTGCGCCATGGCGGCTGACCCATACTTAACCAATGATTGGAACTTTTTTTTCCCCTTTAGATAAATAAAGCTTACCCTCGGGCAAAATCGGATGTGCTGGGCCTAACGGAAGCACAACGCATTTTCACTTATATCCCAGACAACAATAATTACTGTCTAAGCATTCTAGGAAGAAGAGGAAGGAAGAAGGAGAAGCTTACACACACACACACAACACACACACACACACACACACACACACACACACACACACACACACCACACACAGAGCTATGAACAATGAACAATGAACAATGTTGATTCTTCAGGCCTCCAGAGAGAGAGAGAGAGAGAGAGAGAGAGAGAGAGAGAGAGAGAGAGAGAGAGAGAGAGAGAGAGAGAGAGAGAGAGAATAATCTTTATTTTTCAAGGGTAACAGAGTAAGTATTACATACTTTTTTTCATCCGGCCCTTTCTTCTAGGAGAGAGAGAGAGAGAGAGAGAGGAGAGAGAGAGAGAGAGAGAGAGAGAGAGAGAGAGAGAGAGAGAGAGGTGTGTGTGTGTGTGTGTGTCGCTTAAACTGAGAGCTGCAAAACAGGTCACATAGTGTAGGCCCCTTTTCAGTCAGTTTTTGAAAAGAAGGTCAACGCGCGTGCGCGCGCACGCGTGCAGAGAGAGAGAGAGAGAGAGAGAGAGAGAGAGAGATTAAACAAGACTGATCCTTATCAAGTACTCTATCAACTGGACAGCCTTGCTACCCACTGATTTCTTTTTTCGTTCCTCAGATAGTCCTAGATCTCTTCGGCTCAACGAGTAGTTAAAGTTTGCGTATGCAACCGTTTAAGCACTTGAAAAAATTAAGGTAGCCGCATCCTGACCTCAGGGGGATGTCCACTGATTTTGGTTCCCGAGGATTTTTTGTTCTGGTGTCCATCTAGCTGGTTGTATGTATCATAACAGTTACTAATAGATCCTATCAAGATTTTGATTTCTTGAAATGGTGATGGTTCCACCTTGGGTGGGCAACTCACTCAGTCTAGCTCCGCGACTGATCTGATACTGTCGTTAGTACGGGGCTTAGGCCTTAAGGTAGTATTCTGCGTAGTTTAGCTCGGAACAGGCACCACTGAACATCACGAATGTGACCCAGAAGCAGTGTAGGGCCAGTCTGGCCGGTGGCCCTATAGTGGCCTGATATTGATGGGCTGCCTGTGGTCTTCCGAGCCTGAGGATGAGACATAACGAATCTGGGTATGGCTGTGGCGGCGAGATTAAAATGAGCGACATGGGAACAGCAGGGCGGCGACGTCACAGAAGACGAGGCAGCAAGAAGAATAAAAAAGAAAGCAGTTAATTATGGATGGGACTTTTTCTTTTTTTTTTTTAAAATAAAAATTCTTTCTTTTCGGTTATTAATCAGATACTTTTCTGCTTTGTTCATATTTAATTGGTTTACTTTTAAGGTGTTTAGTGTGAGAGCTGCAATATCTGCCACACGGATCGAAGAGATGTGCAAGTAATGCTGATCAATTATTGTCAACCAGATATTCTTGTAGGTTATGCTAAAGCTTGTATGAGCTGCCCTATAGAATCAAGCTTAGCCCCCACCCCACCCCACCCCCATCCCCCGCAATCGTCTGTGCGAAGTTGGATAGGCCTACAAGAAATCCGGATCCACAGGCGAAGTGTATCCTTGAGGGGAAACAAATGGACAATGAGAACAGGAAGGAGGTGGCTCTACTATTGCTGCTGCTACTGCTGCTGCTGCTGCTGCTACTGCTGCTGCTGCTGCTGCTGCTTACTGCTGCTGCTGCTACTTCTGCTGCTGCTGCTGCTACTACTACTGATGCTGCTACTGCTGCTGCTGCTACTACTGCTGCTGCTGCTACTGCTGCTGCTGCTACTTCTGCTGCTGCTGCTACTAGTGCTGCTGCTGCTACTAGTGCTGCTGCTGCTACTGCTGCTGCTGCTGCTGCTGCTACTACTACTACTACTACTACTACTACTACTACTGCTGCTGCTGCTGCTGCTGCTTTTGCTACTGCTGCTGCTGCTGCTTCTGCTACTACTACTACTACTTCTACTTCTTCCACTACTACTATGTAGTAGGCATCCTTCAGTCTCGTAAGACTGTGGAGTTGCGCTCTAAGTGTTTATTCTGGTACAGAATTGGGTGTGGCTGGCCATTCCGACACTAGAATGACAGTTCATAGGCCTAAGGCAGAGGGCACAGATGAAATCTGACGCTGGCTTGTCTGCGTAGGCTAGGGCCTACAGCCTTTCTTCTCTTTGCCTCGTGCTGCTGAGCAAGTGTCTCTTCGAACTTGGAGAGACATTTCTGCAGTCTGTCTCCAGGCTGACTGTGCAGGGGCTGTTCCCAGTTGTTCTTGTCAATGTTCAGGGTTTTTAAGTCCCTCTAGCACACGTCTTTGAATCACAGCTGTGGTCTGCCTATGGGACGTTTTCCCTGCACAATTTTTCCACAGAGGAGGTCTTTAGGGACCCGTCTGTCGTCCATGCACACATGACCTAGCCAGTGCATACATCTGTTTCAGTAGCTGTAGGCTACATGCTGGTGCATCCAACTCCTTCCAGTAAAAAGTTGTTTGGGACTTTGACCCGCCAAGTGATGTTCAGGATGCGTTGGAGGCAACGCATATGAAAAGCATTGAGCTTTAGCTCTTGTCGGGCACGTTAATCCCAGGATTCACTGCCGCACAGGAGGGTGCTAACGACACAGGCCCTGTAGACAGCCTACGGATTTTTGTGCACTCAGTTAACTTACTGTTGTTCCATGCTTTCTTTGTCAGTCTGGTTGTACCTGCTCTGCCAATGCGCTTTTAAATTTTTATTTTGTATTTTTATAGGCCTACCACTTTATGTCACCTTATGTCACAGCAGATTTCTCTGCGTGGGCTGCTCTCCCGGGGAGAGCGCGTCGCCACAGGTGCAGCGCCTACCCATTATTTTTTTCCCCTCAGGGATGGTGTCTAAACAGGACATCTTTGTGCATGCTTTTTTTTTTTTTTAATATAATTTTGTCATCCGCTCCTACCGGCACACGATGGCCTGCTCTTCCGAAAGGCGGAACGGGGTTTTAACGTGATCTCTGCTTGTTGAGGCTGCATCAAGTGAGAGGGTGCCTGAAATAGCTGAGCCCAGGTAGGGCCTACACGAAGTCATGGACGACATGCAGTTCATGGTCATTGATGCTTATGGTTGGGGGAGAGTCAACATCCTGTCCCATGACTTGTGTTTTCCTCAAGCTAATGGTAGGGGTCTAAGCCCAAAGTCTTGGCAGGCATCGCTGAAGCGAAACATGAGCAGCTTTAGGTCCTCAGCTGAGTGGGCAGTTATTGCTGTGATACAGGTTTGCATCCTGGCTCCTACCCTGTTTGGATTCTTCTTGGCTGTGATGCTGAAACAGGCATTTTGTCCTGCAGTTTCGAAGCCGGTCAGAGGGAAAGCTCTTCATCCTCTCCAGACT
>CM060330.1:19807563-19840063 GCA_030674155.1 Stramonita haemastoma
GCCATCGTGTGCCAGTGGGAACAGATGACATTTACAAAACTGCATACACACGGGGACTGGATGTAAAAAAGCACAAGAGTGCTTATTCCATTATCCTCGATATAAAAGAATAAATAAAATAAAATAAAATTAAAAATAATAAAATAGTGATACACACACACTGCAGTGTGGTGTGTGTGTGTGTGTGTGGGTGAGAGAGGAGAGAGAGAGAGAGAGAGAGAGAGAGAGAGAGAGAGAGAGAGAGAGAGAGAGAGAGAGAGAATCAATTGTATACATGATGATGTATTTATGTATGTATGTGTATGATGGATCGGTTGTCTAGAGGTAACATGCCTGCCTAGAAAGCGAAAAGTCTGGGTTGGTGGTTCGAATCCCGTTTGGGCCCCAAACTTTTCCCCCATTCATTAGACCATGAGTGGTGTCTGGGTTCTAGTCTTTTGGATGAGATGATAAGCTGAGGTCCCGTGTGTTACACACCATTATCTAGTGCACATAAAAGAACCCAGGGCAACAGGAAGGTTGTCCCTGGCAAACTTCTTTAGAAAAAAGCCACTCTGTTAGGGAAACTAATACAGTTGCATATGGGAAAAAGGAAAAAAAAAATCGGTGGCACTGCACTTGTGGCAACACGCTCTCCTCAGGGAGAGCATCCCAAATTTCACTCACAGAAATCTGCTGTGACATTAAGAGGTATGAATGAATCCACAGATTCTAATGTTTGTTGATATTTCTGTAGGTCCAATATTTTGGGTGAAGTACAGTCCAGCTCTGCATCAAAACTTTCAACAACAAGATCGCTTCTTGTTTTGGGTAAGCAGTGTGTTTGTTTCATTGTTTGCTCTGGTAGTTACAAGTAATACAAGTAAAGTACGGAAGATTGAAATTGAAATAATGAAGAGTGAAGTACAAGAAGCGTAAAATGTACTGTGGTGCATTTGTTTCACCTGCACAAAAATTCAAAAAACGTAGTTTTGAAAATAAAGTAGTAGTATGAGATAAGTTTTGGTTATAAATGAATCTAGCCTCAAACCAATTGAATGGGAACAAATCAAGTAGTGTTTTCCATGTATACAAAGCTGCCTCCATTACTATTTATGTGCTTTCCGGAGACCAAATTTCTTTTGTGCTTAAGTTAATATGTCCATCATCCTCCATGACCAAGTGTCACCCACTTTTTTAGGTGTTATTTCAGAAGCCCGTGCACATAGTTCATTTGGAATACATCTCTTTTGTGTGACTGCTATTTTTGTCAATCATTGGCCCTTAAACATATGTCTTTGTTTCTGTGATGATAGGGTTGTCTTACTCACTCTTTAAGTTTGAAGCTCTCATAATTATACCTAAAAGGCACCACATTCATAGTATTACAGGTGCACATATCAGAATAAACATTCAACCCCCAAATATTATGGAGCATACCCCAGCTCTTCTGAACCTTTTTACCCCCTCCCCCTCAGAATGGCAGATATGTTGTATAGATCTATCTTTATAGACTTGTGGTTTTGAATTTTGATGCTTTGTCCTGCTATTGCCGTATTGGCACTTTGCAGGACTGCTCCCTTCTTTTTCACTCATGTCCAGTAAGACCCTGATAATTGTACTCTTAGTTTTTCTTCTTCCTGTTGCTACTCTGCTGCTCTTCTTTTCATCTTTGTCTTTTTTTTTTTTTTTTCCCTTTTTGAATTCTTTTTTTGAGCATGTTGTATCTGCTTACATGTTTATTTAATTGTATTTGATTTATTTATCTTTTTGAGGGCTGGATGAAAAAAGTCTTTGTATTTAATTTAGAAAATAAAATTTCTTTATCATGACTGTTAATTTTGGTTATTGTTTCATCAGTCTGTAAAAAAACAATCATGATGGCAGAGTAGTGGTCTAGGTGGTAACGCGCCTTGCCTAGAAAGCAAAAAGTCTGGGTCGGAGTGTGCAGTGGTTGGTATCCCGTTTGGGCCCAAAACTTTTTCCCCATCCATTAGACTATGAGTGGTGGTCTGGGCGCTAATCTTTCGGATGAGACGATAAACCGAGGTCCTGTGTGTTACACATCACTGTTTAGCGCACGTAAAAGAATCCACGGCAACAAGGGGGTTGACCTTGGCAAAATTTTGTAGAAAAAAGCCACTCTGATAGGGAAACAATACAGTTCACTCACTCACTCAGTCCATGTCCCAAAGGACGTAGGGGGGACATGAGAGAAGACGCAACAGAGATCTTTTTCCATGCTTCACGATCCTGTGTGGCTAGTAGGAGGTGTTGCAGGGGTTGGGCGGTCCAGTCTGATGTTGTCAACCCATGATTTCTTTTGGCGGCCTCTTCTTCTCTTGCCCTTGACTGTTCCTTGCAGGATGGTTTTTGCTAGGGTGTTGTGTCTTGTGGTGTGACCAAACCACATCAGCTTTCTCCTCTTTATGGTGGAGAGCAAAGGCTCTTGGGGGCCCACACGCTTCTTGATTTCTTCTTTCACATAGTTATTGGTCTTGTGTTCTTTGTATGATATTTTGAGGAGTCTTCTGTGGCACTTGTTCTCGAATGCTTGGATTCTCCTCTCTAACTCTGCTGTCAGAGTCCATGATTCACAGCCATATATAGGAGGATAGATATCACGAGGGATTTGTAAAGGTGGTATTTGGTGCAGAAGCTGATGTTGTTGCTTCTGATGATCTTCTCGAGTCTGACTAGAGCAGATGTTGCTGTTGCAATGCGAGCTTTCACTTCAACAATACAGTTGCTTACAGGAAAAAGAAAAAAAGAATAGGTAGGTGCTGCACTTGTGGTGACACGCTCTCCCCAGGGGGAGCAGCTCGAATTTCATGCAGAGAAATCTGCTGTGACATAAGGTGGTACAAAATACAGTAAACCCCCCAGAAAACAAAAACAAAAAACTGTACTTATGTCTCCAGAAAAAGCTGTTGAAATCACAGAAAGAATTCCACCCGTGAAAGATTTAAACTTATCATTATTTACAATACAAGGCAGTAGTGAAGTCACATAGGGATGAGAAACACCTGAACATAAGTTGCCCCTTTCACACCACTTTCTACTTGACTGAAGTGACTCAGTCAGAAAGATTGCTGGAAGTACCAAAAACAAAATCTACAACAGCTGTGAGATTTTTTCAAATCAATTAAATCAAATCAGAGACAGCTATCTTCTGTGATTCATAAAAAAATTACATGATGTATTATGGCTTCTTTCTGAGATTCTCACACCAAATATTCATCTCAACAGATGAAAATAAACCATCAGTACCTGAATAAAATTTAATTGGGTGGAAAATAGATTCTATAAAAGTTTTCACACAGGAAGCTCTCTCTCTCTCTCTCTCTCTCTCTCTCTCTCTCTCTCTCTCTCTCTCTCTCTCTCTCTCTCTCCTCTCTCTCTCTCTCTCTCTCTCTCTCTCTCTCTCTCTCTCTGTGTGTCTCTGTGTCTGTCTGTCTCAGTGTCTGTCTGTCTCAGTGTCTGTCTGTTCTTGTCTCTCTGTCTCTGTCTCTCTCTGTGTCTTTGTCTCTCTCTTTCTCTTTTCAGGTCTGCTTGATAATTAACAAATTTTATTTTGTGCATGTTAAAAAGGCTATCTGCAAAGTTTTAAGTATGCTGCTGATTTACAAGTGTTTTCTGTAGGGTGTGTGGCAAGTTGTGGGTTTCCAAACATTTAGGTTGTTGTAGCAAGACTAAAAGAGATGGGAATATTGTTTCAGGTGATAATGAGAGCGGAAAGACAACTCTGATTGCCAAGCTGCAGGGTGTAGAAGAGCCCAAGAAAGGTGCTGGGTTGGAGTACTATTACATTGATGTCCGTGATGAGTACAGGGATGGTAAGGGGTTCTTTTTTTTTTCTTTTCTTCTTTTTCGTTGAATGCTAAGGCAGCAGCTATTGCTGTCTGTCATGAGTGAAAATGCTTTGCACTGCCGTTAAGCACCTGACTTGTTAGGCCCAGCGCATCTGACTTCAGTGTGGGAGAGAATTGTTATCTTTGAAGTCTTTTTGGAAAAAATGCAAGAGAATGGACCAAGAAGGCAGAAGATAAACAAGAAGAAGGTGACAGGAAGAAAAGAACAAGGCAGAAACAAAGAGGGATAGAGAGGAGGGAATTCCTAGCACAGAATTTCCAGAAGGTGGGAATGCTATTATACTGGTAGGTCCATCATCATGGCATCATCATGGGGGATTTTTTCTTCTTAAATTAGAAGGTTGATATAAGTGTATACTTTTTAATGAATGAAAACAAATTGATCTGAGTAATGCCCAGTTTCAAAATCAGAGTCTATGCAAATGGCAGGTGGAAAAGTAGGCATGTCTACCTGTATGACTTTTTATTAATTTGAATATGAGTTTCTGGAAAAAAAACAATTTAAGAAGAAAAGAAAAAGACCAGCAGAGAGATTGTTCACACCATACTGCTGAAGGGATGTAACTCTTCCATGCTGTTGAGTTTCCTTCTCTGTGTTGCATTGCCAGTCTTGAGAAAGCAGTGTTAAACTTAGCGAATAAAACTTCTTGACCAAAGGGAGATCTATATTGAAAGCAAAGTTGGATATAATCATATGGAATGTTACAGCAGAAAATAAAAATCCAGATTTTTAATTGAGAGATCTTCAAGAAATCAAAGAAACCAGTAAGATTATTTGAGTTTTTGCCAAAGTGCAAACAAAATATGAAATTCTTAGTCACAAGCTGAAACATGGCACTTAAAACAGTTCTCTTGACAATGGATATATACAATCTTGACTTCATCCTCAGAATATTTTTTATACATATGCATTCAGAATATGATAAGATTAACATACTTATTACCTAAATTAATTCAAGTTAGTTGGCATGATTGAGAAAAAGGACAATGGTTGGTGACAATAACCACAATTGAATTGTACTGAAAACATTCTCCTAACATCAAGCATTTTCTTTCCTTCTCTTTCAGAGCAAGCTCGGCTGAATGTATGGGTGTTGGATGGGGACCAGACTCACACTGGACTGCTGAAGTATGCACTGACAGAAGAGAACTTTGAAGACACCATGGTGATGTTGGTGGCCTCTATGGCTCAGCCGTGGTCCATAGCTGAAACCCTCAACCGGTGGGTCACTGTGCTCAGGGAGCATATAGACAAACTGCGCATCCCTGCTGAGAAGATGAGGGAGTATGAGGACAGTTGTAAGTGTTTTGGGCTGGAGAAAGGGTGGGTTTTAATCCTATGCTGTATCAAAGCATGTGTTATGGATAGTGTTATATATGAGCTAGTGACAAAAGGTGGACCCAGAAAATGCCACAATAACTCAAATTTTGAAAATCTTTTTTGACAAAATCAGTTTTGTTAGATGAAAAAGTAATGACTGTTCTTCAGTAATTTACATGTGAGAAGATAACCAAAGCCTTCTGTTGTGAGATATCTGGCTGATAAAGAATGTTTACCAATGTTTGACAGTTATTACGCTGGACCTATAAAGTATTTTTACAAAACATCAACTTGAATAAGAGTTTGTGGACAAAGAAAAACACCAAAAAAAAACCATTGAGGAGGAAAAGAAAAAGACCAGCAAAGAGAGTGTTCACACCATACTGCTGAAGGGATGTAACTCTTCCATGCTGTTGAGTTTTTTTCTCTGTGTTACATTGCCAGTCTTCATGAGAAAGCTGTGTTAAAGTGAATTAAACTTCTTAACCAAAAGGAGATCTATATTGAAAGCAGTTTACTTAAATATTACTTACTTACTTACTAGTTGCATTTCAAAAGTTAGAATATGAACTCAATTTGGGATTTGTAAAGGAAAAATAATTAATTGAATAGATTATGTCAAGACGCATGTCCTATGTAACAACTGTCGAACCGAATGACACGATACGAAATGTGCACCATGATTTCAGACATTTAGCATAAGGAATAACAAAATTTTGTAAAAAAAAAAAAAAAAATTAATCTCAGCGTTGTGGGAAGATGATTTTAGTATAAAAACAATCCCTGCTTATTTTTTTAACTGATTTTATATGGTTCGAATACAGGAAATTCAGTGTGAATCACAATAAAAAGTTAAACCCAACCATGTCAATTGGCCATCCACATCCGGTTGCAGAAATTCAGGTGTTTTTGGTATACTTTGTAATGTTTTTTTCCAAAAGCAAAGGATATTGTGTTTGATTTTATCATATGTATCTCTTTGATATTAACTTAAAGCAGTAAACAAAAAATAATCAGACAGCTACACCAGGGAAAACAGATATTGCTGACAGACAAATATAGGGTATTGAAGGATCACCTTTTGCCACTGGCTCTTATATCATTAGGATGTATGTTAGTGATCAATGTGTTGAACTTGTGATGTTGTAGTACTTGAGTTTCAGTCACTGTTGATGTTCATGCTCAAGGGAATTTTCTTCTGAGAGTCAGCATCAATTCTGACTTGATTCTCCTGATCCCATTTGTATGTGGATGAGACTGTAAACCAAGGTCCTGTGTGCAGACCTTCTTGTAACATCTTGAACACTTGTTAAACACGTGTCCATCTGTAAAAAGGGATTGTGGCATGGATGATGCAAGCAAGCATGCATGTGTGCACATGTGCATGCATGCGCACATGCTGAAACAATTTCAAAGAGTATATCTGTGTTGTGTGAGTATATGTGTGTGATGTATGTGTGTGTATGTGAGTGTGTGGAGCGTGCGTGCGTGCGTGTGCATGCATGTGTGTAAGAAAGAAATTTGTTTTTTTGTGGAATTCTGTCTTCTTAGAAATTGCATTGCTTAAGTTTTATTTTAACAAATTTGGATACTGATGAAAGAATAAAAGAGTAGCAAATATAATATGCAGTACATAATGGTAAGTAAAAGGTTCGGAACCCCCCCCCAAATGAACTGTTTTATGAATGTTGTTAAGAAATGGAAATCGCTTTGTGTTGAAAAAGCAATATGTACTGAAGTGATGACATGATGATGATGATGATGATGATGCTCATTGCCAAAACAAAACCCATAGAAATCCACTCTCTCCTTGAAAGACAAGACAAAGCAAACAGAACCACCTAGCCAAACAAAAAAACCCCTACAGTTATTCATCAAAGCTGTGCATTGCCAAAACCAACCAACTAAAACACCCCAAATAACCAAAGGCAAACAACCACCAGCTCATTTAAGAATTGCATGTATTGCCCTTTTCTTTGCAGTGGTACGTTTCTTCCAAGACTACTCAGAGCCTGAAGCCAGTGAGGCCAGCTCGCAGACACCTGTGCGTAAAGTGGCCAACCCTTTGCACCCCACAGCGGCCTTGTCAGATGAGGAGAAAGTTGTGCTACCTCTCGGGGACAATGTCCTCACCCAGAATCTCGGAATTCCCATTGTTGTAGTTTTAACAAAAGTAAGAACTAGTGAGCTGTTTTTATTTAGTGCGTGCGTTTGTTATGGTGGTAGGGATGGTGATGGTGGATAGTGATTTTGTTTGCTTTTGTTTGTTGTTTTTTTCATATGATATTCTGTCTTGAAATACAGGGTCAGTGACCTCAGGATGGGATAAAAATTTAGGGAGAAGTTGCTTGCATGTATGAACACATATATAAATTGATTTGTACAGTCCGGTATGTGCTGCAGCCCTGGGGGCTAGTTGGCCTTTCAAGGCTTTGGAGAACATCTCCATGTCCTTATGCCCACTTGGCCGAGAGAATGGGGATGTACTGTAGGCAAGGCATCTCCGCTATAATCAAATTTCTGCCCTATTTCCGAAACAGCATCTGCCTCCTCTGCTGTTTTGGAGGTCGTCGTCAAACACGACGGACAAACAAACAACAACAACAATTCATCTACATTGGGATTGATGGGGATGGTTCAGAGAAAGAGAAATGTGAGATGCGTTTGTGTGTGTGTGTGTGTGTGTGTGTGTGTGTGTGTGTGTGTGTGTGTGTGTGTGTGTGTATATGTGAGAGAGAGAGAGAGAGAGAGAGAGAGAGAGAGAGAGAGAGAGAGAGAGAGAGAGAGAGAGAACATAGTCTAGCTTTTTCACTGTTAAAATGTGGCTGTTTTTCTCTTTGCAGAGTGATGCAGTGTCCACACTAGAAAAGGAGCACGATTTTAGGGAAGAACATTTTGATTTTATTCAGCAGTATGTTAGAAAGTTTTGCTTGAAGTGTATCCTTTTTCAAGATCGCAAAGGACAGCTTAAAAATGTTTATTTTTGAAGCATTTGCCTGTGGTTGACTAACATGAGTTAACTTTACATAAACTCAGCTGACAGTAGAGTTGATTTTATACTTGTTTTAATCTGTATACAGTTTTAATCTGAGAGTAAAAATTTGATGAGGTGACCACCCCAGTAATTATGTCCTCTGTGGTCAGCAGGGCTATGAACAAGAAGATTGGATTGGATTGGATTAGGCTGAAGAGGAAGGCTGGAGAAGCCATCTTATGGTGATGGAATTGCTGCTGTTGATTATGTTGCTGCTTGATATGCTTACCATTAAGGCTTTTTTTTTATAGTTTATTTCTTAGTTTGTTTTGTATGTGCTGTGTTTTTCATTGTGATAGTTTATATTGTGATCGTTTATGTTTTAAAATTGATGACCATCAATGATAGATGGTAAAAAAGTTGTATCAAAAGACTTAGTTTTTTCTCCTTCAAAATTTGTTTTATTCATCATATTCGGAAAAATGGCACTGTCACTATAAACAAAACTGTGTTGTGTTATGCAATTTTTAAGGACACAAGAAAGAAGAAAACTTCCTTGTCTACAGGTTCCTTATATATCTTTCTTGGCAATGATTGCCCTAGATAATGAAACCAGGGAATTCGCTGAGGTGTTGAAAAGATTGTAAATCGTCACTTAGAGTTTTAAAGTTGTCTTAAATCTGTTTTTGGTGAGGATGAAATGAACCTGTTTTCCTTGACTTGGCCCAGATGGTGCTGCTTTGTTTTACACTTCTGTGAAAGATGAGCACAACTGTGAATTGCTCTACCGCTATCTAGTCCACAGAATATACGGGTTCCCGTTCACCAGCCCGGCCTACGTTGTTGAAAGAGATAGTGTGTTTGTGTAAGTACTCAAGTTGAAATGTATGGAATTAATTGTTTGTTTAAGCACTTGCTTCTGTTAAAAGATATGGATGGAATTGTGTAGATTGTGTTTGTGTAAACGCTAGCTTGTGTTAAACGATATGTGACCTGTTTTTACAGAATGAATCTTAACTTGCAGGCAGTGAAAAGGAGAGAGGCCCTAAAAAGGGAAAGTAGGGTATGCTTTGTCAATTTTGATTTTTCATCAAAAATGGAATCAGTAGGCATTAAATTTCATATGTAGTTGAAAAGGTGAGATTCGATTAAAAATTGTATTTAAAGCATTGTTATCAACCTGCTATGGTGTTAGCTAGAGTTGTGAAAACTTTTAAGCTGATTTTCTCAGAATGTGAAATCACTATGTCACCCATTTCAAACACCCATCACGGCAGTTTACCCTTTCCAAAATCTGACTCTTTAGTTAGCGCGACGCTGGCTCTGTTATTCTGTGACTGACCCTATCCATTCGGCTACACTGTAAGCGAAATTCCATAGCACAGCAGGCAGGCTGGCTCAGGCTCCCTACTATTTCTCTGTATTTGAGAAACCCACGCTTTCCGATTAATGCGACAAAAGTTTTCATAAAATCTAAAGTTATGTTTCTATGTGAATGTTTATAAGTGCCCAGAGTTGCTCGATATACATGGATTACTCTGTGAAAGAATGGTGCTGTAAAACGATCTGTAAGTAGTAAATGTAACAGCTTGAAGTTCCTCATTTGTGTTATTCAGTGTTCGTTGTCTGTGTATGCTTCATGTGTAAAGCATCTCTGTTAGTGTGTGTTGTGTTAGCAGTGTAAGAGTGTGTGTGTTGTGTGTGTGTGTGTGTGTGTGTGTGTGTGTGTGTGTGTGTGTGTATGTGTGTGTGTGTGTGTGTGGTGTGCGCGTGCGTGTTCGTGCGTGCATGTGTGTGTGTGTGCGTGCGTGTTCGTGCGTGCATGTGTGTGTGCATACCACGTTCAGTGTAAGAGTGGTTTAGGGATTTTTTTGTGATTGTCTTCCATCCTCTGGTCACTTTTCTATTCATATAGATCTAGTGAAGAACAAATTAACAAACAAACAAAACGAAAGAAAGAAAAGAAAGAAAAAAAAAGCTTAGGAAAAGCACATTTTGTCTAAAATTAAATTTCAATGACAGCATTCATTCTCTCTCTCTCTCTCTCTCTCTCCTCTCTCTCTCTCTCTCTCTCTCTCTCTCTCTCTCTCTCTCTCTCTCTCTCTCTCTCTCTCTCTCTCTCTCTGGTGCGTGCGTGCGTGTGTGTGTGTGTGCGTGCGTGCGTGCGCACGCGCGCGCGCGAAAGTAAAATGTCGGGCGTGCTTTTTGGTTTTATGGAATAATTACTGCCTTAAATCTTTGCGTTGAAAAGTAATGTTATATCTTTAAAAGGGAAGTACATAAAGAGATTTGTACTTTGTGCACTGACCATCAGTATCATAACAGCAACAAAATAATTAGAACGCATAGACCTTTAGACCTACAGATAGGCTATTTTATGGACATCTCCTGGAAATCTGGCCGTTCCACAGGGGGAGGGGGGGGGGCGGGGGCGGGGGCGGGCTACGTGCCTTTAGGCGTGTTAGTCTGGTAGGCTACTGTGTAAGGAGCTACTTAACTTCGGTGCAAAAATAGCGCTGTTTGACTGGGACTAAGAGAGACTTTTTGCTATTCTCGCGTTGCAAATGTTATTTTGACTCTGGCATTGGGGGATGAGAGGAGGTGAGAAGTGATGCTGGTTTGTTAAGTTTTTCGGCCTCTGCCTTCTTTTCTCTCCCACTGCCGAACTAAAAGTGTTAGAAGGAGTTGGTGTGCCATAACTTTGGGAATTTTAGAGGTACAACAATGAATCGTACATCAAAAGAAATGTGATGATCTGTAGATTTGAGAAAAGAAAACAACTCAGTTTGACCAATTTATACCTCAATAACCCTCCTAGTCCTGATCCAGGATTTGCCGGGATTGAGTAATTACCCCCCCTAAGTCCAGATCAGGGATTTGCCGGGATTTACATACAGTAGATACCCATCACGCTGTGACCATCACTAATTGCTACCACATGTTAAACCTCTATCAGGCTAGAAGGAGAAACCCTGTAGAGTGTCTAGAAGTAATTGTGGCTGCTGGTATGTACTTAGAAGGAGAAAAAAGCCAGTGAGCATGTGTGCCTGACCTGATTTTGTGATGGAATGCAAAATCTAGGGGCAGTTTGTGTTCAGAGAGTTCAAATGCAAGAGGGTTAAGGTTTTTGTTGTTGTTGTAAAAACAGGTCACATATACAATTGATTGTGTGTATAAGTACACTAGCTTCTGTTAAAAGACATATGCAATAGGGTTTGTGTTTAAGTATGCCAGTTTCTGTTAAAAAAAGATGTACAATTGACTGTGTGTCTATGTACTAGCCTCAGTTAAAAGATATCCCATATGGACTTAGTTAGATTGTGTGTTTGTGAAGATGTACAATTGACTGTGTGTCTATGTACTAGCCTCAGTTAAAAGATATCCCATATGGACTTAGTTAGATTGTGTGTTTGTAAGCAGTAGCTTATGTTATAAGATGTGCAGTTGATATCTGTTTTGCTCTCCCCATGGTTATATGGCCATATTTTTTTTTATAGAGTAAGTTTATCTTTTGTGGTTGGTTAGTTGATTTGTTTGTTTGAATGTTTGGTATTTTTTGGTGGTCATGGTGGGGGTGGAAAGTTGGTGAAATAGCTTTGTGATCAGAGCATTAGACTGTGATTTGAAGTAAACTGAGGGTACAGGTTCGAAAGGAAACAGGTCAATATATATGAATAGGAAAAGACTTTAGAAAATGGACTTTTTCAAATACCTCGTAGCAACCATCTCTAAAGTCAGTATTGGTGGTCTAGAGGTAACGCATTTGCCTAGGAAGCCAAAAGTCTGGGTTTAAAGTGTGTGGTGGATCGATCCCTGTTTGTGCCTGGAATTTTTCCCCCATCCACTAGACTGTGGGTGGTGTCTGGGTGTTAGTCTTTCAGATGAGACAAAAAACCAAGGTCCCATGACCAGCATGCATTCGCACATGTAAAAGAACCCACGGCAACAAGAGAGTATCCCTGGCAAAATTCTGTATTAAAAAAAAGCCACTCTGATAGAGAAACAAATACATTTGCAGACAGAAAATGAAGAAAAAAAGGATGTAGTGCTCTTATGGTGATGTGCTGTCCCCTTGGAGAGCAGCTTGAATTTCACGCAGAGAACTCTGCTGTGACTTAAAGTGGTATACAATACAATGGGACAAAATACAATGAATACAATACATTCATTTCAGGAAGTCAAAATCAGAATTACCATGGCCAGGATCATGGTTTTTTTTCAGGCTTGTCTATATGGCACAGTTTTCAACTAACTGTACTGAGATTCCCTTGCTGTTTTTATTATTTTGGATGGAATTCAGAAACTTTTACTTAGTCTTTATGTAACCATTTTTTCCATGGTAACATCTCTCACTGGGTCTACATAGTCTTTTCACAGCAAACATAAAAACAAACTTTAAAAAATGCAATCACATTCGATTTGGAAAAAAAACTCAGTACATATTTTGTCATGAAACCAGGAACTGAAACTCGCTGTCTCTAATGGTTGAAAATTATGCCAGACCAATTTTGATGTACCAACCAAAGATTAGATGAATATATTCTTGTGCCTAAAAGCTGTTCATACAAATGAATTATGAAGTGATTTACAATGGAGGGACTGTTTCTGTGCAGGCCAAGTGGATGGGACAATGACAAAAAGATAAGCATATTGTATGAAAACATGACCTCAGTGAAATCTGATGATGCTCTTGAAGACGTGATTGTCAAGCCCATTACACGCAAGGTTGGTTGTTTTCAGCGCTAGATTCAACTTGGCTCTGTGTGTTTTGTGTGTGTGTGTGTGTGTGTGTGTGTGTGTGTGTGTGTGTGTGTGTGTATCCTTTTTAATCTTCAGGGTTGTGAAATTAAAATTAGATTGTCTTCAGGCTTAATTTTTTATCAAACCCTCTTTCAAGTCACCAATTTTAATGAGAAGCTCTTTCTAAGCATTCAAAAATGTCTGCACTTGTTCACAATAATCATGTTGCCAAAGTAGAGGAAGCACTGTGTGGTCACTTCCTCTTGATATTTGACCAAGGTGTTTTTGTTTTTTTAAAATTTTTAAAAAATATATTTTATTCTTTTATTTCAAGGATAATGGAATAAGCAGCACTCATGTGCTTTTTCACATCCAGTCCCCGTGTGCATGCAGTTGAGTCATTTTTGTCATCTGTTACAACTGGCACACAATGGCCTACTCTTCCGAAAAGCGGATAAATGTGTGCGCATGATGTTTTGATCAGGCATTTAAGTGTTATAATTATCAAATGATGGTTGCATGTGTGTTATTGTCTTCGATTTTATGTAAGTTCACTAGTGATATCAGGTGCTTTATAGGGGAAAGTGCTTTGTGGTGGGGACAAAATACCCTGCTGCTAATTTAACATACACACTGCTAATTTAACATACACAATACTCAGAAAACTGGGCATACACATTACAAAAATTCATATAGAACAAAACTGTGATATGAATTAACAACTGAATTATAGAAAATGTTCAGTTAGACTGTGCAAAAATCATTATGTAATATGCCTGTTTGAAATCCCTGAAAACAGCAAGAGATTTCTCAGGAAAGTAGGTAAAAGGGTTTTTTACTCTGGCATTCAAATATTAATATGAGTGTTAGTAATATAACCACCTCACATGCCCTCACAATTTTTGCTCTGTATAGATTTGAATATATTTAGTTTTATCCTGAAAAAGCCCACACCATGTATTTTTTTCTTGTGGTTGTTGTTGTGTTGGTGGCAGCAGCGTTATGCAGTGTAGCGTGATGGGTGTTGTGTGGCAGGTGGTGCAGCGAGACAGTGAGGTGGTGGCGGAGGAGGAGCAGGCTTTCCTGGTGAAGCTGCAGACCGTGCTGGCCAAACAGGCATCCGCCGCTGGAGGAAGTCCCGCAGGACCCGCTGGGGTAACTCTCCTCCCTGTGTGGCTTCACTGTCGTCAGCTAGCTGTGTGGATGTGCTTGTCTCCTATATGGAGTGTAGTGTGGTGTGTGTGTTTTTGAGTGTTATGCAGACTTCTTCTTTTCACTGAAGTCTGTTGGGAGTTGTTGCAGCACGGCACAGAAGAGCTGTTTATCAAATTCTCCTGTTTGTGTCAGTTTTTTGTCAAAGTAGGGGTTGGTCTTCCTGTTCGTTCTGCAATGAAACCCTGCTGGGTGGACTTCTCTTTCTGTATCAGTATATATTTGCTGTGGTGTTCTCTCGTATTGTGTTGTGTTTTGGTGTGTTTTTGACGTGGTGTGGGGTGTGGTATAGATTGGTGTGATGTGTTATAGTGTAATGTAGTGTGTAGTGTTATGTTGCATGATGAGCATAGAAAGCTCTTCTGGTAACTCTGTGCCCACAGTATTGTGAAGGAGAGTGAAGTTGTGATCATCACAACTTAGTCATATGAGGCTTTGCCTTTCCTCAAAAGGTGCAGGTTGTTATCAACACAAATTAGTTGTGCACACCTTTGGTTTGTGAATTTTATAATGTTTTATTTTTACAAATTGTAAAAGTTTTGGTTTTCCAAAATTGGTTGTACAAGGCTTTGTTTTCCATATATTGTGAAAGAAAATGTACGTCCTCACAAGTGAGTGATATAAGTCGGTCACTTTTGTATGGTTTTATTGTTAGTCTGAAATTGTGTACAAAGACTTTTGTATGGTCTTATTGTTAGTGTGACTTTTGTACGGCCTTACTCTTAATGTTAGTCTGAAATTTTGTACAGAAGAAAGTGTACAACAGAAAAAGAAAACAGAGTTTGCATTGCATTGGCTTGTTGGACTGAAAAAGGGAAACGTGGTGTTGCAGGAAGCCACCCCCTCCCGCACGACTCGACCTCAGACCCAGCGCACTCCTGGAGACAGGGCAGGGGGTGCACAGACCTCTCCGCTGCGAGGAAAGGTGCCTCCAGATCATGTATGTATGCTTTTTCTGCTGTCTGTGGTACAATCTGTTCAAACCTTACCAGCTGATGTCAGCCTCCCCTGTCTTGATTCCAAGCCTTGGCATTGTAGGACTATGGCATATTTTACCACCATAGCACCAAAAGAGAGGAGTTGTGTGTGGCATCAGGCTCAGAAAAATGAAAGAAGGCTGTATCACTGAACAAGAACCATCATAGCTGCCATGTGCACAGGTGTAGCTTATAGATAGTCAGGGCAAGGCAAAGCCCAATACATTTCAAAACCCCATCAGAGGTACATGAAAATGTTAGATATCGCACATCATTTATTCAGAACATGAAACGTGGTGTGACTTTATAGGGACAATAAACGCCAGTCATAAATGTTGTCAATAAAGCAGTTTGGATATTTTATCAAGCGGGAACTGACATTCAGACATGGGTTCACATAAATTATTTCATATCTGGATAGTAAGAACTTTGTATTTAATTTTTGCATCATGTGCATACATTTATATGTGTGTTTGTATGCTGGTATGCACATCAGAGCAAATGTCATGTGTGTGTGTGTGTGTGTGTGTGTGTGTGTGTGTGTGTGTGTGTGTGTGTGTGTGTGTGTGTGTGTGCAGGACAACAAAGCAGGAGGTGCAGGAGGTCAGGCCACTGAAGGCATGCTGGCCAACTTCTTCAACAGCCTCCTCAACAAGAAGACAGGCTCTCCGGGGGTCGTCGGCAAAGGTTATTTTCACATATTCTCTCTCTCTACATGTGTACTGTGCAGTTGTCATTTGCAGCAGAAAAACATGCTGTGCTTAGTATTGGAAGGTATAGATCCAAGTCACAGTGAAAGTGTCTAATCAGGACTTTTTCTCCTGGATTGGTTTCATTTCCTTCTGATGAGATTCTTGTATACATAAATCTTTGCATAATTTCTTTCAAATATATTAAAAACTTGTCTGCCTTTTTCACAGAAAAGAAGGCCGGCTGTTGCCCTGGTATAGATCCCATGAACATACCCAGCGTGCAGTGTGTGAACTGGAGAGGGATAGGCTCAGCTAGGCTCTCTCTTCTCTCCTCTCCTTATTCCCTTACTGGGTGGGGTGCGTAGTGCCTGGTCTTCTGTGCCTGTAACTTTACAGATGGTCTGACTGCTGACCTCAGCTGATGCATTTTTGACCAGAGCAGCTCATTTTATTGTGCAAGTTGCATGCTGGGTATGTTTCTTTTTCTGTAACCCTCCAAAAGCTGACGTTATGGGATTTTTATATGGGATTTTATGGGATTTGCATATTTAATCTCATTCATGTACCGTAAAATCCCTAGCATAAGCCCACCATCTAGCAAACGCCCACCCCCCACTTTGGGCCAAAAGATGTGCCCAGGGGTAACTACCTAGCAAACGCCCACCCTGCTTTTTTCAAAGAGACTATGCTAACTTTCACTAGGTTTTGTGTACACTTTTCTAAAAGTCATCTTTTTCCCCTTCTTTACCTTTTTGTGTTTCTTTCCTTTTTTCTTATTCTTTGTCCCCTCTCCTCACTCCCACCCATCCACAACAAAGTGACTTAAATTACGACATGCTTTTTTCCACTGATGTCTTTTGTCTGTCAGTGACTTACGGGTACTTTGACGATGCTTCCTGATGGCCGGAAGTTGGTTTTTGAATCTCTCTGTGCCATTTTTGCAAAATGCCGAAGCGACAGTCCTTACACTGTATCTTTCAAATTGGAAGCCCTCCAGTATCTGGATAACGAAGTAGGTGGGAATGTTTCAGAGTGTGCCCGTTTTCTGTGGATAGGAAGAGGATCAGGGAATGGAGTGAAAACAGAGATAGACTTGAACAACAGTACAGAAAAGAAACAGAAACGGAAACTGTCAAAAGGACCAGCAGTTAGATCTAAACATGTCGACCAAGGTGTGCTGCATTATCTGGAAGATGAAAGATCTGAAGGCAGGGTATTGTGAAACAAGGACCTACAATGGAAAGCGGTGGAACTGGAAGGTGCTTTCAATGTGGTGGGCTTCTCGGTATCAGACATGTGGTTAAGTCACTGGAAACAGCGCCACTTGGTGTCTTGTCGACAGGGAACCAGCTCAAGCCAAAAGGTCCCTGCAGACTTTGAGGATCAACTTCTTCAGTTCCTACAGAATGTTCTGGCCTTCTTTGTCTCAAAGTCCCTTTTTTCTATTTTCCTTCACTTCTACTCACACAACCTAACTTACATGCTTTCGGGGTTTGTATTCGGTTTGTATTCACTGAATTACAAGGTTGAGCACAAAAATTACTTTGTGCAAAGGGGTCTATACCTAGCAAACGCCCACCCCCCAATTTTGCCATAAATCAGTGCACAAGGGGGGGGGGGCGTATGCTAGGGATTTTACGGTATATATATATGCTTGATAGGAGTTACGGCTCTGACAGGTCTGCACTTAAAGTTGACCTGGGAGATTGTAATAAATCCCCATCTTTAATTCATTAGATGCCTTTGAGATTTGAAGCCCTGATTTCATGAAGCCATGGGATTATGTAATTATGTTTGCGTATGAGAGAATTTTTTTTTTTTTTTTTAAAAACAGTTTTGCCAGGGACAACTCTGTTGGTACCATAAATTTTATGTGTGCTAAGAGTGTGTTATACACAAGAAAGACGAGCACCCAGACCACAACTTATGGGCTTGTGGATTGGGAGTAGGTGGGTGGGTGTAGGAGTTTGAGATTAAACCAGTGACTTGTGTATTGTATTGTATACAACTCTGTCACGGCAGATTTTTCTGTGTGAAATTCTGGCTGCTCTCCCAGTGTAGAGCATGTCACCACAAGAGCAGCTCTCTGAGTCTTTTTTTCTCTGATTTTCTTTTCTGTGTTTCCCTTTGTTACCTCAAGACCTTCTGTCTGGCTATTGCAGCCAGTATTCCACCTTCTGCCTAACTGGGCTAATAGACATCGTCACACTGATTTCAGAGAAAGCTGCTGTCACACGGGACGCGGCAGCAGAACTGGAGAGACTGCGAGGGAAGAAAGGGGCAGCAGAGAACAACTGCTCTGATGCAGCGTCACCAGGATCGTCGTGAAGTAGCATGGGATGGCCGTCTGTCTGTCAGTGTCTGTGGAGCAAAGAAGCTCAGCATATCGAGACAGTCTCTTCCTCTACCACCAGTTTTTAGCTGTGCTATCCCTGTGCTGTCTGCTCGGTGTTTGTTTGTGTGAGTGTGACATTAAATGGGTAGTTCTTTGCTGAGATGTGTGACTTGAGATAAGAGAGGTAGAGTGTGCGAGTATGTGGTGTGTGTGTGTGTGTGTGTGTGTGTGTGTGTGTGTGTGTGTGTGTGTGTGTGTGTGTGTGTGTGTGTGTGTGAGGGATGGAGGGAGGGAGGGAGGGAGGGAATGAATGAGTGACTTAGAGAGAGAGAGAGAGAGAGAGAGAGAGAGAGAGAGAGAGAGAGAGAGAGAGAGAGAGAGAGTTGGAAAGAAGTATGAAAGGAAACAAAGTAAATAGCTTTTTGACTGTGTTAGTTCGATGTTTGGGTATCATTTCAAGGAAAGTTTGTCATCACTATTATCTCTTATCACAGAGACTGTAGATCAGCATTATAAATAAAAACAAAAAAATCAGCTGGAATGTGAAATAGGTTGATCAACTCTGTTTTTCTGAAGCATTATCTGTAAGCACTCGTCTGCTTTTTAAGTTTCCATGAGGTATGAAAGGGACAGTCCAGCACATGACAGTCCAGTTTCTGTCTTAGCAGTTTGGGTCACCAAGGTAGTGTCAGTTGCAGAGAAAGTGCTCCCACACAGGCAGTTGTTGAACATTTTCCAGCTTAGGCTCCTGAAGGGTCTCATAGAATATGCACTGTTTTCACATTTCACTCATCTGGGAATTACTTTTAGACTGTCCAAACACCCTTGAGGAGATAGAAAATAGTTTGTCGTGAAGAATATTAGCCTATGTCTCTGCTAGAGAACTCTAAGCTGATACTATTTTTTCTGAGGATAAGAGAAGAAGCACTGAAATAAACATGGTATAGAATTGATCATAAGAAATGTAGAAACCAAAGATTTAGCTCTTAGGATTTGTTAAGTACAGGACATGTTTTCTTAAACATTTTATAAAAATAAGTCATGTGATCATTTTGGAAATGTGCTTCTAGCTAGCTTGAAACTGCTGCTGTGATGTTGTAAATGACTGTATTTAAATTTGAGATATACTCTGTACAGGCTTTTAAAATATGTGCTGGAAGTTAGGGAACTAAGTGTATGTATGATTACAGTATATGTACATGGTTGGTTTTTAATTCCCACCCTAGATAAGGTAGGTTGGTATGATATGAATTCATGTACTTAGGTTGGGGATGCTGGTAGGAGTTGAAAACTTGTGTATGCAGAAGCAGTGTGCAGATGTTGGTTCCAGAAATAAACTCCCTACAAAGCATTCCTTGACATGTTTAAAGTGTTTATGAAGACATTTGATCCAATGTGAGTTTATTTGCTCCAGAAGCATTTTCATTATCTAACAAGCTTCACCATTTTTGCTCTAAATAGTTTTCAGTTATTTAAAATATTTACATTATCAAACTAAGTTCACCTCCTTTGCAATAAATAGTTTTCAGTTATTGCTATTAGATGAAATATTCATTGTCATGATTTTAATTTTATTTTGTGTGGAAAGAAGAGGAATGATACAAAATTTCTATATGGCTGAACCACATATTTTTGGGGATATGAAATTCTGTTGCACGGAAAGCTGATAGTTTTTTTACCTGATTAATTCCTGGGGGAGTTGTTTGGGCACTGCACTGAATTTTTCAGGCGGTGTGTTGTGGGTAATATGAATCTGGTAGAGCCTCTCCCTCTTCAGGTAGTGTTTTACATCTCAGGTTAATATGATGTGAAATGGAATACTAATGGGGATGTAGCTATGTTTCTGTATGACCACATTTCTATGTGGGTTCAGTCACGAAGAGGCTCATGTGTTAAGGTGAGCTTCTCACAGAGTCTTTTTGATCAGTCTATGTCTGTTTTTCTTTGAAGTAGAATGTGCCAGATTGACGTACAGCCCTATCTTACAGATGTAGCCATTGTATCAAGTTCCAGTTGATGTTGAGTGTATGTGACAGTAACACTGTAACATAAAAAACCTGCAAGGTTTTCGTGAGACAGACCTGAAACAAACCTGTGCTCACTGGTTTTGTAAATGAAAGAAAGTACAGATCATAAAGGGTAGAAAGGAGCTGGAGGATTTTATAAGGGAAGGTTTATGTTATGGTCTTGTGAGTGAAAGAAAGTGAAGATCACTGGGGAATAGGAGCAGGGAGATTTTTTTTTTTTTAATGAAATGGTACACCAGGCACAAATGAAATGAAAACACCTTTTTGCTGTCCATCCTTTCATAGTAGGTGATTTTTCATGTGAGTAATGACCACTGCCATTTTCATTGTCTTACAGCAATTGTTATCATGACCGATTCCTGACTTTAAAGTTTTATTGTGTTATTTTGGAATGATTTTTTGTTTGTATTGGTGTGTATTCCATGATTGTGTGTTTAACTAATTACATTGTGTCAAGCGGTTGGATGGTTGTGTTTCAAAGAGAGTTTAATATATTCAACCCTGCAAAGAAACAGGAACATAGTGTGGTGGAACTTTTTTTAATGTTATTTGTTTCTTTTCTTTGTTATAGATGTAAATAGCTTCTGCGCTTATTTTAGTAGTTTTGTCTGGAAGATTGATCATCAGAGTTCAGTCCCTTACAATTTTTTTTATGAGCATTTGGTTTTTGAACGTGGGGTGGGGTGTAGAAGCTCTATATATAAATGTCTGAAAAACATGGGGCAATACATGCTCACCTAAAGCTGGGTTCTCAACGTTTGGGCATTTTAAGCTCACCTTGCTGTTTATCTCTTGGTGGTGTGTGGTGTGTGTGTGTGCGTGCACGTGCGCTGAGCTAAGCAATCTGAATTCTTGTAGCTTTTGTGGCATTGTGTGTATTGTGTGCGTCATGTAGCATAATATGCACATTCTGTAGCATATTATGCATTTTTTTGTGGCATGTTGTGTGTATTCCATGGAATATTATGCATATTCTATGGTACCTTAGAGGTATTTTGTGGCATATTGTGCATATTCTGTGGTATTTTGTGCATTTTTTGTGGTACTTTGTGTGTATTTGTGGCATATCGTGGTGTATTCTGTGGCATATTGTGTGCATTCTGTGGCATATTGTGTGTATTCTGGCTATTGTGTTATTCCATGCCTACTATCCAGAGTAACCCTCTGTGTTCCTCCAGAAAAGTGATGTTTTTGACCAAGTGTCCAAGAAATCTTTTTTTTGTGTGTTATGGAAAATTAAAATTCTAGCATCAAATTTCATTCAGAGCCAGATTGTAGCGAGCGATTTGTATAGATCTGCCTCCAACATCTGGAAGTGCAAGCAGTAGCTGACGGAAAGGAACAAAAGACCTATGATTTTGCAGTTATAGGACTAATGCACAGGAGCATCAGAATGTTTTCCCATTTGAAAAGATGGCATATGATAATGTAAGTTGTACTATGAAAAAGTAGTGTTTTTGTGAAGTTGCAGTAGCACCCCTAAAAGTTGGTCAGTGTCCCTGATTTTGAGTGGCATTGTCCCTGAAAGTGTTGAAACTTTAAGGTAGGCATGCCTTGTATTCTGTGGCTTATTGTGTGTATTTTGTGTCGTATTGTGTGTATTATGTAATGTATTTGCTCCCGTAGTCTGTAGCTTACAAGCAGAATAGTATTTCTGCAAACCATGTGTGTTCTGACAATTATGAGCACTTTTCTTATGGGACTAAACAGGATACTCTAATATTGTGCAATGAACAAAAAAGACTGTCTCTGCTGTTCAAAGATGTGTACTGCTTATTTGATTACCAGTATGAAATCATGAATCGTCATGTGTCTTGTTAATGTATCACATTTTCTATATCTGAAGCATAACAGGAAAGAATAGTGAAGTGTGTTGGCAGAGATACATTTGTTACTGCTTAAACAAGAGACAATTTTTTAGGTATACATCTCAAGTAAAGATTTGTTGTAGAAGCTAGAAGGAACTGTGGGGAGAGCTAGACAGCAGAAAGGAAGAAACCCTGGTCTAATGGTTCAACTTCTTACACTGTCAGAAATGAAGGGAGAAATCATGCTGTAGAAAGTATCCATCTCATAAGCAGTTGTTTTTTTGTTGCTGCAGAACTGAATATTGTATGTTGGTTATCACTTAGTGTGTATGGAAGCAGCTAAAGATGGCTGGGTAAGTCGGGATGGTAATGTTTAGAAAGGTAATGAGAACAGTGAATCTGGCTTCAGACAAGAGAAAAGGATTCTTAAGAACAGGGACTCGGCCTATGAAGGTAGGTTTTTCATGTGTGATTTGGAATACCACCAGAGAAAGGACAGCTTTAGAGATGTTTTCTTTTCTTTATTTTTTCATTTTTTAGATTTTTTTCAGCATTTGATGGTAGTGTTTGTTTCCTATGTTGTTTATTTTTCCAGAAAGCAGTATGGAAAAGTTCTGATCGTACGGCTAGATCACATGTTTTCACAACTTTCTTCTTTAGAGTGTTATCTATCTCTTGTCAGTTCTTTCCCTTAATTTTCAGTTGCTGGTGTTCTATGGATATTTGTTTTGGCAATGATTCCACAAGTATTAAATAATTATGTCCATTTTGAATTTTTTCCCCCCGGAATACCTTCACATGCCTTTGCGCCAGCATTTGGTACCCGTTCAAATTAGGCTGCATCATTGTTGCTGAAAAAATAACCCTGTAACAAAACAGAAATTTTAATGAAGAAAAACACTTGCTTGCAAGTGTGGTCATTTTCACAATCTGTCGCCTCTTTTCGATGAATCATTCGATGCCATTGCTGTCTTTTAAATAAATTTCTTTTTTCTTGGTTTTTTAATTTTTTTAATTTTTCTTTATTAACATTTTTTTTTCTTACAGTTGCTTAGTTTTCTGTTAGGTCTGTCTCAGTGGGGGCGGGATGGCTAGGTGGTCAGAGCACTCACTTTCTCCATGTCAAAGTTAAGCAGCATCGAGTGTGGTTACCAGATGGATGGGTGACTGTTTGCGCGCCTTGGCTTCAGTACAGCCCCCCCCCCCCCCCCCCCCTGCCCCCAGTTTACCCAGCTGTAAATGGGTACCTGCGCTCTTTAGGGTCGGAAGGTAAAAGCAGTGAGGGAGAGAAGATGGGTGCCACCCTCAATATGCTGGCCTCTAGAGAAGGTGAGGTCTCTGATGCCTTGCTTCCATATGACCACATAGGTTATGGGACACCTTTACCTTTAACTTTTACCTGTCTCAATCAAAGGAGCTCAGTGAGAAGGCCATACATATCATATCAGGTAACGGAACTGTTTCAGCCTCGGGAATGTTGGTGGAAAACCTAAATTTGAGATAAGAACCAGTTAAATAGTTTGTCTCTGATGGTGATGCTGGGCATTCCCCAGCTTAAACACCCTGGTGGGTCATCTAGAATGGGCATGCAGTCTGTCTCACTCTTCACCCTGGAAAGTACGGGGAAATAGTTGAATTTTGTTTAGAAAGCTATCAGAGCCATTCAGCGAAATGCTTATTGAAATATCAAATTTAAGAGGTTTTTTTTATCCCGAATCTACCAGAGATTCTATTGGTGTAAGAGAACTGCCTTCAGGCGTGGGAGATAGGCGTCAGTCTGACTTTAGCACTGATGTAGGCGTAACTTGATTGTGTATGGTGTGTGTGTGTGTGCGTGTGTGTGTGTTGTTCTTTTGGTTGTTTTTGTCTTAAAGAAAGCCCAAAGCAGACAACATGACAGCGCTGTAAACTCCTGTTTTGTCTGTGAGAGAGTAAATGTGGAGATTCCTTTCCTATGAGGCATGTCTTACCACAGTCAGACTGGATGGTAACTGTTGGCTTTTGCAGGGCTGCATGTAATATGTTTGTTAATTTTATAGAAGAATTTTTTTTTTTTTTTTTTTTCAATCTGAAAAAAACCCAAACTAATCTGCATTGTACTTGTTGATATGTAAAAAAAAAAGTTTTGAGAGAAAAGTAAAAAAAAAAAGTATATTGTTTCATTCTTTTGCCCCCCCTTCATGTACAGTTTTTATTTTGCAGGAGTTGTTTTTGTCTTGCAACTAACCCGTTATTCTAAACATTGTGCTGATATGAGTACTCAAAGTCATTTGAATCTGCAGTGTGTACCAGTATGTGTGCTTTATCAAATGTATGTCTTTGGTGGCGTCAACTTTTAATTAACATTTGATGCTAATTTTGCTACTTAACAGTCGTTTGCATTCTAGAAGGGTATTCCTTTCACAAGGTGCTTTTGTTGTTGTATTCGTTTTCCTTGTTGATAGTGACATTTTTATTGATGGTGACTGAGGGGGGAAGGGGAGGAAGAGAGAGAGAGAGAGAGTGAGAGAGAGAGAGAGGGGAGAGAAAAAGAGAGAGAGACGTGTGTATATGTGACGCTCCACCACGGAATGAGTCGCTTAGCACAATACCCAATTTTGCGCTAGGAGCCATTAAAGGAAGTTGGGGGTCAAATTGTCAATTTTGAGATTTTGATTGATTATTAAACAATATCCGTTTATCTACCTTATAATGAAATAATCAAGGCATGATTTTTATTCCTTTTGCTTTTAAATGTGTTTTGAAAATACCCAAGCCCT
The DNA here is from genome assembly GCA_030674155.1 of Stramonita haemastoma. Taxonomy (NCBI): domain Eukaryota; kingdom Metazoa; phylum Mollusca; class Gastropoda; order Neogastropoda; family Muricidae; genus Stramonita; species Stramonita haemastoma. The sequence goes on from CM060330.1 coordinate 19,832,260, forward strand.
CATTCTGACAACCTGTTACGAAAATAAACTGGCCCGTTTCTCATTTTGTCACATCCTACAGTCTATCATTTCAATTTGTAATAACTTTGCACAGAATTGTCCGATTTTCTATCTGTTTTTTGTATTTGATAGCCACTTTATTGTACATTAGTAACATGTCAATAACTAAAAATTGACCTCTGGTGCACTCCGACTTATTATGTGGTGGAGCGTCACATATAACCACTGCAGTGGACAAAGAAGGCAAGTGATAACAGTGAAATGTGATTATTCTGGAAGGAAGTCACTGCATTCACATAGAGGCATTATGGATCATTGATCTTGTCATAACACGCCTGTTTGAAAGTGGAAAGTTGTGAGTTCAGTTCTTGTCTGAAGCCAGACTTATCCCACTTACAAGAGCATGAATGGCGGTCCTGGTGCAAGTGTTAATGAGATAGTGACCCAGTGTCCCATGAGCAATGATCGTACAAGAAGCCATGAGAACATAAGTGTTGACCTTTGTAAGATTCTGTGAAATAAAACAACAGATAAATTACCAAACCTAACACAAAAGCAGCCCACTGGGGAAATAAATGCACCTCAGATGAGAAAAGCTTCTGTAAACTAGTCCTAAACTTCTTGCAGTGGAGTGCATGGTGACTAGATTGTATGCAACATTTTCTGACTAAAGGTTCGTCTCTTTGCGTTCTTTAGAGTGTGATGTGTGATGCCTGGTCTTCCCCTGTGTTTGTGCTTCTGCAGGAGGTCTGGCCACTGGCCTCAGCTTTTTTCAGGGTTGACTTTGCTGCATGGACAGCCAGGCCTGGTGTTGCATGTGGTCAGTGGCGGAGTTTGGAAGTAGAAATAGTGTTCCACCACAGATTTCTTCTTGCTCATGTGCTGAAGCAGAAATAGTGTTCCACCACAGATTTCTTCTTGCTCATGTGCTGAAGTAGAAATAGTGTTCCACCACAGATTTCTTCTTGCTCATGTGCTGAAGCAGAAATAGTGTTCCACCACAGATTTCTTCTTGCTCATGTGCTGAAGTAGAAATAGTGTTCCACCACAGATTTCTTCTTGCTCATGTGCTGAAGTAGAAATAGTGTTCCACCACAGATTTCTTCTTGCTCATGTGCTGAAGCAGAAATAGTGTTCCACCACAGATTTCTTCTTGCTCATGTGCTGAAGCAGAAATAGTGTTCCACCACAGATTTCTTCTTGCTCATGTGCTGAAGCAGAAATAGTGTGCCAGTGCATAGTTCTTCTTGCTCACGTGCTGAAGCAGAAATAGTGTGCCAGTGCATAATTCTTCTTGCTCATGTGCTGTAGAAATAGTGTGCTAGCACAGAATTCTCCTTAAGTGCTGATCAGCTGGTCTGTATTTACATGAATCTCCAAAAGAATTGTTTTGCTTCTTTCTCAGTTCAAGAGTTGCTACCATCTTTTTTTGAATTAAAAAAAAAAAAAAAAAAAAAAATTTTACTTCCGTAATAAGGTTTCCATGTCTGTTCAGCTCTGGTTTGGCCTCTGTTTCTTGGGATGGTAGAAGGCGAAACACCTAAACTGTGTTTTTATTTTGAGACCCATTGTGCTGTGCATGAACACATCTGCAATAGTTTGCTGTCATTGTACTAATAAAAACAGATAGCTGAAGTGCATGTTGGTGATTGCCAACTCGTTGAAATCTGAGAATTGAATTGGTGACAGCAGGTTTTTTTCTTCTGTTGAACAGTACCATATGGGCATGTACATGTTTGCTTACAGGTTCAGGTTTGTAGGGATGCACATGTCTGCTGTGGAAATGGGTTGGGTTGCTTTTCCAAGTGCCTGCAAGTAAATAGCTGTGGTTGAGTGGTAGATATGCCTTCAAGTACTTGCAAGACATCTCAAGTAGAACCGGTTGAGTGATGAATTAATGCTTTAAATGCTGGCAAGGCATCCAGATAGTTACGGATGAGAGGTGAATCAATGTTATGGTTTTGAGTTTGATGAATTAATGTTTACAAGGCTTCCTGAATAGTTAGGTTGACTTGAGTCTGATAAATTGATATTTTGAAATGGTTGGGGCCATCTGAATAGTTGTGTTTGAGTGATAATGCTCTTGAGTGCTTGCAAGGCTTCCTGAATTGTTACGAGTGAGGGATGAATTAATATCTTCCAAGTGCTTACAAGAGTGAAGAAGACATTGTTAGGAGTTGTAGTCAAGTCTGATGATTTTAAATGCTTTCAAGATACTCTGAATAAATATGATTGAGTGATGCTTTCAAATACTTGCAAAGCATTTTGAACAGTTATGATTGAGTGATGCTTTCAAGTACTTGCAAAGCATTTTGAACTGTTATGATTGAGTGATGCTTTCAAGTACTTGCAAAGCATTTTGAACTGTTATGATTGAGTGATGCTTTCAAGTACTTGCAAAGCATTCTGAACAGTTATGATTGAGTGATGCTTTCAAGTACTTGCAAAGCATTCTGAACAGTTATGATTGAGTGATGCTTTCAAGTACTTGCAAAGCATTTTGAACTGTTATGATTGAGTGATGCTTTCAAGTACTTGCAAAGCATTCTGAACAGTTATGATTGAGTGATGCTTTCAAGTACTTGAAAAGCATTCTGAATAGTAGTAGTTACAGTCAGGTGATGAATAAATGCATTCAAGTTCTTGCAAGGCATTCTTAATTGTTACAGTTGAGTGATAAAGGCAACCTGGATAATTAACGGTATCATTTGATGATGCTTTCAAGTATTTATTTACAAGACATCTTGATTAGATATCATTTTATGATGAGAAACATGTGGAAAGATGAGTTATTTAAAATATTTCAGGAAATAAGGCTTTGCCTCATTTTTTTTTTAAATGAAATAATTTTTTTTAAAGATTTATTTTCTGCTGAAACACTGTTAACCCTGTGATACTTGAATCAGTGAAAGTAAGGGGAAAATGCTTGGTCTGTTTCCAAGAGGCAGTTGATCTGAACTTTCAGGTCAAACTTCCATGTCTGTGTTTGAAACAGTAAGGTGTATAGTTTCCATAACAGTCCATGTTTCTTCAAAATAGTTTCATTGACTTGGAGGTATGTTGGTGTGGTTCATGACTAATTATTAGCTGAAGTCTGAGAATGGCGTGTGCTGTGTTATAAACTGTGATTCATGGAATGCGTCATGCAAGTTTTGTGACCAATTACGCCTCATGTGTTATTCAATACTGTCATTAACCCTCTTGCATTTGGAATCTCTAGGGCAAAACTGTCCCTAGTTTTCACATTCTTTTTGCTAGTCTAGCCTCAAGATGAGTAAGTGTGAATGAAAGCGCTGCCAGCATCTCAAGACACTGCTGAAGATGACTGGAAAATAATAGTTATTCCCTACCAACATTTACACCCTTTTCCATGTGTGATGACCATGGCATGGAATGGAAAAGCACCGTCATGTGCTTCTGATTCATCTGCTCCCGTTTCCAACACTAGCATACTGTCTGAGTGCTGCTGTTTGCTCCAGTTACACATACAGAAGGGTTAAGTCATAGTGACAGGGGGTTGTTGATGTGTAAGAGAACATAGGATGTGACAGTTACACTTAAAAACTAAGCAGTATCAGTTGTGTGTTGCTGTGTAATGCTGTGAGTGACTGCATGCTTTCAAACTGCATGCCTTCCAGTCCCATGTGCTGGGTGAACACTGCACAGCTTTTGCTTCAGTGTGTGTATCTGGATCTGTTTGGAAAACAAAATAACAAACAAAACATTGTCAAACTAAAGCGGATTTGTGTTATTGGATAAGTTTTAGAGAGGAAGTGAGAGAGCAAGTTGATGAACTATGGCATGAGATTGTGTGTGTGTGTGTGTGTGTGTGTGTGTGTGTGTGTGTGTGTGTGTGTGTGTGTGTGTGAAATACACTAAGAGGCTAAGAGTGTATTGTATCGTGTAGTTTCACACCAAAAAGATGGCATCACAACGTTTATTGGAGTGATAAAGGTTATCAGAGTCTAAAGGTTTTAAAAAGATGGCATCACAACGTTTATTGGAATGATAAAGATGATCAGAGTCTAAAGGTTTTAAGGATCATGTTATTGTTTGGGATGAGTAATAAAGTGGAATAATATGGTATTAGAGATAAGTAGAAAAAAGTTTTTTTCAGGATCATTTCATTCCTTGGGTTTTAAAAAAATTGTTTTAGCACATTGATGGAGTGAATTTCAACTAACTTTTGTATTTCCACTTATCCTGGAAAAGCTGATTGACAAAAAATGTCTATGAGCTGATGAATTATTGGATCTTTAACATACACATTTGATCTACATGTCTACATACATGAAGGGAATAACGATACTGGCAGGTCTGCCACGCTTCCCACGCTTAATTTATCAGATGCCGCAGCCTAGATTAGAACCCATGATTTAATGGACCCATGGAACTGAAGTTAAATGGTCTAAACCACTTGTTTTATTGTGCTTGTTGAAGTCAGAATCAATGCTAAATCAAGAGGACATACCTTTGTGGTTACTGAACCCATGTGTTAATAACCCTCAGATTAAGAGTCTGATAACTGTAATCTAACCCTTGGACCATTCTGCCTTGCTAAAATCTGCTAACAGATTTTAGTGTTGACTTTTGTGAACATTGGAATTTACACCCCCAGGCCTGTTAATAGTGTGTAAAAGGACTGTCTTAAAATCAGTGTTTGTGACCATGTACTTCTGATCTCTCTCCATTATGTATTTTTTGAGTTTCGGTTTTCATTTTTTCCCTTACCAATAAAGGAAGGTATCTGGTTTTATCAATTTATGTGAGACTTGAGCTGCCTTGATAAGGGTAGTAAAGTGTAGGCCTTCTTAACCCTAGTAGCGCTGTTCCCGGATTACTCCGGAGTGACGTAGTAATGCTTTCTGGCGGCTCCCGGAATATTCCGCGATGACGTCGGTGATCGTAATTGAAGGCTTTCTTTCGCTTTCAAAGGTCATCCAATGAACGTGAAGGCCATTGTAGGGCCGCAGAAATGGGTGAAGGTCGTCCGCAGTCGCAAGCAACGAGGATTCTGATTGGTTTAGAGGTGTATTTTTTATTTTTTTTGGACGAACGTCGATCGCCTGAAAACAAAATGGCGGCAAAGTGTTTGCGCTCGTATCACTCGAAGTATTTTTCGAGTTTTTTGACGATATTGACGGCGATGAGGAGTTTTAGAGGCTGGATTTGGTTGAATTAAACGATAATAGAGACGATAAGGTAAGGATTGTGAAATATTTTTGAAAAACTTCGGAAAAATTGATCGCGATCGGACTGAATCGAGCGGCGCTAAGTTTTGTCCAAAGCACTTCATAGCTACCGGGCGATTTCGATGTCATACATTGTTTTACTTTATTTTAACGCAACACGGCTTCGAAATAACTGTTTTTAAGTCATTTCTATATGCTGTCGAGTACTTTGCATCACACGAAATCAAGCGATTGTCGTATTTTCGTCATAGAACGCCGCCAGTTCGCACGAAATAAGTGTTCACCGCCATGACGATCGCGATCGCGTCGATCATTTCGCTGGACTTTTCCGAGTATTTGACGACCGATAAAGCCACGGAAGCTCTTTATTTTTTCAAAACTTATGTCAAGAGACAGTATTTATCGAATCATGACATTTTTGCACCGCAACAACATTGCATATCGTGTTAAAATCAATCTGGGTCACCGACATCGCAACAGTGATTGGTAGTGCACGCGCAGTTTTTAAACTTTATTTATTTTTTACATTATCATAAACACTACATGCTGCTATAAAATTTCACTCTTTTAAAAGCTTGTTATCTAAGCTTTCCAGTGATTTACAACTTTACACACTTAGTTTAGTTTTACATATCAATATCAGGAGTTGTTTGACCCCACCCTACTGCAAATCAACAATGGCTGCTGTTAATTCAGCCAGCAGCACTGAGTACCGCTGCCGTTATTACAGCGCTACTAGGGTTAATGTTTAATTCCCTGTATGAGTTGTCTTTGTGGAAGGGAGAGAGAGACTGAGAGAGAGAGAGAGTGTGTGTGTGTGTGTGTGTGCGTGTGCATGTGCTTGTGTGTGTGTGTGTGCGTGTGTGTGTGTGTGTGTGTGTGTGTGTGTGTGTGTGTGTGTGTGTGTGTGTGTGTGTGTGTGTGTGTGTGTGTGTGTGTGTGCCTGCAGATGTACATGCACTTGTGAATGTATGTGTGTTTGTCCTGTGAACAAATAAGACAAGAGGAAAGAAAGACTTACTCGTTTTATGAACAAAGAGACAGTGTTTGTGTACTAAACATGATTACACTTTCAAGACAGACTTTGTATCTGCAAACTGGTTTTCAGTGTAATTTTCTCTAGGTATGTCATCATTTTTCCTTGCTATATGATTGGTTTTGAGATTTCTTCCTGAAAGATTGATTCAGATGTTTCAGATGATGCTGGACATTGTGAAAGAGATTGCAGAAATATGGGAATGCAGGAGAAATGAGCAGATGTCTCTGAGGTAGTTGTTATATTTGATGCTATGGATTTGTATTTTCAGTTTTTCCATGATTATAAGTTTTTTTTTCATAAGTTGCTGCAGACATTGAAAGCTTGACCACATCATCTTACTCTATATGACAGGAATGAATTATATACTACTTAAAGGTCTTGTTTCATCAGATTTTTGGGGCTGTGTAAAGCGGTCCACTTGGAATGAAAGGAAGATGATACTGAATTTAAAGGGATGGAAGAGAGAAGGGGAAAAAGAACAGCAAATAACAAGACAAGATGTGCAAAGTGTGTGTGTGTGTGTGTGTGTGTGTGTGTGTGCGCGCGCGCACATATATGTAGTAGTAGTCTGTTCACTATTTGTAATATTTGAGGGGAATCCCAGGGAAGAGAGGAGAGGGTCGATGGTGTGGTAGGTTTTTGTGTGTGTGTGTGTGTGCGCGCACGCGCATGTGCATGTGTGTTCCATTTAAACGTCATCAATAACAATACTTGTAACATTATCATTTATGTTCAATACATAGCAAAGTTAAAGCGAAAAAGATACGAGGAAACAACAAGAAAATGTTGCATAGTGGTTGGTGTGATGGGTTCCAAACTGGAAAGTCATACCATGGTTTCAGGTCCCATGAGTCAGGATTTTTTAATGTTTTTTTTAATACTCTGGCCACCAGTAAGTTTCCTATGGGTTTATTGGGAAGACTGGGACCATATACAGTCGAGCTTCATCCATTTGCATGTAATTTTGAGTTGCTCAAATTCTTTGACGAGACCAACTCAACAGGTTGTGTCTCTTGGAGCCTGTTGATGTGGGGATTTAAAGTGTAGGGTACAGCCCTGTCGATTAGTCTCAAAGCTGGTGCACTCTATAACCATAGCATCATTGTGACATCAGCTTCATCATAAAGGAAAAAATGTCTCTGATTCGATGGACTTGGCTGCTCCAATTTTATGGTGACTTCAGTTTTGGTTTCCCATAATTTCTGTGCTTGAGGTGGATAGGGTTGGAGGTTCATTAGGGAGGGTTATTTGAGGGACATTGTGGCGGTCACCACCCCAAATTGATTGGTGTCTCACCCCGTCTGGCTTTGCGGCTTGTAGCTGTTTATTGTTGTCTGTAGGCTGCATAGTAGATTATGTTCTGAGTGTGATCAGTTATCTCGGAACAGGTGCCGCTGAGTACCACTAAAATGGCCTAGGAGCAGTGCAGTGCCATAGTATTTGGTGGTCCCACAGTGGCCTAATATTAATGATGAACTCCCAATGGATCTCTGTCCCTGAGGATGTGACATGGCAAGATTATTGCATGGCTGGAATACAGAGATCAGAATGAGCTGCATGGTAACAACAGGAC
>CM060330.1:19850063-19872563 GCA_030674155.1 Stramonita haemastoma
CAGGGAAATACATTAAGCCCTACATTATTTAATATATATGTCAATGATATAGTTCAGTATATTGACGAGAAAGATTCACCATATATAACTTTGAGAGACCGAATTCCTTGTTTACTATATGCTGATGACCTAGCATTACTATCAACAACCAAAGTAGGTCTTCAAACTAAATTGAATAAACTTCAAGAATACAGTTCAAACTGGGGCTTAAAGATAAACAAAACCAAAACAAAGGTAATAGTCTTTACGAGATCACCACCTAAAATTCCCATACATTTTAAGTGTGGAGGCATGTAATTGAAACAGTAGAAACTTACAAATATCTAGGTGTCATCTTTCATCAGAATGGTAAGTTTCAAGCAACACAAGAACATTTAGTAAAACAAAGTAATAAAGCATTGTACGCCTTTAAAAGAGCAGTTCATGGACAAAATTTAAAGACTACTATAATAATGCGTTTATTTGACTCATTAATAACTCCTGTTTTAACTTATGGAGCAGAAGTTTGGTTTCCTTTTTGTTTTCATGGGGAGACAGAATTTCATATTGATGAATTGTTCAAGACATGCTTATCAAATCAGTTTCTGTATGAAACTTTTCATATAAAATTTTGTAAACAAATACTGGGAGTTCATAAAAAAGCATTGGTACTACCCACTCTGGGTGAATTAGGAAGATTTCCACTGACTCTTAAAATCATATGCCAGATAATATCCTTTTGGATTCATTTAACAGAATCAAAACCAAACTCTTATATTAGAATAGTATACGATTATTTGTATCAGACGAATACATGTGATAAATGGATCAATACAGTAAAAAAAAAATCCTTTACACAATTGGGTTTAAACGTGTGTGGTAAAACCAGAGTACTTTTGATGTTCATCAGTTAAGTTATGCTGTTCAAAGAAAGCTTCAGACTATGTATAAAACAGTCTGGAACTACCAGAAAAAACAGTTTGCAAAACTAAAATTTTATGATTTTGTAACCAAGGAATACAGACTGGAACCATATCTTATTAACTAAGAAAACAAAACTCATAAAAATACTTTTTGTAAATTTCGCTTAAGCTGTCACGATTTAATGATAGAGAAAGGGAGACACCAAAATATGCCCAGAAAGGACAGAAAATGTAAATACTGTAACAAAATAGAAGATGAATTTCATGTACTCGATGAATGTGTGTTATATGATGAACTCAGAAACAATTTGTTATTTAAAGTTAAAACCAAAGACAAAGAACGTAAAAAACATATAGATAAGGTAAGCGACATAATCGCAGTTGATATATATCAAGCAGATATCATTAGATATGTGAATGAATGTTTTGAGAAAAGAGAAAAAGAGAAGAAGAAGAATGCAACATGTTTTTAGTGGACATCATTTTGGGCAGAAAGATAATTAAAACTGATGTTTGTTTTGTTGTGTCAAATAAGTCTGCATGACTTAAATGGCAATAAAATATTTGAATCTTGAATCTTGAATCTTGAATCTTGAATCAACACACACACACACACACACACACACACACAACACACACACACACACACACACACACACACACACACACACACACACACACACACACACACACACACACACACTCTCCTCTCTCTGTCTCTCTCTATCTCTGTCTCTCTCTCATTTTCTCCACCTCTCCCTGTCTCTTACACACACAGACACACACACCTCTTCCCCCCCCCCCCTCTCTCTCTCTCTCTGTTTCTCTGTCTATGTGTGTCTGTCCTTTCTTTCTCTTTCTTCCTCTATCTGCGTTAGTGCAGCCGCCGCTGTAGTCTAGTGGTTAGGGTGTTGGACTCGTAATCTAAAGGTTGCGGGTTCGATCCCAGCTTTCAGCTATGGTGTTGTGCCCTTGGAAAAGGCACTTTACAGCTATTTTCTCACCCCACCCAGGTGTAAAAGGGGTACCAACCTTGTGTTGGGGGTTAACCCTGCGATAGACTGGCGTCCTATCCAGGGGGAGTCTACGACTCTCAGTCGCTTAACGCCACAGAAACCGGGATAAGCACCGGCCTGATGAGCCTTAGGCTCGGGACAGACTTTAACTGCGTTAGTGCACATTTGTCTAGAAATATACTCATTTTTGCTATGTGATTACTTGGGAATAGAACCTCCTTTAGATTGAAGAAATGACAGAAAAAGTCATACTTGGAGAGCTTATTTCAGGGTAGAAATTGCTTAGTATCAAGAACTGAAATTAGTTCAAGGAGAGGCCGTTAAACAGGCTAGAATTGTTGAAAAATCTTCAGCTTCAGGGGGCGTTGCCCCGGACCCCCACAAGGAGCTCTGCCCCTTCACCCCGCCAGGGGGCAATGCCCCCTGGAACCCCCCCCCCCCACCTTTCACGATTTTTGGAGTCTGTCAATTCCTATCCCTGCAACACTGAAACTTGATGGGGCATCAGAGACACGCGCGCGGGATGTGCATACAGTAATATAAGGGGGGAATTATACTTAAATTGCTTCAGGATTGATTTTTTTTCTTCAGGATTTGGAATGTCCAGAGGACAAAAAATGTGGATTGAGAGATTTTTTTCACTTTCACCCATGTCAATGTGTTGTGATGTGAAAATCTGTCCACAGCAATACCATAAGCTATTCCCCCTTTCCAGCCCCTCCCCCCTCCCTTCCAACCTGTTATCCAGGAGGATGAATGTTTACTATTGTAAACTATTAGTCTCCTGGGTAAAGTAACTCACAGGGAGCTTTACACATATTTAGACTTTGAGAACCAGCATGCAGAGAAATTATGAATGAACAAATGGGGTGATCACTTAGATTGAAATTGTTTTAAGCGAAGTGCACACTTTAGGCCAACGATTGTTTTTGATTTAGCCCAGTTAACTGTGTAGAAATATTTCTTGTTATGAAGAAAATTTGGACCAAATGGCTATAGATATTTTCTTTTCAGCTGTAAAGTGTGTAGACATTGTTAAAATGTAAGCACTATTTGTCGATGGAGGTCTTTGAAAATTGAGAGTGAGGTCCTTGAAAGTCCTTGAAAAGTCCTTGAATTTTCTTCCCAAAGATCTGTATGAACCCTGCACATAGTTCTAGGCTCCTGTATTATTTAGCATAATGCTCTATACTATTTAACTTGATGCTTTATGGTCTGCCAACAAGTGTATCAAAAAGTGTCCTTGAACAATAGCTTGACTAGATATGCAAGTAGACAATTGTTGTGGTTAAGCAAATTACACATATAAGGACAGTGACATCAAAAAGGTATCCAAAAAGAAACAATTATTATTAAACGTTTGTATATCACACACACACACACACACACACACACACACACACACACACACACACACACGCACGCACGCACGCACGCACGCACGCACGCACACACACACACACACACACACACATACACACACATATAGATGTATACTATTTTTTGTTTGTTTTTTATGTTCAAATGGTATAGCATCATTAAATAGAAAAAAAACCTCCGAAACTTTTATGTATTTTTTTTTTCAGCAATGGGCTAGCAGTAATCACAACAAAAAGAAAGCCAACCAACAATAAAAAAAAAAAAAACCTACTAGAGTTTACAACTTAATGTGAGCCAATTCGGTACAAAATGATCATTTCTGTTTTTTTTTTTTTCGTTCTTATCTAGGTATTTTAACTACATCTAAACCAAACTCTCATCTTTAACATGATTATGTAATCTTCTGCATGTGTATATACACAAAGGGAATTAAAGGACTGGCAGGTCTGCACTTGGTTGACCTGGAAGATAGTATACCCCCCCACCTGTAATTCACCAGACGCTGCCAGGTTTCGAACCCGCGACTTCATGAACCCAATGGATGGAAGTCAAACTGTCTTAACCACTCGGCTATAGCGTTGGCCTGTTTTTCTTAAAATGGTAAATATGTTAAATGTAGTCGTGGGTACAGGGTGCTTTCTTGGAAAGTTGTCTTCACCATCACTTGTCCATTCTAAATTACATGATTATTATGAACAAGAAATATATTCCAGTGCTCCTAAACATTGATAGGAAAGCTCCAAAGTACGGACAGTCCTTTAAACTTGCTCTTGGTGCTCCTTTTGTTTTTTTTTTTTGCAACAGCTAATGGAACCTGTAATAAAACTGTGGACCTTCCTTCAGAGGAATACCGGCAACCTGCGTAGACCTATGCCGAATTTAATGGGGACAGAACATTTCTTTTGAAGAAGTTCAGGTAGAAATGTAGAATGTATTTTCTTAAAAGAGCTAGACAATTATTTCCCCAAGAATGCGTATTGACACCTATATATTAAACCTTTATAGAGATCCGAACAGCAATTGTACTTTTTCCTTTATGAGATGAACGAGGCACATTTTGACCCCCCCCCCCACACACACACAAATCTGCTGGTGTCCACAAGTTTTACCAGCAGAGTATGTTGACTTAGATGGGATGTTTCTTGACAATCATGATGCAAATTCAACAATTGTCATACCAGCTCTTAAAACAGAGAAATTATAATACGTTGGTAAATATCACTCATTATGATAATTTACAGATGAGCATATAATTATCATACCAACACTGAAACAGAGAAATCATAAGATGATACATTTTTGTGAACGTCAGTCAATATTTACAGTTGAGCACATTGCAGTAATAACGGCTCTTAATCATTCTCTTGATCGTCCATCTGATATCTTTAGAATCTACCTTTGCTCTTAATTATATTCTTGATAACTCGTTCCGCTTCTTTCAAATCTATCTTTGCGAAGATTCCAAGTCGCTATCATATGCTTTCCAGTCTCTAGATTCTAAAAAATGTATCCGGAATTATTTTACATAGCCTATTTGATATGCCATAAAGCAATTAGGCTTAAGAAGTATTCCAGTAACTATATTGGATACCTTCACATCTTGGATTTTTGGCAAATGTTGGGCTGCCAGCTGAACACCAAAAGGGGTAAAAGACATGACAGCACACCCATACATCTACATGTCCCTTTATCAGTGCAGGAGGGTTACTGTCTATCAGAACAAACATCAGGAGCAAGTGAACTTGATCAATTTAAAAAGCCACATCCCAAGAGTTGCATGACCTAAATGCGTAGTAGCGTGAATCTTTCCAAAAGTTGCACGCATTTTGCAACAGTAAGAAGTTTCTAGGTTGATACTACTTTTCTTTCATTTTTTTCAAAGTATAAAATTAAATGTGTACATATAGATTATTCTACAAACTGACATTCAACCAAAGGCTTAATCTGTTTTTTTTTTGGTTAAACGTCTGTACAAACGTAATTTGCTAATTTGAAATCTTTCAGTGAGTGTACTTCAAGGAAACCGAGTCTTGCATCCTCGTTAATTCTTTGCAATTTATTACTGCTCATCTCAACCAAGTTTTCATAGGTATGCAGATATATACAGAAGTTCTCCACAGTCATAAACCTGGTCTGACCATTGACATACGCAACAGCAACGACGGTTATTGTGATCAAGATTTTACAAAACATTGGACAGCTACAACCAACAATGAAATTTTGGTGATGAAAGATGTCTCTGTTCTTTGCATTTCCTTGTTGAGTGGGATGCATAGTGCCTGTCTTCTGTGCCAGGAGGTATGCCCGCTGGCTGCATCCTACACATTCCTTTCCTACTTCAGAGCAGCTCTTTTTTGTACAGGATACATCACTGGGTATGTTCGTGTTTCTGTAATCCATTGGACGCCAACACAGAATCCTTTACATGCATATTTGATGTTCTGCTTGTGTTTAATTACTTTCACTAAAGGAATAAAGGCACAGACCGGTGTGTATCTATTAGCTGACCTAGAAGATCTTTAAAATCCCCACCCTTAATTCACCAAATGCAGCTGCCGGGATTTTAAACCCACGACTGCATGGACCCACAGGACTGAAATCCAAGTGTCTTAACCATTTGGCTTGAGCGTCCATCACGGAAGAGATGGCCTATAAGATGGTTTATTCATAGCCCTGTGGATAATAAGTGGACCATGAGGGCAAGGGTTGATTGCATCACACTGTCTGCGGCAGACTCCCCTGACGGGTGCCACGCCATTCACGAGTCATTCGCCAAAAGGGGACAGAATCCAGGTTCCTCCCGTTACCGGTTACTGTTACTGGCCCTCTGTTTGAAGGGACCGTGGGGATGAAGAGGTTTACAGTGGACTAGGGGTGGCTGTCGGAGAGGAATATGCAAAGTACGATGGGGCATTTTCACCCCTTATGCGTTTGTCCATTTTAGCTGCACCCCCCCCCCCCCTTCTTTCTATCTCTCTCTCTAGCCTGATGTTAGCGCTTTGCGCATTGCGCCCTCGATCTGCTGACCCGGTTCGAATCTCGTTCGTTACGGTTTTTGCTCCAGAGTTAACATCGGTGCCAACTCCACTCCCCCAAAAGTACTTCGGATGAGACTATAAACCGAGGTCCCAACTGCAACACAGAAAATCTTCCGCACACGTTAAACCTGTCCTTCTTTTCGGAAGAGTAGGCCATTGTGTGCCTAAGGGAACAAATGACAAACTTTACAAAACCGCATACTTTGGGACTGGATGTAAAAAAAAAACCCAACCACATGAGTGCTCATTCCATTCCTCTCTCTCTCTCTCTCTCTCTCTCTCTCTCTCTCTCTCTCTCTCTCTCTCTCTCTCTCTCTCTCTCTCTCTCTCTCTTTTTAATCACGGAAAGGGTCGGATGAAAAAAAAAGTATGTAAATGCCTACTCTGTTACATTTGAAAAATAAAGATAATTAATTAATCAATTCATTCATTCATTCTCTCTCTCTCCCTCTCTCTCTCAGTCTGAGTAGGCTATGTGTATTTTTGTTCTGTCATTTGATTTTGAAGATGTTGAAATGAGCACTCTTGCGCTTAAAAAGTCTTCATTTTTTTCTTTTTTTAGCATCTAGTCCCAATGTCATGCGGTTTTGTTCATTCTGTCATCTGTTCCCACTGACACAAATGGCCTACTTTTCCAGAAGACGGAATATGTTTTAACATGTGCACAAAATCTTCTGCGTGCGTTCTCGTTAGATTCGTCCGAAGAACTAAGCATCTCTTATAGTCAGTCTGTCTCTTTTCAGTCTGTGTATCTGCCTATGAGCGTTGCGTCACGTGTGTGTGTGTGTGGTGTGTGTGTGTGTGTGTGTGTGTGTGTGTGTGTGTGTGTGTGTGTGTGTGTGTGTGTGTGTGTGTGTGTGTGTGTGTGTGTGTGTGTGTGTGTAAAGAACAAGGACAACTACATCCATTATTGCCATAGAAGGCTTGTAGGCACAAACGAGTAAACGACTCTATAAAGGAAAAAGTCACGAACAACCATGCAATCAAACACGTACTTTTCTAATGGTGTGTGTGTGTGTGTGTGTGTGTGTGTGTGTGTGTGTGTGTGTGTGTGTGTGTGTGTGTGTGTGTGTGTGTGTGTGTGTGTATGTGTGTGTGCAGGAGCGTGCGCGCGCGTGTGTGTTTGTGTAAGCGTGTATGTGTGTGTGCGGGGATGTTTATGCGTGCGTGCTAGCGTGCGTGTGTGCATTTGCTTCTGATTAGGTAGAAGTCAAGAAATTAGGAATGAAAAACGGTAAAAGAGCTGACCTTTTGGATAATTGATTGAATTTCATTCATTCATGAACTAAGATTTTTGTACGGTTCCATCGTCCTTCTTTGGACACACACACACACATACACACACACACACACACACACACACATATATATATATATATATATATATATATATATATATATATATATATATATATATATATATATATATATATATATATATATGTGTGTGTGTGTGTGTGTGTATATATCTCTGTGTGTGCGTATATATGTCTGACTGTCTGTCTGTCTGTAAAGGCATATATATGTGATTATGAATATACAATTATGTATGAGACAGAGACAGTCAGAGATACAGAAGAGGACCAAATAAAGTCTTTCAATGGCAATAACAGAAACAGGAGAAAGGCCTCGGCATCAAGCCTGACTTGGTGACAGGTGGGTTCTTGTTGCAGCACCCTCATAAAGCTGCTGTTATTAGTGGTGTTCACGCTATTCCTCTTGTGGTTTTTGAGGCTGCCCTCCTTGTTTTTGGTGCTGCACACGTTATTGGCTTTGCAGGTATCCTAAGCTGTTTGGTTTATTATTCCGTCTATAGTTATCTTAGCAATTTAATTTTAAAGCAAATTAGCCCATATTGGGCAACTTGTGTTTAAATGGTTAAAAAAATCTTCTGGTTCCCCCTCCCCCCTCCTCTCTCTGTGTGAGCGTGCGTGCGTGCGTGTTTGTGAGCGCGCGCGCGTGTGTGTGTGTGTGTTAGACACTGATACCTATTCATATTCCAGGCCACAATATTCTGCAAAACGATTCAATAGAAACAAACGAAGGAGGATTTCTCATCTATATCAGAACAGTGAATCTGTAACCTCCACAAGTGTTCACTATCTGTAACGCTACAAAGCAGAATAAAAAATGACCCAAGTCCTCATTAACTGAGCGTGTACTGCCCATCTTAGCTGGCTTCTGCTGCAGGAACCCAAGAGAAAGAACAAATGAAATAGATGGACAAAGTCGACCTCACTCTGAGTGTACAATCAAGGGAAATAATCCTACTAGGTGACGTCAACATCGATCTAGCTTTTAAAGTAAACCAAATAATGAAGCCCAGTTATTCACTCCCTTGATCTTCAAAAGTTCATGAATATAGTTATACCCACGAGAGTCAGTCCGAATTCGCACGAAGTAATAAACAACACAACCCCCCCCCCCCACATCTACGCATCAAGCCCACACAGCCAAAATCCGCGGCTACAGCCCCGAGGTTTTCTATTGGAGAGATCTCTTGTATGTGACCGTTTTTGCCCGCCATTAAGGTAGCTATATTCCGACTTCTCCCAAAAGGCGGAACGGGTTTTAACGTGTACGCAAGATGTTCTGCGTGTGTTTGCACACGGAACTTCAATCTATAGTATCATCGCAAGGACTTTGGGGTGAGTGGAGTCGGCATTGATGTTAACTCCAGGGGAAATATCCCCTCTCTGGAAGGCAGCTGAAACCTGGGATTGCACGGCAACAAAAAACTAGAAATTGATAAAACTAGAAACTGTTCCGCATATTGTAACCACAGCGACCATTAGGCTACCACGTGATAAAAACGGAAACAAAACCCTTGGAACCTAGCTACAAAACATTAACATCCCTCTTTCCGAAGAGGTGATGGATAGATTTTCTCCTTTAATATAAATAACTCCACTCTCCCTGATATTTATTCAAAATTACGAAATCAGGCTTAGCCACTGAATTGTAGATAAAATAAAGAGAGACATTCCCCGAAGTTTACATTAAACATGCATCACTAAAGCTCGGGAGGGATGCGTCCCTAAAACACCTCCAGTCACAGAGAAGCTAGAAGATGTATGTTTTGTATGATATCTTTCAAAAAACGTGGCTGTTACAAAGAATCAAGATGATTAAGATACGAAGTGAATTCACAAAACATGAAGCAAACAAATGACACAAGTCATCGGAAATGCTTTCCACTGAAGAACCAAACAATCTGTTTACTTATGTTTTTAGTAAAGTTAGCATTTACGATAACTCTTGTCCATGACTTGGTGATATGGAGTCTATGATAATAGAGTTGATGAAAATATGAGTCTATGATGAAACGACAAAGAAAAACGAATCAGAGCTCTCGATACCATTCTTGTGAGCTCTTGATTTTTTTGTTTGTTTTTCTGCTGTTGTTGTTTGTTGTTTTTAGATATCCCACTCACCCCAAGCAACCAGGGACTTGTAGTCTCGATGGGATAGAAGACCATTACAACCACGGGGTCCAACTATCAAAGATACCCTGAGACTCTATCTAACCTTTGTCTTGATAACCATTTCCCAAATGCCTTAAAAAATCAAAGGTAAAAGTATGGTAGTAGTTCAGAGAAGCTGAGAGATCCAAAAGTTGCTGAAGTTTTCCAGGCACAGCTCGGGGCAGGTTTGCGGCACTCAACATCTTGAACAACGACATCAACGACCTCACCAACAGCTTCAACGAGGCAGTCCGAGAAACAGCAGAGGAGGTACTTGGCCGCGAGAGAAAGAAACACAAACCCTGGACCTCAAATGACATCCTTGACCTGTGCGACAAGAGAAGATCCTTGAAGAAAACCAAACACTCCACCCCGCAAGATGAAGCACAGTACCGGGAGACCAACAATCTGGTGAGAAAGAAAATGAGAGAGGCAAAAGAGCAATGGATCAATAAACAGTGCGAGAACATCGAGGCAGGCATCACAAAGGGGAACAGCAAACACGCCTACGAAACCCTAAAGAAGCTCACAAAGGCGCAGCAAAATAAATCCTCAGTCATCGAGGATTGTTCAGGCAACCTGCTGTTTGAAAGCTCAGCAGTTTTGAATAGATGGTCACAGTATTGCTCGGACCTGTACAACCACCCCTTACAGCCCGACCACAGCCTGATTGATGAGGACTCAACACCACAGAGGGAACCTTCACCACTGCCAGTGCTGAAAGAAGAAGTGGAGGAAGCTATCCATAGTTTACCAACTGGGAAGTCACCTGGAGCAGACAACATACCAGCAGAGCTGCTCAAGAATGGAGGGGAACACCTGGTCACTGTCATTACATCTCTTTGTCAGAAGATCTGGACGACAAAACAGTGGCCAGCAGAATGGACACAGTCTCTTATTATTCCCCTGCCCAAGAAAGGAAACCTCCGTCAGTGCCAGAATTACAGAACGATCAGCCTCATTAGCCACACCAGCAAAATCATGTTAAGAGTGATACTGAACAGACTCAAAAAGGAGGCGGAAGAGCACCTGGCAGAAGAACAAGCTGGGTTCAGGGCAGGAAGGAGCACGGTAGAACAAATTTTCAGTTGCCGAATCCTGATGGAGAAACATCTGCAACATCAGAGGGACTTGCTACACAACTTCATTGACTTCAATAAGGCCTTTGACAGAGTGTGGCATGCAGGCCTTTGGCAAGTCCCCAGGAAGTTTGGCATTGAGGAGGGTCTCATCCAGATCATAGAAGCGCTGTACAACACCTCCAGCGTGCAGTTCTTCTCAACGGCCAAGTCGGAGACTAGTTCAAGACCACAGTCAGCGTCCGTCAGGGCTGCTTGCTCTCTCCTACTCTCTTTAATCTATTCCTGGAGAACATCATGAGGGAAACACTTTACGACTTCCACTCTACCATCTCAATAGGAGGGCGACCCATTAACAACCTGCGCTTCGCTGACGATATTGATCTCATGGGAGGCAGCAACAAGGAACTCCAAGACCTTACCAACAGACTGGTAGACAGAGCAGGCGCATATGGGATGGAAGTCAGCACAGAAAAGAGTAAAGTATTGGTCAACAGTGCAAACAACACCACAGCACAGATCTACATGAATGGCCAGCAGCTAGAAGAAGTAGACGCTTTCAAATATCTTGGTGCTACCCTCACAAAAGATGGACGCTCCACCACAGAGATCAAGACCAGGCTAGCCATGGCAACATCAGCTATGGCAAAACTGAACAAGATATGGAGAAGCGACAACATCAGCTTCAAAACAAAAGTCAAATTGTTCAGATCCCTGGTCATCTCCATCTTGCTCTACGGCTGCGAAAGTTGGACAATGACCGCTGAAACCACCAAGCGGATCCAGACGTTCGAGACTAAATGCTTCAGGAGACTGCTTGGAATTTCCTGGAAGGATAGGAAAACAAACACCTTTCTGCGAAGTCAAGTCGCACTGATGGCTGGCCCTCAGGAACCCCTACTAGCCACTGTCAAGAAAAGGAAGCTGGCATGGTTCGGCCATGTCACACGCCACAATACCCTCCCCAAGACAGTCCTACAAGGAACGCTAGAAGGTGGCAGACGCCGAGGCAGACAAACCAAAAGCTGGATGGATAACATCAAGGAGTGGACCCACCTGGACAGTCCAACACTCATTCGGAAGGCGGAGGACAGGGCTGGATGGCGACGGCTGGCTGCAGAATCGTCTCTCATGTCTCCTCCACGACCATCCCGGTCATGAGAAAGAAGAAGAAGAAGAAGTTCAGATCCTTCAAGCTATCACTAACTCACTCAGTCAGTCCCATGTCCCAGAGGACGTAGGGGGGACATGAGAGAAGACGCAAGATATCTTTTTCCATGCTTCACGATCCTGTGTGGCTAGTAGGAGGTGTTGCAGAGGTTGGGCGGCCCAGTCTTTGATGTTGTCAACCCATGATTTCTTTTGGCGGCCTCTTCTCTTGCCCTCGACTGTTCCTTGCAAGATGGTTTTTGCTAAGGTGTTGTGTCTTGTGGTGTGACCAAACCACATCAGCTTTCTCCTCTTTATGGTGGAGAGCAAAGGCTCTTGGGGGCCCACACGCTTTTTGATTTCTTCTTTCACATAGTTATTGGTCTTGTGTTCTTTGTATAATATTTTGAGGAGTCTTCTGTGGCACTTGCTCTCGAATACTTGGATTCTCCTCTCCAACTCTACTGTCAGAGTCCATGATTCACAGCCATATAGGAGGATAGATGTCACGAGGGATTTGTAGAGGTGGCATTTGGTGCAGAAGCTGATGTTGTTGCTTCAAGCTATACATAATTTTAAAAGCTATTCTTTCTATTATAACTGTTGTTTTCAAACTCTCAGAGAAGATGAATCAATACAGAATTCATCATCTGGACACCTAAAACTTGCTTCATCATAGTCGGTACAAATTCATACTCTAAAGGACATTCGCGTTGTGCAAAATTACCTAGTCTCGCAGACAACAGACTACCAAAAAATAATTGACAACAACAGTGTAGAGATGAATATGTAGATGTCTCGAGAGCCTTTGATATCGACCACACAATATATCGCAGAAACCTCAAACCATTATAAAATTTTAACAAAATTCATCTCTTTTCGACTCCTATCTTACAAATAGTCAATAATGTGTCATGATAAAGGCATCCCCCTTTGCTAAAACCCATTGGTTATGGAGCACCTCAGGGATCACTGGGGCCAACACCTTGTCATTGTTCACAAGTCATCTTCTGCTATGCATTCAGACTACGTGAGGACTCTTTGCTGATAACACAACATTCTATTCAGAGCCATGATGACATTGACTGCCATGTACTCCGCATTACCTAAAAAGCATTACAAATCTTGTTGAATGCAATTCACTGGAATCACATGTTTATAAAATCTCCAAAATGCATACTTCATCACCTGACAAAAAAGAGAAACAGTTATGACATAAGGGCTCTCCAATCCAAATAAAAAAAGGAATTAACTGAAAAAAGCCCTCATTACATTTGTGCTCTAACACAAACCTCAACTGGTATAGCCAAATGTCTTATCTGCAAAAGTGCACATCCAAAAGTATATGTCATTTATTAAAGTTAAAACATCTCATCCCAGACTTAAACTCACGTAGAACTATTCTTCAAGCTTATGATTTTCCGTTCCTCAACAGACAATGCATTAATCCTGAGAGAGTTCTGCTAGTGCAAACCTCTGCTTCACCCTGCACCTGTCCCATAGTCCTGCGGACCGTGGGGGCACCCCTGAAAATTCTGCAACCAGCTTCCTCCACTCTTCACGGTCTTCCGCCATCCGTGGCAGATTGCTTCACCCAAGGCATGTCCACTTTCTGATAAGTCTGAATAAATGTGTGTTTAAATGGAATTTGTTTTTAAAGAAGACAAGTGTGTTACTCTCCATTGAATACCCCCCCGCCCCAAGTATGCATACTCTACAGTGTAAACGATTTTAAAGGTCTCATGATGTTTAAAAGCCCATATTGACCGTTAAGTAAACAAAACCTTTCATATGGCCAAAATGCCAAACTCACTGTTTAATAAACGCAGTTTGTTTATAAATGTTTAATACCACGTGAAGTACTAAGTGGAATGACATCATGTGCAGTTATTTTAATATACAATCTTAATAGTCTTTTCACCACCTCGTCTTTGAATATGAAAAAAAGAGAGAGAGAGAGAGAGAGAGAGAGAAGAGAGAGAGAGAGAGAGAGAGAGAGAGAGAGAGAGAGAGAGAGAGAGAGAGAGAGAGAGAGAGAGAGAGAGATTTAATTTAATTTGATTTGATTTGATTTGATTTGATTTATGTTTTATATCGAGGATACTGGGATAAGCATTCTTGTGTCTTGTGCTTTTTTACATCCAGTCCCCGTGTGTATGCAGTTTTGTAAATGTCATCTGTTCCCACCGGCACACGATGGCCTACTCTTACGAAAAGCGGAACAGGATTAAACGTGTGCGCAAGATGTTCTGCGTGCGTTCGCACACGGGGCCTCGGTTTAAAGTCTCATCCGAAGGACTTTTGGGGAGAGTGGAGTCAGTACTGACGTTAACTCCAGGAGAAAAATCTCCTCGACCGGACTCAAACCTGGGTCATCAAATTGCCAGAGCAATGTTCTGACCACTAGGCTATCCGTCCCCCAGAGAGAGAGAGAGAGAGAGAGAGAGAGAGAGAGAGAGAGAGAGAGAGAGAGAGAGAGAGAGAGAGGAGAGAGAGAGAGAGAGAGCGAGAGAGAGAGAGAGAGAGAGAGAGAGAGAGAGAGAGAGAGAGAGAGAGAGAGAGATTTAATTTAATTTGATTTGATTTGATTTGATTTATTGTTTTATATCGAGGATACTGGGATAAGCATTCTTGTGTCTTGTGCTTTTTTACATCCAGTCCCCGTGTGTATGCAGTTTTGTAAATGTCATCTGTTCCCACCGGCACACGATGGCCTACTCTTACGAAAAGCGGAACAGGATTAAACGTGTGCGCAAGATGTTCTGCGTGCGTTCGCACACGGGGCCTCGGTTTAAAGTCTCATCCGAAGGACTTTTGGGGAGAGTGGAGTCAGTACTGACGTTAACTCCAGGAGAAAAATCTCCTCGACCGGACTCAAACCTGGGTCATCAAATTGCCAGAGCAATGTTCTGACCACTAGGCTATCCGTCCCCCAGAGAGAGAGAGAGAGAGAGAGAGAGAGAGAGAGAGAGAGAGAGAGAGAGAGAGAGAGAGAGAGAGAGAGAGAGAGAGAGAGAGAGAGACCCCAATAACTACAAAGAAAAAATGAGACACAGACAGACAGAAAGACAGAGAAACAGAGACGGTGGGTTAAAGACAGAGAGAAAAGCAAGTTTGACATAGATATGAAAATAGCAATGATGCACGCAAAGAGGAACAGACAGAGAATGACACAACACGTAGTGGAAACCACAGCAACAGGTCACTGACAGAGAGGCAAGGCAAGGCAAGGCAAGGCAAAGTCTTTCATTCGAGGATAATAGATAAGCACTCATGTGCTTTTTTACATCCAGTCCCCGCCCTTTTCAGGGATACATCAAGTTAAAAATATACTAAACAATAAGACTTTACGCAGTACCAAACAACACACAAGAATAAAGGACACTATATATGATAAGGTAATAAAATGCACTCTTTCAGAAGACAAAAATCAGAAGTCACAATAAAAAATTTTGATTATGGAAAAAAAGAAAAGCGTTAGTAGATAAGGAGCAAACAAGAGAACAAAATGAAATAAACAACCAAAAACATCAATCCACCACTATCTATCAAAAATTGTATATGTAATATAAATCATACATTTGGATAAAAGGGGATTTTTTTTTTAAAACCAGCATCCTTATTGGAGGGGGGGGGGAAGACATACTACCAATAAAGTTATAATATAAAAGAGAAGAAGAAAAAAAACACATAAAACATCCTAATTGTTTCAAAAAATATATCATTATTTTCAATCGGATAATGTTTTACACACACTCACACTCACTCACGCACAGACACACACACAGACACACAGATACACACACACAGACACACACACCACACACACACACAACAAACACACTCTCACACACACATACACACACAAACATACACTCACACTCACACACTCACACACACACACACTCACACACACACACAGACACACTCTCACACACACATATACACACAAACATACACACACACATACACACACACACACACACACACACACACACACACACACACACACCATACATGCATACATGCACACACATACACACACCAACATCACCACACGCACACACACACCACACACACATACACACCCCACACACACATACACACATACACACACGCACCTCGCTCACACACACCACACACACTCTCACACACTCTCACCACACACACGCCACCACACACACACACACACACACCACACACACACACACACACACACACACACACACACACACACACACAACACACACACACACACACACACACACACACACACACATTTTCACCGGTTCTGACACATTTCATCAATAAACTTCATTCAAGGAAAATACATGCCTTGAATTCTGAAAAATCATAAAGGCACATATTTTGGGATATATATACCCTAATTATCATATCAATCTTATGATTACATCATAAAATTTATGTTTCTAATTATATATGTGGTAATGGACAAAGTTATTCAGGTTTGAAATTTTTTTTTTAACTAGAGAGAGAGAGAGAGAGAGAGAGAGAGAGAGAGAGAGAGAGAGAGAGAGAGAGAGAGAGAGAGAGAGAGAGAGAGAGAGAGAGAGAGAGAGAGAGAGAAGATTTGATTTATTGATTTTTATCTTTTATATCGAGGATAATGGAATAAGCACTCTTGTGCTTTTTTACATCCAGTCCCCGTGTGTATGCAGTTTTGTAAATGTCATCTGTTCCCACCGGCACACGATGGCCTACTCTTACGAAGAGCGGAACAGGATTAATCGTGTGCGCAAGATGTTCTGCGTGCGTTCGCACACGGGGCCTCGGTTAAAGTCTCATCCGAAGCACACCACACACCAACAAAACACACCACACACACACACACACACACACACACACACCACACACACCGTGTGTGTGTACATGCACCACGCACATACGCACACACGCTCGCACACACACCACAAACGGACCACTCATGCTATTATCCATATTTCTGTCTCTCCTCCTCCTCTGTCCTCTCCTCACCGCTCCTCTCTCTCATCTCATCTCACTATCTCTCCTCTCTCTCTCTCTCCTCCTCTCTCATCTCTCTCTCTCTCCTCTCCTCTCTCTCCCTCTCCTCTCTCTCTCCTCTCTCTCTCTCTCTCCTCTCTCTCTTCTCTCTCTCCTCTCTCTCTCTCCTCTCTCTCCTCTCTCTCCTCTCTCTCTCTCTCTCCTCTCTCTCTTCCTCTCTTCCCTCTCTCTCTCTCTCCTCTCTCTCTCTCTCTCTCTCTCTCTCTCTCTCTCTCTTCTTCCTGTCTCGCCCGCATTCGAGGACACAGTGATCAAGTAAATAATGATAATGATTGTCTTGGCGCTGCCACTGTCTAGACAGCTCCTACTGGTGCACGAACGTTGTATGGTGCATTGAGCTGAGTAATCATTGCAGACTATGGCCTCAGCTGTTTTCTTTCTCTCTTTCTTTTTTTATATTTCATTTTGCTCGCTTTTCTCTCCCCAAAATATCCACCGAAGTCTGAGGCCAGCCTGACTGTATAGAGAGGTCAACGACCTTAAAACACCACCTGCCTCCCCCACACACCGTCCACAGACAGACAAATAGATAGATAAATAGATAGATAGATAAACAGACAGACAGACAGATAGATAGATAGATAGATAGACAGATAGATAGACAGACAGACAGACAGACAGAGAGATAGATAGATAGATAGACAGATAGATAGACAGACAGACAGACAGACAGAGAGATAGATAGATAGATAGACAGATAGATAGACAGAGATAGATAGATAGATAGATAGATAGATAGATAGATAGATAGATAGATTGACAGATAGATAGATAGATAGGTAGGTAGGCAGGTAGGTATTGTACTGTGCTGTTGTGATGAGGTATTGTATTGTGCATTGTGTTGTGATTTGTGATGTGTTGCGTTGTATCGTGTGTTGTATTGTGTTGTATTATGCGGTATGGTATCGTGTGGTATTATGAAGTGTTGTGTTGTATAGCATAGTGTTGTGTTGTGTTATAGTATATTGTATGGTGTTGTTTTGTTTTGTATCGTAGTGTAATGTATTGTGTTGTGTTGTATTGTATTGTGTTGTGTTGTAGTGTATTGTGTTGTAGTGTGTTGTAGTGTATTGTGTTGAACTGTATTGTATTGTGGTGTAGTGTATTGTATGGTGTGTTGTATTGTATTGCGTTGTAGCGTATGTGTTGTGTGGTTTTGTGTTGTAATATATTGTATTTTATTGCATTCTATTTTCAATCACGGCAGATTTCTCAGTGTGAAATTTAAGCTGCTTTTCCTGGGGAGAGCATATCGCTACAGGAGCAGCGCCACTCTTTTTCCTTTGTTAATTTTCACGTCTGCATGTGTCTTTGTTTCCCTATCAAAGTGACTTTTTTTCTAACAGAAATTCGCTATGAATATTTTTCACACACAGAACGTCGGTTTATCGTCTCATCCGAAATACGAGCACCCGGACCACCACTCAAGGTCTATTCAATGCAATTCAAACACTTTTTGTTATCTCACAAACAGAGAAATTCATGTGGATTACAAGCCTTACATAAAAAAATAGGAGAGACATTTATCACACATGCATAACACAGCACAGCATTATGAATATCACCACACACACATTGCAAGATAGGGCCTATACAAATACCAGTACCAGTACTTTATCATCTCAATAAAGAGAGGAATCCAGGTGGTCACAAGCAATACATACATAAGATGATAAACAGAAACAATTATCACAGAAAGTAAAAAAAAAAGTCAATGATAAAAATATCTCGCGCACACACACATACACACACACTCATACACACGCGTGCGCGCGCACATACGCACGCACATACGCACACACGCACGCACATGCGCATGTAGGCTACGTGCACACATGCACGAACACGCACGCACGCACACATACACAAAGTGACGCATCAATACATGCCAATACACAATTGACATACAATAAGAGAACTATCAATTAATCAATTTAATGTGATGCACTATATTACACGTACCCCCCCTCCCCAACACTTTTCACTTAGTAAAAGAAGTGTTCGCCGACTTTGCTACAAGCATCCCACATAGACACTACGTCCACTCATTAATTTGATGTGTGATCGATGTGGTTTTTCCTACAACACGGTGCCTGTCCTGGGCTGATCCCTATGGTTAACCAGGCCGTCGATACAAGCACGGACAGTAAAGTTGGTTTTATACCCCGTTTTAATCTGAATATAGCTGCACAGTTTTATTCTGAATTTTAAATTTGACAAGGCAACGTCTCCGATATGGCCTGTGTGGTGGGCGGGGCTAGAAACAGCAGGACTGGATTGGATTGACGTCTACTCGAGGCCTAAAGGGTAGGGGAAGGTTCGGACACAGCCGGTGATCGAACCCGGACTTCTCCCTTTCTAGGCAGGTGCGTTATCTCCAGACCGCTCATCATTTAACGGCGAGAAAAGCATCAGCACCAACAGACAGGAGAAAGGAGGGACGCTAGTGCCCAGTAATCCACACAGTTTGGAGCTAATCCTGTTGGCGCATGGACTCAGGGTAGAATCGAGGTTAAGACGTCTGGTGGGGACTTAGGATCTCCCGAGATCCAATCCAGTCCAGCTGTTTCTAGCCCCGCCGACCACACAGGCCATATCGGGGCTGTCACCCCGTCAAATTTAAAACTCAGATTAAAACTGTGCAACTACATACAGCTTAAAACGAGGCATAAAACCTGCTGGTGCCTCAGTTTCTTTCGTGTGTGAGTACATGCTGAAAAAGTTATGTATGTTTAAGATTCTATACTACATGTCAGCGTGTGATGGATTATGTAACGACGAATATACCCAGCATGCATCCTATTGATAAAAAAACTGCTGGGAAGTGGGAATATGTCGGACAAGGCCAGCGGGCAGACCTCCTGCAGTGTTACAAGCTCAGGTGAAGACCAGACACTACGCATCCCACCAAATAAGAGAAGTAGAAGTGTAAAAAGAAAAAAAAATTGGTATGGTTTACTTAAAGATGTGTACCTAACACAACCACACACACACACACACACACACACACACACACACACACACACACACACACACACACACACACACACAAACAAAACACACACACACACATTTCTGTTTATCTGATTTTAGAAAGAGTAGGCCATTGTGTGCCGGTGGGAACAGATGACAAGATTTACAAAACTGCATACACAGGGGACTGGTTGTTAAAAAGCACTTGTGTGTTTATTTCATTATCATTGATATAAAAGAATAAATAAGTAAATAAATAAATAAATAAATAACAAACACACACACACACACACACCACACACACACACACACACACACACACACACACACACACACACACACACACACACACACACACACACACACACACACACACACACAGAGGAATGACAGGTATAACCAAAACACGCACTGGTTACTAACATTTTGGTGGCTTCTTCCTTCAGCTTCACCTAACCTGTAGTCCCATGGACCGTGGGGGAACCGATGAAGATTTTGCAACCAGCCTCCTCCATCCCCGCGGTCCTCTGCTTTCCTTTGCAAATCATTCCATCCAGGCCTGTCCACTCTCTGATGTTGTCTTCCCATTGTTTTCTCTGTCTGCCTCTTTGTCTCCTTCCTCGTACTGTTCCCTTTAGGACAGTCTTGGCCAGTCCACATGTTCGAGTGACTTGCCCGTACCATTTAAGTTTGCTTTAAAAAAATTATTTATTTATTATTTATTTTACTGAAGTCAGGAGCTCTTCATATGGTCTGATGTCGTTTTTAATTCTGGTTTTCACTTCCTTCTCCCAGAGAAGACTAAGTGACAATTGTGAGGCTGAGGACTGGACACTGCAGACTCTGGCATCACGTTACCAAGTTCCACATTGGAGATTCTGAGGTGTGCCCCTGTGGTACTTCTCCCATGACAGTGGAACACTTCCTCCAGACCTGTCCAACAAACCAAAACCTGAGGGTCAATAATTTTATCTGGCTTACTGACCTGCCGATGAGGGACAAACTATAGATCCCTGGAGGGCCTTCAGCGCGCGGCAGCATTTGTCAGGGCCTCAGGAGTTCCACCAAGAAGAACAAACCCCCAAAACAAACACCCTCCCCAACCCCCCAAAAAACCCCCCCCCCAAAAACCAACAAAACCCCCCCCACAAAAAAACAAACAGCGAAACAAAACAAACAGGCTAAAAAACCCCACTGGCCTTGTCGCTATCGTCGTTCATCAGATAACCTCTGGTAAAAAATCCTTTCACGTAAAACCAAAGGATATCAGATAACCTCTGATTAAAAATCCTTTCATATGAAATCAAAGCATACAGCAGCCATACTTCCTCGTGGAATTCTTCACCGCTTTCTGCCCGCCATTCTGATTCTCTTCCCTCCTTAAAAACTCCTCCATCTTCACGCTAAGATTCATTGGATGGAACTTACACCTCTCTACTTGTGTTCGGTTCAATGAGGCGTTAGTCAACTTCCCGCCAGCGGCTATGAAGCAATGACTGTAAAACTAAAACAGCAACAGTATAGCCTATTTCCATTCGCATAGCAGGTTTCTTCTTTCCATCCCTGTGTGGTAATTATTCTTTGGAAGTTAAAAAAAAACCCCGCTAAATTAGCTTCAGGATACAGTGGAAGCACACCATGTGAAAAAAAAGTTGAAGAGGTGAAGCGCTGGGATCAATGGACGGAGAGTTGATTTGATGGAACGAATTGAAGGGGTGAATGTTGCCTTGACACAGAAAGTTGCGAAGATGTAGAATTTGATTTGATCTGATCATGGAGTGATGAGGGATAGTGCTGTATACAGTACTCTTTAACTAACAGCTGGGAACGCTGTGGTGTCTCTGCAGTGCTGAACAAGAATGCTGACACACACACACACACATACACATACACACACATACACACACCACATCACACACACTACACACACACATACACACACACACTCACACACATACACACACACACACACACATACACACACACACTCACACACACATACACACACACACACATACACACACATACACACAACACTACACACACACACACACACACACACACACACACACACACACACACCACACACACACACACACACACACACACACACACACACACACCACACACACACACACACACAACACCGGGACGGGATAGCCTAATGGTTAGAACATTGCGCTGACAATTTGACGATCCGAGTTCGATTCCCGTTGGAGGGGATTTTTCCCCTGGAGTTAACATCAGTGCTGACTCCAATATCCCCAAAAGTCTTTCGGATGAGACTGTAAACCGAGGCCCCATGTGCGAACGCACGCAGAACATCTTGCACACACGTTAAATCCTGTTAAATCCATTGTGTGCCGTGGGGACAGATGACAATATTTACATAACTGCATACACACGGGGGCTGGCTGAAAAAAAGCACATGAGTGCTTATCCCATTATCCTCGATA
>CM060330.1:19877563-19882563 GCA_030674155.1 Stramonita haemastoma
GGGATAAGCACTCTTGTGCTTTTTTTTTTTTACATCCATTCCCCGTGTGTATGCAGTTTTGTAAATGTCATCTGTTCCCACCGGCACACGATGGCTTTCTCTTACGAAAAGCGGAACAGGATTTAACTCGTGCGCAAGATGTTCTGCGTGCGTTCGCAAACGGGGCCTCGGTTTAAAGTTTCACCCGAAGGACTTTTGGGGAGAGTGGATTCAGCACTGATGTTAACTCCAGGAGAAAAATTTCGTCGACCGGACTCGAACCCGGGTCGTCAAATTGTCAGCGCAATGTTCTGACCACTAGGCTATCCGTCCCCCATTAACATCACCAACTTGACTGTCCTTGATTGTATCGACGCCCTGGTCATCCATAAGGGTCAGCCCAGGAGGGGGGGGGGGGGGTGTTTCTCGGCTAAGCCTCAGGTGACATTTTGGTGTTTGCCACCGTTTATTCCTACCACGACAGTAGCGGCAATCCAAACATCGGGGTGTATTCTTGATAATGATGAACAATATTGATTGTTTATGATATGATCTTTTTGATAATAATAATGATCATAATATTCAAGTGAAAAGGTATACTAATGGCTTGAAACTAATTATATTACACCAATCTTGGTTTTTTTTCTATTATTTATTTTTTGAGTAGACTCAAAAGTCAATCCTTCTGGCATTAAAACGTTGGGATGGAAAAGTAAAAAATAATATTGACTAGAAATTAGGGTTGGGCTATTACTATAATTTAAAACATTTTTTCATGTCTAAAGGTATTAGAATTGATTTTTGTTTAGTTCACTTACACTGTGGGCTATACTTGAATGACATCGTTGATTCATTAGCTAAAAAACAGGTAATCTGGAATACAACAGTAGCTTAAAATGGTTCTCATTAAATAAACATTATCTTATCGAAACCAGTGCAAGCAAAAACTCTTGCTGCTCACTTCGAAGATTTTATTTTTTACGAAGTGCGGAAATGATTATTTTAAGATTGTATTGAAATGCGCAGAACACACAGTTTTGTAGCGATGCAGAATGCAGCTGCTCTGATACCATTTCTGTCCGCCATGTAGTGTGTGACTGTCCTGTGCTTACAGGGGAGTAAATCAGTCCAGTCACCTAATCATGTTGTTTATAGCCCTGCCGACCACACAGGCCATATCGGAGCTGTCACTCTGAATCTCAGAATAAAACTGTGGAACTATTTACAGATTAAAACGGAGTACAAAACCAACTTGACTGTCCTTGATTGTATCGACGCCCAGGTCATCCATAAGGGTCAGCCCAGAGCGGGCACCGCGTTGGGGGAAAACCATCAATCACACACAAAATGAGATAAACCATACCAGATTCCTTAATACAACCCTGTCCTTAGAGACCAACTATACCACTTTCACCCATATTAGACTGAAAAAGCCAGATTCCCTCAGGAAGTTAAAAATGGTGTCCGGTGGAACATCATGAAAAAGGATCTTCAGGGAGTTTGCAGTAAAATGCTGGTGCCTAATATCCTGAACATCCCGACACTCCAGAAGCAGATGCGCGATAGCTACCCACACGTCACAAGTCACACACCATGGGGTTTCCTCGCCTTTCAGCAAGTGAACGTGAGTGATGTGAGAATGGCCCGTGTGTATTCTGGTGAGCAGTGCTGCTTCCCTTCGGTTTGAGACACACATAGGGAAAGCTTCTTTCAGGGTATTATCAGAGTTAAGGGCTGTACATAATTGCAATGTATAGAAGTGTTTGTGATGTCCTATGACTTTCCAAAACCTTTATAGTATCCACTGCAATCATTATCTGAAAAGTCTACAGTTGGGAAATCGCTGTGATAGCTATCGTGTACATTTGTATGTATCCACATTTGAGACTGTTGGTACTTGAAGCAGTAGACACAGGAAAAGGCCTCTCCCCTTACCTACCCTGCCCCACACCTTGCTATCATCATCATCATCATCATCATCATCATCATCATCATCATCATCATCATCATCATCATCATCATCATCATCATCATCATCACATCATCACCACATCACCATCATCACCACCACCACCACCACACACCACCACCACCACCACCACCAACCACCACCACCACCACCACCACCACCACCACCACCACCACCACCACCACCATTATTGTCCTCACCAGCATCATCACATCATCATTCCCATCCTCCTCTTCTTCTCCTCCTCCTTGTCATCATCATGTGAAATAGGGGGTAAACTGATCATTTTTTTATCGTGACAAGATTGTATTCAATGATTACATATTCTTTTTGTTATGACAGGATTGTTCTGGACCGATTATTAATTTGTCATGACAGAATTACGTCCTACTGATTATTTGTTTGTTATGACAGAATTGCATCTACTAATTCTTTATTTGTCATGACAGAATTACATTTTACTGATTGTTTGTCATGACAGGATTGCATTCTACTAATTCTTTATTTGTCATGACGGAATTAAATTCTACTGATTCTTTATTTGTCATGACAAGATTGCTCTCTAATGACGTTTTATTAATCACAACCGGGTCATTAACAACTATTCCTTATGCTTTCAACACACACAGACATTTCTGGGCACACTGGCACCACAACCTTAAGAACGGTGACATTCCTACCTGCGCTGTGATCTACAGGTACATGTTCCACTATTATATTCATCAACTGCCTGACTTCCTCTCTGACTGGCTAGGGGCTATTTTAGCTAAAAAATTGAAATTATCCGCTAAAAATTTCCCCTTCTTTATTACTCTTTCTCCCTCTCGCTTATGAACATTAATCCATTTGAAGTCTGTAAGTCTCTCTCTCTCTCTCTCTCTCTCTCTCTCTCTCTCTCTCTCTCTCTCTCTCTCTCTCTCTCTCTCTCTCTCTCTCTCTCTCTCTCTCTCTCTCTCTCTCTCTCTCTCTCTCTCTCTCTCTCTCTCTCTCTCTCTCTCTCTCTCTCTCTCTTCGTTACCTTTGTGTCATCTTTCTTTCTTGCATATGTTTTGCCTTCCTAGTCCATTTGTATGCCTTTTAAAAATATATAAAAGTTCTTTCTCATATTCATTTTCATTATATAGCAGTTTGCACCGTATTGCATTGTTCTAGTGACCCGGTAGTGATATTGGAAATACTGTGACGGGCACAGGATGTCCATTCTACCTATCTGACATTTTGCTGATGTATATTTTAGTACATCAAAGTGTTCATTACTCTTTTTTAACGCCTTTTTTTTTTACCCGGGGCTAATGAATTCAGCGGAATGGCTGGTGTCCTAAACACTGCCTGGCTTTCTGTTGGGCTTACTCTGGGAGACAGGATAGCCTGGTGGTCAGTGATGCGCTCGTGATGTGCTGACCCGAGTTCGAATCTCGTTCAAGAGCATTTTTCCTCTAGAGTTAACATCATCGCTGACTCCACTCACCCCAAAAGTCCTTCGGATGAGACTATAAACCGAGATCCCGTGTGCGAACGGACGCAGAACATCTTGCACAGACGTTAAAACCCGTTCCTTTTTTTCCGGAAGAGTGGGCCATTGTGTGCAGGTGGGAACTGATGACAAAAGTCTTACAAAACCGCATAGGCACCAGGGGCTGGATGTAAAAAAGCACATAAGTGCTTATTCCATTATCCTTGAAAATAGAAAAAAGAAGAAAAAGAAGAAAGAGAAAAAGAATCAGGGTGTTTTGTCGTTTACCTTTTTGGGATTGACAGTGTTGGATGTTGGAATGAATTGGACAGTGTTGATGTGGAGCTTGGCACTGCTGAAGTGAAATGAAGTGGCAGCCCTAACGTGACCTTTGTGGTCGGAGGAGTTCCAAACAACATGAAAGAAAATGAAACGAACTGTGGGAAACTTTTCCTTCGCATGGAACGGAGGGCACCGACTCTTATCGTGCTTGCTGCGTCAGTCTTGATTATAAAGAGAACGAGTTTAGTTGACCTAGCTAGGTTTTGTATAGCAGGTCTCTAAGATCCCCCCCCCCCCCTTCCCGTCTTCCCTTTTCTGAATTTAGTTGGTCTTGTTTCTTTCGACCCGTTGAATAATGTATTCACTTACATTTTTCTTAATGAATTCAAATTCAAAGTCACTTTCAATTGAGAGCCTCCCCCATCCTCCTCTCCCCTTCAAGCCTGAAAGTTGCATAACAAGCAAAGTCACTATCATGTTATCACGAAAAGCTTTACTACAATTCAAGGCCGGCAAAAATGGTAAAATCGATATTCCACACATTCCAGCCAAATCAAAACAAGTTTGCAACAAATCGCTAGAACCAGCGCATAACTTGCAAAGGGAGATAAAGCAGTGAAGAAAAAAAATCTATTGATGTCTTTCATAAAACATGACATGGGATGCGCGGCGCATGCGCGTGTGACTGTTTAAATATTTGCGTTTTTATTACAAAGGATATTTCTTGATAAAAACTTTTAATTACAAAACGAACGCTTGAACACCAGAACAAAAAAGTATTAATTACAAATTCATTATTCATACACAGCGGAAACATAAAGGGAGATAAAACACGAGGACCCCATTGACAAAAAAGTCACCCCTGCAGACTGGTAGAAACGTTTACAGAACTGTACAGCAGGGAAAATACAAAAAAAGGACATATAGAGAGACAGATAAACAAACAAACAGACAGACAGGCAAATAGACAGATAGATACAGACCGACAAAAAGACACGTATACATGTTATTCTCATAATGGAGGAGTCCAAACTGCAATCGAAATAGGTTTTTTTTTTCAACAGATCCACATTATTTAGAGCAGAAGTGCATGTGTGTTTGACAGCTGTTTCTAGACCCTACCCTCTTCTTCTTGTTTTTTCTTCTTCTCATTCTTCTTCTTTTTAAGCTTTTAACGTATGTCCAAGATGTTCTGCACGTGTTCAAACATGGGACCTTAGTTTATAGTCTCATCCGGACTTTTCGAGAGAGTGGGTTCCAAAATCCCCTTGAACGCGTGTCACGGTGGTGATTTGAACCCGGAACATCAGATTGCGA
>CM060330.1:19885063-19887563 GCA_030674155.1 Stramonita haemastoma
ATTCATGGACCTCGATGTCACCCCTGCTGATACTACAGACCACCACCCCAGATCTGCGTGAGTCCGATCCAACTCAACAGATTTTTAGGTGTTTCCTTTATGATTGGAACCTCATCTGAGTTTTTATCTGATTAACATCTATCTATTGTCGCTATTTGGGTCATACTCTTATCTGTGTTGATATAAAGACAATGTGCTGAACAATTTAAACATAATTTGTCGTGATTCGTGGACTAAGTTTGCGTGGATGAACGCTTTATACCAGTTCAGGACAAGAGAACCACTTAACGACACCAGGGATGTCTCTATTCAGACAACGGTCAATCCTCCTATAATGGGGTAGTTAAGAAAGGTAAAGGTAAAGGTGTCCCATAACCTATGTGTGGGAGCGAGGCATCACAGACATCAGCCTCTCCATGATCCAGCATATTGAGGGCGGCGTCCATCTCCTCTCCCTCGCTGCTTTGCCTTCTCTGACCCTAAAGAGGGCAGGTACCCATTTACAGCTGGGTGAACCGGGGGAGAGGGGAACTGTACTGAAGCCTAGGCGCGCAAACGGTCACCCATTCAACTGGTAATCACACTCGATGCTGATCAATCTTGACTTGGGGAGAAAGCAAGCGCTCTGACCACTTAGCTATCCCGCACCCTATAGTGGGGTAGTGTTCGCGTCAAATATAAAGGTAATTTGCTTTCTCGTTCTCCCAAAACAGTTGAACACTACCTAGATAGTAATGTAGAGTTAAAGGATGTTAGCTTCTGGCAGTGAAAGGAAAAAGGGATGTTAAAAAAGTGGAGGTCGACGGTGAAGTCAGCACTACTCAACCTCAGAAGGATAAACCATATCACTCGGTGTTGTGTTGTATTGTGCTGTGTCGTATTGTGTGTATGCAACCATCCCTCAATCATTTAGGTAGCCACGTTCTTCCTTCGAGGATGTTGTCCAAACACAACACCCGTGTGCATGCTTCTTTTAAAGAAAGGTCATCCTATGCGTTCCTACCGGCCTACTCCCCCGAAAGGCGAAAGGGTTTTTAAAGTGTGTTAGATGTTCCACGTGCATTCGCACACGAGACCTTGCTTTATAGTCTCATCCAATTTCTGTGTGAAACTGGGAAGAAAGGGCAAGGTTTGGAATCAAAGCCAGAACTTCACAGTTTACTTGTTAGGCAGGTGAACGTCAGAAAACTGTCCTGCCATCTTCCCTATGTAACAGTTTTTAAATCCCCAGTTAGTAAAAGGTGAAGGTGTCCCATAACCACTGCGGTCGTAGGAGAGCGAGGCGTCAGAGACCTCAGCCTCTCTAGGGGCCAGCATATTGAGGGCGGCGCCCATCTCCTCTCTCTCACTCCTTTACCTTCCCTGACTCTAAAGAGGGCAGGTACCCATTTACATCTGGGTAAACTGGGGGACTCGGTAACTTGTCTAATTGGTAACCATGCTCGATGCTGCTTTAACCTTAGCTTGACAAAGTGAGTGCTCTGTCCACTGAGCTATCCCGTCCCCAGGTAGAGGCAAGTGTAAATCATTCTGGTGTGTGGCGATGGAGATTATCTAACATCGCCAAAGTGAAAAAGACGTTGAAAGGTTCATTCAACCATACCCCACCAGTTTCAACTTCAAAAAACCCTATGTCATTGCACAGGCGAAGTCCCGGCAGTCTGTCAACGGAGCACCGGACAATGATTTGAAACAGGGTGGCTGGTTCGGTGGTCAAGAGGTAACGCACCTATCTCCGAAGTAAGAAGTCGCGCGTTCGATTCCTGTTTAAACCTGAACTCCCCCCTCCCCCATCCACTAGACCTGGAGTGGTGATTTAGGTGCTGTGAGATGATAAACCGCGCACAATGCACATTCAACGCTTGTAAAAGAACCCACGGCAACAAAAAAGATGCCCCCCTGGCAGAATTCTGTAGAAAAAAGCCACTCTGATAGGGAAACAAATGCTGTTTCAGACAGAAAAAGAAAAAAAAATGGGTGGCGCTGTTTTTGTGGCGACGTGCTCTCTCCAGGGAGTGCAACCAAAATTTCACGTAGACAAATCTATTGTGACTGAAGTCGTATACAATACAATACAGTTAAATACAATACAATAAAATACAATCATACGTTGTGAAGTAGATGACATTCGACTACGGTTTCAGCCTTCCCAAATGGTTTATATACTTCATTATGGATAATTCTTCTTCTCGGTAAGTTGACCAGAATTGTTCTGGTTGATTTTTTTAACTCTAAAAATTACTTAATTCAAAAGAAAAGGCTGTAAAACCCCAAATGTGTACACACGACACAGCAATCGACAACTCGGAAACGTTCTGAAGGAGAGAAACAAAGCACAGAGGTTATAAACATATTTTTATTTTGTCTTCTGCATCTCCAAACAAGAAGTTTGTCCAGCAGAGAGAGAGAGAGAAAAAGAAAGAAAGAAAGAAAGAAAGAAGAGAGAGAGAAGAGAGAGAGGAGAGAGAGAGAGAGAGAGAGAGAGAGGAGAGAGAGAGAG
>CM060330.1:19892563-19900063 GCA_030674155.1 Stramonita haemastoma
TTCACAGGGGCTCTGTTGCGAGACACGCTCCACTTTCCCAGCGCTGTACAGTGAAGGGCAGTGTCATTAGGCTCGCTGAATAATCCATGATCTTCCTGCGCTTCGTGACCCCCAGTCGAGGTTGTGGGCAGGGTGAAAGCTGAGCTGTGAAGGAAGGTGGTCAAGGGTCAGCTCCTGCAAGGTCAGCGGCTGGAAGTGGTGCCTTTCCTCCTGACAACTGGCTTTATGGGGGTCTTTGTCTTTGGCCCTACTTCTGGTCTTGGACTCTCATTCAGTTTGTTTCTGTTTCACTCTTTCTGTCTGGTTCTATGCCTGATTCTGTTTGCCCGTCTTCCTGCCTGTCTGTCTGTCCATCTGTCTTCTCTCTCTTCATCTCTCCCTCCCTCCCTCCATCTCTATCCGTCTGTCTGTCTGTATGTAGGTATGTAGGTATGTATGTTTGTCTTTCTGACCTCTATCTTTGTGTTTGAATACAATCATAAACTCATCATTCTGTTCTCTATTCAACCTTGATCTTGCTATCCCTATGTTTGAAATCCAGTGGCAGGTAATATTCAAGAGTCTTCAGATGTGGAATTAATGAATGGAGATTTCAATAAATGGACTATACAATTATTGTCCCAGAAATCCTAGATAAACATTCTAAATGTTTTCAGTAGTACACGTAAGGGATCATGATGGTTACACACACTGTCGTGATAACGTAAAGAACAGGTACGTGGCAAATATACGATAATCATGTACATGTACAATTCTGAATTTATGTATTCTAATGTTGCAAGTATACTGGGGGATGAGGATGGTGGTTTTAAAATATCAGACACAGGACTAGTGATCAGACTTTGTACCAGCTGGCTTGTATCCTTAGATGACACAGCTGGAATGAACACACTCTAAAAAGTGACAGATAACCATTTAGGGACAGGATAGCTCAGTGGTCAGAGCACTGGCTTTCCCCAAGCTTAGATTAAGCAGCATCGAGCGTGGTTGCCAATTGGATGGGTGACCGTTTGCGCGCCTTGGCTTCAGTACAGTCCCCCAGTTCACCCGGAGAAGGTAATGCAGCAATGGAGAGGAGATGGACACGTCCTCAATATGCTGGCCCCTGAGGTCTCTGACACCTTATACTTACTCCCCAATGACAGCATAAGCTATGGGAACACCTTTACCTTTTAATTGAACCATTTGTTTACCGTGAAAAATGTCTTGTTCTTGATTTTGATCTACATACTGGAAACGGCATAATTACAGGGTTACATTTGGAATGACTGGCCGCTGTTTGGCTTTAAAAGTTAGCACACATGCTCGCGGCTGATGCGTGACATACACACAACATACACAACACGCACGCATACAGCACATGACATACATACATACATACATACATACATACATACATACATACAAATACATACATACATACATACATACATACACATACATCTCATACATACATTACATACAATACATAACATACATACATACATACATCATACAACACATACATACATACATACATACACACAACACACACCACACACACACACACACCACACACACACACACACACAACACACACACACACACACACACACACACACACAAGCGCACATTCTCTCTGTCTCTCTAAAATGATGATAGTGTGCTCTGCATTCTCTTCCCATACCCTCTGTCCCTCTCTTTTTCTCATATTTTGTTATCTCCCACACACACTCTATTTTTGCCTCTTCAATCAGAGCAGAAACACCTTGTGTGTTTTGCCATCACCCACCCCCCTCTCCTGTGTTTCCAGTGCATGCACTCGCGCGTGCGCACGCATATATATATATATATATATATATATATATATATATATATATATATATATATATATATATATATATATATATATATATTAATAGTATATATATATATATGTATATATATATTTTAATTTTATATATATATATATATTATGTATGTATTATAGTATGTATGTATGTATGTATGTATGTATGTATGTATGTATGTATGTATGTATGTATGTATGTATGTATGTGTAGGTATGTGTATGTATGTATGTATGCATGTATGCATGTATGTATGTATGTATGTATGTATGTATGTATGTATGTATTATGTTATTTGTTTGTTGTTTGTATGTATGTGTACGTGCGTGCGTGCGTGTGTATGTATGTGTGTGTGTATGCACGTCCGCAAGCATGTGTGCTAATTTGTTTTTTAATCATTGTGGTTCCTCTCGCTCTTGTTTTCCCCTCTTTCCTATTCTGATTTACAGTCATGGCCCTTCTCTGACTCTGTTTGCCCTCAGGTTTTCCCACCCCCTCTCTCTTTGTCTTACTGTCTTTGTTTCTCTCTCTCCCCCTCTTTCTCTCCCATTTTCCTATATCCCTCTCTCTACTCGCTTCTGTCTGTCTCTCTCTATCTCTCTGTCTCTCTCTGTCTCTCTGTCTCTGTCTCTCTCGTCTTTCTTTGTCTCTATTTCCCTCTACTTTTCTTCCCCCCCTCTCCTTTCTCTCTCTCCCTTTCTCCCCTTTCTCCCAGTTCTACTGCTCTCTTTCCTCATTAAAGTTTGGTCTGTTTCTCCCGTAGTCCTTCCGTCCGTCTGTATGTCTTTCTGTCTGTCCGTTTATCTATCTGTCTACTCGTCAGTCTATCTGTTTGTCTGTCTCTCTGTCCGTCTGTCTACTTGTCTGTCTGTCTCTTCCAGACTGTCTGTCTAACTGTCTGTGTCTTTCTCTGTGTGTCTGACTCTGTCTTCCTGTCTATTTGTCTGTATGTTTGTCTCTCTCTCTCTCTCACATTCTCCCTTGTTCTTCCCCTTTTTCTTTCTCACACACACATACACACCAACACACACACACACACACACACACACACACACACACACACACACACACAGACACCGCAACACGACAACCAACAGACACAGACACACAGACACACAGACACACAGACACACACACACACACACACACACACACACACACACACACACACACACACACATACCGCAACACGACAACCAACAGACACAGACACACAGAGACACACACACACAAACACAAACACACACAAGCACACAGATAGACAGACAGACACATAACACACACACACACACACACACACCACAACACGACACACACCAGACAGACAGACAAACACATACACACACACGCTCGCACGTACACATGCACGCAAGCACGCATTCATGCACGCACGCATACACACAAATAAGCACAGTACCAACACACATAGCATGAACACACACACACACAACAACAACACACACCAACAACAATTACACACACCACAACCTCCTCACACACACCAAATACCAGAGACGAACATTTCAATGATTCAAACATAGTTTGTAAGAAAAGCTTATGAAACACAGAGAGAGAGAGAGAGAGAGGAGAGAGAGAGAGAGAGAGAGAGAGAGAGAGAGAGAGAGAGAGAGAGAGAGAGAGAGAGAGAGAGAGAGAGAGAGAGAGAAACTTGAACTCGAACTCGAACTCGAACTCGAACTCGAAAGGTTTATTCATGAAAAAAGGCCATTGGCCCATACATGAAGGGGGTTGCCGAATAACGATAACGATAATTGCTTTAAGCTGACACACGACGCTACTCCAAGCCATGGAAACCACAGCATTGATTAGTAATGTACATCGAGACACGAAACTCTTTACTGTCCAGATATGTTACGGCATTCCGAGCCTTTCTTTCGTCCAGCCTTTGTCACAAACACACCCTTAGGTCTAGGCTAGGCCTAGCCAAGAAACCGCTGTAATAGTTCTCTAAGTGTCGCTAAGTCCCTTGAAGCACACGATAGGGTCTCCGTGTGTAGTGTGTTCTGGATTCGCTTCCCATTCCGCAAACTGGCGAGTTTGACACGTTCCTCTTTTAGCATGTTTTTCTCTTGCTGTTTGACAAACCAGTACACACATACTGGCTCAGTGTCTGGTTGGCATGCGCACTGGATCACAATGTCGTCTGACTCACACGTCACAATATCTTCACCGTCTGAATGATGTAGCACGGATTTTCTAAAGTGTGTATTTCTTTGTCTGTCTCTTAGCCTTTTCTGTAGGGATCTATTAGTTAGAGTAGCCACGTACTGTTTGACATTTCCTTTGTCGAATGCACCAACAATATTATCATCGTTCACCTCAGGCTGCAAAACACACATATCAGCACAGTCACTACAATCAGACATACACGGAGGTTCTAAATCAACCGATGATGGCAACTTAACTGATGTTTTTGTGTTGATGTCCTGTGTGTGTGTTGTTGGTAGGTCTATTCCATGTGTATCTACACATGCTGTATTCCCCTGTTCTACTCCACTGTCAGGCAGACTCGAGGCACTGAGGACACAGTCACTTTCACACACAACACTTGCCTGCTTCTCTTTATGCTTTCGAGAGAGCTCAACATCTCATCGTCTTTGAGAAAACGATTTTTTCCTGTAGTACTGTGCTTGTGTGCTGCGATTCACTGTTGGATCCGCCATGTTGGTTGACACTGTTGTGTCCACTGGTTTCAGTCGCAAGACAAAAACCACGCTGTCCCCTTCTCCTGCCACTTTCCAGCTGGAAACTGCATTGTCAGTCAGCAGGGCGCCTAAGGTCCTCTCCACAGCCGCTGGAAGTCCAGTAACTGGCATTTTTGACTAGTTTTACTGCTGCTCACAGAAAATGTACGCCCTGTCCGCTTCACTTCTCGTGACCCAAGCCGAGAGAGAGAGAGAGAGAGAGAGAGAGAGGAGAGAAGAGAGAGAGAGAGAGAGAGAGAGAGAGAGAGAGAGAGAGAGAGAGATTGTCATCGGCAAAGTAACTGAAGACCATTGTGACGCAGGAATGAGCAGATCAAGTGGTATGGAATGGCCCTGGTGGATAGCTAGGTCAGGTATTGATGTAAGCCAAGTGCCAGGGGCTACATTAAAATGCTGTTATGCTTTGCAGCGTTATGTTGAGGTCGTCTCCAGCCATCACAAGATCTCAGCATAACAACCTCCACTCTCATTTTGCCGCAGAACAAATACTATGAGCTCGGAGTACGGCTGCCTGAATGGTGAAATACTTTGAAAACGCTCATACGTACTGGCAATTTTTATACAGTGTGCAGTTACAGTTTTACAGTGATTTCCATGTGTGTTGAGTGAATGAGTGTATATATTTTGGGTGACCCCTATATGTTAAGCTGGGGAAGGTAGCCTACATTAGAAGCAACAACGACGAAGACAACAGTAGCAACAGCAGCAGCAGCAACAGCAGCAGCAGCAACAGTAGCAGCAATAGCAGCAGTAGTAACAGTAGCAGTAGCAGCAGCAGTAGTAGTAGTAGTAGTAGTAGTAGTAGTAGTAGTAGTAGTAGTAGTAGTAGTAGTAGTAGTAGTAGTAGTAGTAGCAGTAGTAGTAGTAGTAGCAGTAGAGTAGTAGTAGTAGTAGTAGTAGTAGTAGTAGTAGTAGTAGTAGTAGTAGTAGTAGTAGTAGTAGCAGCAGCAACAACAACAACAGCAGCAGCAGCAGCAGCGCAACAGCAGCAGCAGCAGCAGCACAAGCAGCAAAAACAATAACCACAAAGATGACATAACAACAAAAGAGTTGCGACAGATGAATGGATCTTTCATCGCACGTTTGCGCGAGCAAACAGTTGGAGGCATATAAAAGTGGCACATGTAACAAACGCACAACAGGAACCACCGTATGATCTTCTAGGTGCAATTCAACAATTCAGGGGCGCCGGGATGGCCCAGTGGTTAGAGCTGAGCCCACGGTCTGGTGGTGTGAGTTCCGGCCACCAAGAGACAGACACCGTTCCAGGGATTTTTTCCCTGGAGCAACATCAGTACCGAGTCCACCCCAAGAAAATCCATTGGATGAGAGTATTAACCAAGATCCCTAGTTCGAACACTCGTAGAACATCTTGTGCACATGTTAAAACATGTTCCACCTTTTGGAAGAACAGATCAATGGATGTTGGTAGAAACGGATGGCATTAAAAAAGAAAACACATGCACACTGGTGTCATGTTTAGACATCATCCCCATAGACCGAATGTGGCGACCTTAATTGTGGAACAACGGTTTTTTAAGCAAAATATATCACCATTAGAAGGTGGGATGGCTAAGTGGTCAGAGCACTCGCTTTCCCCAAGTCAAAATTAAGCAGCATTAAGCATGGTTACCTAGTGGATGGGTGACCGTTTGCGCGCCTTGGCTTCAGTACAGTCCTTCCAGTTCACCCAGCTGTAAATGGTATGTGCCCTTTTTAGGGTCAGGGAAGGGAAAGCAGAAAGGGAGAGGAGATGGGCGCCGCTCTCAATATGCTGACCCCTAGAGAGGCTGAGGTCTCTGACGCCTCGCTCCCCTACAATCACATAGGTTACGGGACACCTTCACTTTTACTTTATCTTACCATTAGTCAACCTCGGAGCTTTGGCCGAGGAATGAAAAGAAGGAAATCCAACCAGTACAAAAGCAAGAGATTGTAAAGCTGGTTTGTTAAGCAATATGGGTGAAGCATAGTAAACTTTAATCCTTCGGCAATGAAGATATACCTCCCCTCTGCACACACACTCACACACGCATACAAATGCAAGGATACTCAACTCCTCTCCGTACAAACACACGCGCGCGCTCGCACGCCACACACACACAGCACACGCACACACACACACACACACACACACACACACACACACACAGTGCGCGCACATCACACAGACAACAGACAGACAGACAGACAGACAGACACACACACACACACACCACACACACACACACACACACACACACACACACACACACACACACACACAAACACGCGCGAGCGCGCGCACAGAGATTTAACGTTTTTTATATTTCGAAATCAGTGTTAAGCTAGATTTTAGATGGGTATAACACATCTCTTGTAAGGTAGATTTGCCATCTCTGACATTCTATCTCTCTCTCTCT
Organism: Stramonita haemastoma; assembly: GCA_030674155.1. Classification (NCBI taxonomy): domain Eukaryota; kingdom Metazoa; phylum Mollusca; class Gastropoda; order Neogastropoda; family Muricidae; genus Stramonita; species Stramonita haemastoma. The sequence goes on from CM060330.1 coordinate 19,899,521, forward strand.
CTCTCTCTCTCTCTCTCTTCTCTCTCTCTCTTCTCTCTCTCATCTCTCTCACTCTCCTTCTCTCTCACACACACACACACACACACACACACACACACACACACACACACACACACACACACACACACACACACACACACACACACACGTTAACATATACATTTCAAAGAAGAGTCTAGATAGGTTTTTGATTGGTGTCAATTCCTTTGTAAGATATACTTTCTGTATGTCTGTCGTTGGCATCTGTCCGGGATTTCTGATATTGTTGTTATGATTTCTCTAAATTTACATGCTAGGAAACTATTCTTTTATGCATATATACAATCTCACATTGATTATGCATCTACACTCTGGGATCTAGCGAGTAAAAATGTACTTAAACATTTGCTTAGCGTTCACAAAAGAGCCATTAAAATTGCATTAACAAGGCATCTACTCTAACAGACTTTGACTATAAACAAGCAAATATACTTCCCCTCCCAGCCAAGTTAATTTACAATAAAGGCATTCTCATGTATAAAATACTCCATGGTAAGACTCCAC